>ML660778.1:5837195-6020796 GCA_007570785.1 Antilocapra americana | reverse complement strand
TCTTTCCCAGCATCAGGGTCTTTTCAAATGAGTCAGTTCTTTGCATCAGGAGGCCAAAGTATTAGAGTTTCAGCTCCAGCATCAGTCCTTCCAATGAATATTCAGGACTGATTTCCTTTAGGATGGACTGGTTGGATCTCCTTGCAGATCAAGGGACTCTTAAGAGTCTTCTCCAATACCACAGTTTAAAAGCATCAATTCTTTGGTGTCCAGCCTTCTTTATGGTTCAGCTCTCACATTCATACATGACTATAGGAAAATCCATAGCTTTGACTACTTTGTTGGCAAAGTAATGTCTCTGCTTTTTAATATGCTGTGTAGGTTTGTCATAAATTTTCTTCCAGTGAGCCAGTGTCTTTTAATTTCATGGATGCAGTCACCATCTGCAGTGATTTTGGTGCCCAAGAAAATAAAGTCTGTCACTGTTTGCATTGTTTCCCCATGAAACGATGGGACCAGCTGCCATGATCTTGGTTTTTTGAATGTTGAGTTTTAAGCCAGCTTTTTCACTCTCCTCTTTCATCTTCATCAAGAGGCTTAGATGTTTAGTTAGACAATAATTTTCAACACTATTTATCTTGTTGGCTTGTAAGATACTTTGGTATCCATAATCATATTTGAGGGATAAGTTGTGCCTAACTGCTAATGTCCAGTTTGATATTGAACTAACAACCCCTTATTTCATGTATCATTTTAAAGAATAGCAAAAAAATTATAATTTCTATCTTTGTTCTCAAATTTGTAGAGCATAGTATTATTAAATGTTGCAGAGTATATATGAATGAGGTTTTACATTTTTTTATTGCACTGAGTAGAGATACATTTATCTTTAAGGAGTAAACCTAAATGCTCACTGAAATTCTGAATTTGTTTTCAGATATTATGGTTGTGCATCAGTGATCCTTAACTCCCAAGTCCATAGAGAATTGTCCATAAGGGTAAGAAATGAAGCCACAGAGTCTTAAATAGAGTTGGAATTCAATTAAAATTTCTGGAGCTATACTGAACTGAATGAAATAGACTTGTCTACACAGTCATTAGGCTTTTCTTTTGCTAAAAACCATCTTGTCATCACTTTTATAAAGCAGTTCCTTTCAGGAAGTTGCATTCTAAATTTGTATGTTACCAAAATTATTCTATTCATTCTTTTCAGCAGAAAATTATGAGCTATTAAGAGACTTAAGCATGTAGTATTAAGTCAGAGACTGGTTGATTTATCAGTGTCAGATTGAGGTCCACATTTATCAAGTTCTCCTTTCAAAGGTCAGTGGCAAAGATGAGTACCCTTCTGTTTTCTGTGATCCTATTTTTGTAAGAAGCACAGTAAAATCTTTGCCTAAGGATCAAGGGGAAAATCAACTTCCACTGATCGGTTTTACCCCATGAGGACATATGATGGACATAAATGAGCATTAGCACACATTCTGCAGATTTGGTTTTCCTCTCAATTCTGTCTGTTAATCTTGATCCGTATTCTAGGTTCCTCTTGCCACTGATTTTATTGACTAAATTGTTAATTGTTATTTCAACACTAGGCAGTGATTAGAGAAAAAAACTTACAGAATACAGAAGGGAGGAAAATTAATTATGTTCTTTGATGAAGAAGCTTGCCATTTCTGATAATGCTAATGGTACTGTTTTGTTTTCTATGAATGTCTTAACTTTGCCACTCTTAATTTAATAACCATGTCAAGCAAAATCATTTGAAATTTACAGTAACTTTAGCTTACTTTTTCCTACTAATTCCATTCATGAATTACTTTGAAAATGTTTCCTTTAAATAACAAATGAAAGATATTAAATTGCCAGAGAGATCTTTGGTAGCTACTGAATTTTTCCTAAATTCTTCACATATGTAATCTCTTTTTTTCTTATTCATCTGCAAGTCTGAATCCTAAATACTTCTTATTTGCAATAATATATATAGGGCTGATGGAATATTATTCTGGTGAGGAGCAAGGGATCATTCTGCCATCCACTTAGCTCTGGGTTAAGAGGATTTCAAGATAGCAATCATTAGAAGAGAAGCAATGCAATGTTGTTAAACCTTTCTCTCTAGTCCTGCTTCTAAAATGCTCCTCAGTGTGCTAATCATCTCTCATTTCCAATACTGTGATCTTTGCTTTGCTAGCCTGCCTTCCTGTCAATTCTGTCTCTCTTGTCACTTGAAAATAGCCACATGAAAAATTAAGCTTTATTGCTAACAATTCACAATTTTTGTGGTAGGTAGGTTGATGTGTGTGTCTGTATAAACATGCCTTTTGGATTCATCCTGGCTTTTTTTTTTTTTGCTAAGCTAATGTTATTCTTCTATTCTAAAGTTTGTTTTCACTCACTTTTGTCTACCTAGGATGGATATAGAAGGTCTTTTCAGTGGAAGCTTTCAACAAGTCCTGGCCAGCCTATGCAATGGTACACATTGTAGCTTACACAGGAGGGCTTGGGCATGAGGGTGAAGTGTGCATGAATTCAACCCATTTCTCTTGACAAGATTTTCCCTGAGATTTTTTGGCAGGAGTGTGTCTGGTCTGAAAATTCCCACCTCGAACAGGCAACTTTCTATTCTTATTTATGCAAAGGCAAAATCTAAGCTAGCAGTGCCTCTCAGTGAGGGCCTAAGATGAAATCTAGATGAAGTAAGTCAACTTTTTAGTTGAACTATTTCAAAGTTTGATTCTATTTGCATAATGATTCACATAGTCTGCCCTTATATCCTATTGATAAAGATGATTTTTTTTTTGCAGTGGTAATGCATTCAATTTTATTGTTAATTAACAGCCTCGTGTAACTTATACTTTGATTTGCAGTGTTTATGTATTTCAACATAGACTATTAGAATTTAGCAAAGGACTCTATTACTAGAATAAACAAATGATTCTCTGTATGTGACAGGCATTTAATTAGGCCATTGTTCAATTTTTATTTATAAAGACACGTCACCAAATGTAAACATTGCTTTAACTATACTTCCAAATATATTTGCAGAGACCACTGATTTGATTTGCTCTCTATAAATTTCTGATATTAATTTCAACTGATTAAAAAAATGTCTTCAAAATGGTCTCTTAAAAAGACGAAAAATGGATTCTTACATAATTTATAAAGCTGAAGATATATGTATTAAGAATGGACATGATCCATTGCAAGAGGTTTTTTTTTTTTTAATGAGTTTGAAATGGCTAATTGTTTCAGCTTACTATAAATTGCCTTCCTTGAACCTTGCCTCAGCAAGATAGCAGAATAAAAGATCCTTTATTTATATCCCTTCTCAGCAACAATAACTTGAAAGCCACCCACAGATAAAAGTTTCTCTAGGAGTTTTTGGATGTAGATTTGTTGTTACTATTGTTTAGTCACTCAGTCAAGTCCAGCTCTGAGACCCCACAGACTGCAGCACACCAGGCTGTGCTGTCTTCACTATCTGCTGGAGTTAGCTTATGTCCATTGAGTTGGTGATACCATTCAACCATCTCATCCTCTGCTGATCTCTTCTCCTCCTGCCCTCAGTCTATCCCAGTATCAGGGTCTTTTCCAATGAGTTGTCTCTTCCCAACAGGTACCCAAAGTATTCGAGCTTCAGCTTCAGCATTAGTCCTTCCAATGAATACTCAGGATTGATTTCCTTTAGGATGGATTGGTTGGATCTCCTTGTAATCCAAGGGACTCTCAACAGTCTTCTCCAGCACCACAATTTGAAAGCATCAATTCTTTGGTGCACAGCCTTCTTTATGGTCCAACTCTCACATCCATACATTCTACTAGAAAAAACATAGCTTTGACTATATTGACTATGCAGACCTTTGTTGGAAATAGTCTCTGCTTTTTAATACACTGTCTAAGGCCTGTCATAGCTTTTCTTCCAAGGAGCAAGCTTCTTTTAATTTCATGGCTGCAGTCATCATCTGCAGTGATCTTGGAGCCCAAGAAAATAAATTCTGTCACTGTTTCACTTTTTCCCCATCTATTTGCCAGGAAGTGATGGGATCAGAAGCCATGATCTTAGTTTTTTGAATGTTGATTTTTAACCAGCTTTTTCATTCTGCTCTTTCACCTTCATCAAGATATGTTTTAATTCCTCTTCACTTTCAGCCATTAGAGTAGTATCATCTGCATATCTAAGGTTATTGATATTTTTCCTGGCAATTGATTCTCGCTTGATTCTTGTTTCTTGATTCTAGCTTGTGATTCACTAAGCCTGGTATTTCACATGATGTACTCTGCACAGAAGTACTTAAATAATCAGAGTAACAATATACAGCTTTTGTGTCCTCCTTTCCCAATTTTGAACCAGTCTGATGTTCCATGTCTGGTTCTAACTGTTGTTTCTTAACCTGAATACAGGTTTCTCAGAAGACAGGACAGGTGGTCTGCTATTCCCATCCCTTCCAGAATTTTCCAGCTTGTTGTGATCCATACAGTCAAAGCTTTAGTGTAGTCAGTGAAGGTGGTGCTAGTGGTAAAGAACCTGCCTGCCAGTGCAGGAGATGTGGGTTTGACTCCTGGGTTTGAAAGATCTCCTGAAGGAGGGCATGACAACCCATTCCATTATTCTTATCTGGAGAATCCCAAGGACAGAGGAACCTGGAGTGCTATAGTCCATAAGGCCACAAAGAGTCGGACACAGCTATCATGCATGAAAGCAACTATTCACCAATAAAAATTAATTTCCCCTTCACAGATCCCAGTCTTGTAGTGGTGAAGGTTCTTCCATAATTCAGTGAAGCTCTGAGTCATTCCATGAAGGGCCACCCAAGACAGATGGATCATAGTGGAGAGTTCTGACAAAATGTGGTCCATTGGAGGAGGGATTGGCAAGCCACTCCAGTATTCTTGCCTCTAGAACCCTATGGACAATGTGCAAAGGGGTCCAGATACAAGATCTTGAAATCTTGCTGGAATACAAACTTGAGGAGAGCTATTTTGAGAAAGGAGACCCATGCTCAGGCAGCTGATAATGGTACGAGTTACAGATAGAGAAACAGCTCTACACTCCCCCTATCTTGGCTACAGCCTCATTTGGCCTTAATCCAGAAACAGCTCTACACTCCCCCTATCTTGGCTGATAAGGGGTTAATACCTCCAAAATATAAATAAGTCGTGCAATTCAATAGTAATAATAACCATTATAATCATCAACAGCAAATATAAAAATGGGCAAAAACCTAAACAGATAGTTTTCCAAGGAACATATGTATGACCAACATGTATGTACCTGAACAGGCAATCAGCATTGCCAATCACCAGGGAAATGCAAATCAAAATTCTAATTAGGCATCCCTGGTAGGTCAGATGGTAAACGTCTGCCTACAATGCAGCAGACTCAGGTTCAGTCCCTGGGTTGGGAAGATCTCCTGGAGAAGGAAATGCAACCCACTCCAGTACTCTTGCCTGGAAAACCCCATGGACAGAGGAACCTGGTAGGCTACAGTCCATGGGGTCACAAAGGGTCGGACAAGACTGAGTGACTTCATTTCATTTCACTTCATACTTGTTAGGATGGCTATTACCAAAAAGATAAGAGATAACAAGCATTGGCAAGACTGTGGAGAAAAGGGAACACTTGTACTCTGTTGGTGGAAATATTAACTGGCTCAGCCATTATGGAAAAAGTTATGGAGATTCCTCAATTAAAAATAAAACTAACATATATGTATATAACATATACATATATCCAGGAAACCCATTACTGGATACATATTCAAAGAAATTGAAATATTTTAAAAATATATCTGTACCCATATGTTTACTGCCTTATTCACAAAACCAGGATACAGAAAAAAATCTAAGTGTCTATCAATGGATGAATGGATAAAGAAAGTTTGGCAAATATTCAGCCATAATAAAGAAGGAAAGCCTACTGTTTTTGTCAACAGAGATAAACCTGGAAGACATTATGCTAAGTGAAATAAGCAATACCTAGGAAGACAAATATTGTATGATCTCACTTATATGTGGATTCTATAATAAAGTCAAACTCTCAGGATCAAAGAGTATTTCAGTAGTTACTCGGGGGTAGGTAGTGGAAAGCGTGTAAATGCTGGTCAAAGGGTACAAACCTTCCATTATAAACTAAGTCAGTTCTGAGGATATAATGCATTGAATAGTTAACTACATGGGTGCCTGCTCTGTCTCACATTCTGTCTGACTTTCTGTGGCCCCATAGACTGTAGTCTACCAGGCACCACTGTCCATGGTATTTTCTAGGCAAGAATACTGGAGCGGGTTGCCATCTTCTACTCCAGGGGATCTTCCTGACCCAGGGATCAAACCTGTGCCTTCTGCATTGGCAGGCTGGTTCTTTACCACTAGCGCCACTTTGGGAGCCCTAGGTCTTATTTATTATCCCCACATACACACACAAAAAGGAAACTATATAAGGTGATGGTACATTAATTAGTTTCATTGTGGTGATTATTTTACAATAAATATGCATACATATATAAAAGTATTCTATAAGTACACTCTATATGTAAGGAGGCCTTACACACACCTATACAAAAACAAAACATTATTCATTTGATTTGAATTTTGAATTTAGCTGTGCCTCCTATATTTTATCTGACAACCCTATTTCTAACCTATATTCTCCCATGAGACTGTTTGATATCCAAAATGAATGAAATTGGCAATATTAATTTCTCTTTCTTTCCTCCTGCTTATGGTTTCATAACCCAAAACATTTTATGATGCTTTTCACAGCCTGTGTCTGCCTCCTTGTTTACTTTGTGAACTGAAGGATACATGTTATGCTTTATTCATTATTATCCCTCCTCAGAATGGGTGGTTTCCTTTAATACTGTACCTGCTCAGATCAAACATTCATTATCTTTCCTTACTAAGTGAATCGTTTTTTAAAACATTCTGGGAAGACATTCATTTTTGAGTACTTATGCACTCTGCTAGTTAAAGTCTTAGTCAACGTGAATTTATAAAACACAAGTTATGAGTTGTAATTTGCAATACGAAAGTATTATTTCCACTACAAAAATAGTTCTTTCCTTTAAAGTGCTATTCTCTGGTTAATTTAAAATTGTCAGATTTATTAAAATTGAATATGCTCTTACTTTCCAACTTCCGAATAAAGTGAAGTACAACTAGAATACTTTCCTTTGCCCAAAGATGATTTATTTGCAGCATTCACTAAAAAACATCTTGATGCTTTTCAGTCTAAAGAAAAGCATCTCTATAGATTTTCAAAGCAAACAAACAAAAAATATTAAGATGCTTTTCTAGCTGAGGCATATGATGTATTTTATTAATTCCTTGGAGTGCCCTTCTTTTAAAATTTTCAAGAAAAGGAAAAGTTTAAGTTAGCACATTTCTGTTTGTTATAATCCCTCAAAGTCTGATTCAATTCTCTTTCTTTCCCAGGAACAAACACCAGTTATCTTCTCAAGCACAAAAGTTATTAAGCAAACCCTGCACAGAACTTTTCAACAGTTTCCTATTGCTTATTTTAAACTTCTCAATACCAGAGTTAGGATAATCATAAAATTTCTTCTCAAAATGGTGACATTCTGAGAGTTAAAAAGGTAATAAAAACATATAAAATTATGTACTTATTAAATCATTATGTTGTAAAGCCCAAATATACATTATGTCAATTATATCTCAACAAACATCATGTGCTTTTTTTTAATATATACATACCATGATCAATTGTAATTTGTTCCAAGGGTGCAAAACTGGCTCAATATAAAAAAAATTAATCAACAGTCATAATAATATTAATAACCTAAAGATAAAAAAGTATATGGTTGTATCAATTAAAGTAGAAAAAAAAAACATTTGACAAGATTCAACATCCATTCACAACAAAAAAAAACCTTTCAGAAAACTAGCAATAGAGGAAACTTCTTTAATTTAATAAAGAACATCTAAAAGAAGCCTACAACTACCATCATGCTTAATCAGTACAATTCAGTTCAGTCATTCAGTCGTGTCTGACTCTTTGTGACCCCATGAACTGCAGCACGCCAGGCCTCCCTGCCCATCACCAACACCCAGAGTCTACCCAAACCCATGTCCATTGAGTCAGTGATGCCATTCAACCATCTCATCCTCTGTCGTCCCCTTCTCCTCCCACCTTCAATCTTTCCCAGCATCAGGGTCTTTTCCAATGAGTCAGCTCTTCGCATCAGGTGGCCAAAGTATGGGAGTTTAAGTTTCAGCAAAAGTTCTTCTAATGAGCACCCAGGACTGATCTCCTTTAGGAGGCACTGATCGGATCTCCTGGCAGTCCAAGGGACTCTCAAGAGTCTTCTCCAACATCACAGTTCAAAAGCATCAGTTCTTTGGCACTCAGCTTTCTTTATAGTCCAATTCTCACATTCATACATGAACACTGGAAAAACCATAGCCTTGACTAGATGGACCTTTGTTGGCAAAGTGATGTCTCTGCTTTTTAATATGCTGTCTAGGTTGGTCATAACTTTCCTTCCAAGGAGTAAGTTAATTTCATGGTTGCAGTCACCATCTGCAGTGATTTTGGAGCCCAGAAAAATAAAGTCAGCCACTGTTTCCACTCTTTCCCCATCTATCTGCCATGAAGTGATGGAACCAGATGCCATGATCTTAGTTTTCTGAATGTTGAGTTTTAAGCCAGCTTTTTCACTCTCCTCTTTCACTTTCAACAAGAGGCTCTTTAGTTCTTCTTCACTTTCTGCTATCATGTACTTTTTGATCGACAAGTCGGTGTTATTTTATTGGTGAACCTAAAGAAAATATTGTTCCACTCAAATATTAAAAAAAAATTGAATTAAAAAATGTACCTACAAAAAGTTAAAAAATAAACTCCATACTGTTTAGAATATAGCAGTTGTTAAGGTATAAATGGTGGAGGGAGTGATAAATTAGGAATATGGGATTAATAGATACACAATACTGTATATAAAATAAATAAAGATTTACTATACAGCACAGGGAACTGTGGTGATGGAGAAGATTCTTCAGAGTCCCTTGGATTGCAAGAAGATCCAATTAGTCGATCCTGAAGTAAATCAGTCCTGAATATTCATTGGAAAGACTGATGCTGATGCTGAAACTCCAATACTGGCCACCTGATGTGAAGAATTGACTCCTTAGAAAAGACCCTGATGCTGGGAAAGATTGAAGGCAGGAGGAGAAGGGGACGACAGAGGATGAGATGGTTAGATGGCATCACCAACTCGATGGACACGAGTTTCAGCAAGCTCAGAGGTTGGTGATGGACCGGGAAGCATGGCATGCTGCAGTCCATGGGGTCGCAAAGAGTCAGACATGACTGAGTGACTGAACTGAACTGAACTGAACTGAACAGGGAACTATATTCAATATCTTATAATAATCTATAATTTATCTGGTTAAGAATATATATATAAAAATATATATATATACACATACATATATAAAACTGAATCACTTGAGGCTAATGCAATATTGTGAATCAACTATAGATCAAATAAAAATAGATATATTGTAATGGGTTTCTTAGTCATATCTGTTATCATTAATTGCATATTATTGCATATTATTGGTATTTTATTGAACAATGTACATTTGTTTCCATGTGGTTTTGGCATTTTAAACATTTCTCACAAAAATAATATAATTTTCTTAAAAGTGGTACTTGAAATGAAAAAAATAATATTTTGCTTTCTTTAGCTTACTCTTCTATATAGACCATATTCTTGATTGAGAAAATATTTAAGTGTTGAGATAATTGGTAAGCATTCAAAGCAAGCTATATTAGAAGATATATCCTCAATTCTATTATTTTTTAAGAAATTTATAATTATTTACCTTCAACATGTTCACAAAAAAACTTTTTGCTTCTATCATTGTATCTTTCTTTGAAATATATGTTTATAAAATAAAGCTTGTCAAATTAGTTTTACCTATGGATTTTTAAATGTTTTAGCAAACTAGATGCTGAACGATCATTGTTTTTTCTTTTTCAGTTTCATTTTATACCTACATAGATGTAAATTTATCTAATAAAAATGAGAGTTCAATGGCAATTATAAAATCCCCAAATGAAATCCTCTTTATCATTTTGGCTTACAAAATTAAACTTATTCAACTTATTATCTGCTTTTTTAGAAAGAATTTTCAATGTTTTCTTGTTTGCTGGCTTTATTTTCTGTACTTACCACCAACTAAAACTATTAAAAACTGAAGTTTGGGGCTCTTAAAGTTGATATGATTGCTTTCTCTTTTTAAAAAATGACTCAGTTGATCTCTCCTCAATTTTTCAGTGTTCATCAATCAACCACTTTTGTTGTTGGTATCAAATTAACTCCCTCAACTTGTTCTTAAAATTTTATAAATACAAGAAATATATAAAGTATGAGTGTGATTTGCATGTCTGATAAAGTAAAAGTGCATCCAATGCTGCTTCATTGACTCTCACAAATGTAAATATAAATACAATAATCAAAAGGTTTTGTTTTGTTTTCTTCTAGAAATACACCAGTTTTCTCTATAAGCTAGTGAATACAATTAGGTAACAAAATTAACCATATAAATTTATCAAAAAAATATTTTTTGGTGTAAGAAGTTCCAGGGATGGAATAACACAGATAGCTTTGTATGAATATTGACCATGATGAAACCTGAATAGCATTCATAATTCCATACTATTTTTAGAGCTGAAACTAATTATAGATATCCTCAGTTATATTTTATGGATGAGATACTGAAAATGAAAATTTATCAGTGTAAACACATTGACTGCTTTCTAATAATAAGATGAGGCTGAAAGGCCCATTTAATGATTTGGCTTTTCAATTCCTTAACCATATTTCTAACAATATTCCACTCAGCTCCTGTCTTTCCATTCATTCTTATGGGCTCATTCTAAGCATTGTCTTTAACATGTACTCAAACTCTGAAGCTGTAAAGACTTTCTGATCTCTTCTTCCTTTGCTTTCTCTCAACTACAAATAGTGTAACTGTGTTTTAATGTGATTAAAAATGTTAGCCTATGCTTTTTCCTTTTTCTTCTTGTCCATTTCCAATGTGCTTAGATTATGGGATTGTGAAAAGTGTTCTATGCTCTGACTATAGATCCAGAGATTTGTAATTTTTTAAACAGATTTTCATTAGTGTTTTTACAGAATAAGACCCTTCTTCCACAAGGTAGTATCATAACTTGAATATAACCTGTCTGTTTTTTGAGTGAGAATGAAAGTAGCTCAGTCATGTCCAACTCTTTGCGACCCCATGGACTATACAGTCCATGGAATTCTCCAGGCCAGAATACTGGAGTGGGTAGCCTTTCCCTTCTCCACGGGATCTTCCCAATCCAGGGATTGAACCCAGGTCTCCCACATTGCAGGTGGATTCTAAGCCAGCTAAGCCACAGGGAAGTCCTGTCTATTTTTCACATAGGTCTATAAATGATTTTAATGCAAATCCAGTATTCTGATATATTACCCAAATTTAATACTTCTTTTCTCTTTACTTTATTTTTTTTCACTCTGCCAAAACACTTTAAAAATATCTACCCTTGAGACTCTTGAATCTAGGCATCTTGAGAAAACATAAATCATGTAACCAAACAGACTTATGTTATTAAAAATCTATGGTCTTCTTCAAACATTGACTTAGAGTTCCCACAGTAACTTTATTTCTGGTAAGTTTGCTTTTCTGTTCTTTCAACATACTCTTCAATTATTTATGTCTACAATTGTCCTAAACTGCATACTACTTTTCTTTTATCAGGTGGACTTTTCTCTGATTTTCTTAAACCAAGAGGAGATTCGCCTCCGCCCCTCTTTCCATTCCAGACAAAGAGAAGAAGATCTGTTTTACCACCTAACACTTGAATCTGGGGTCTCTCGCAAGGAATTTGCCTTATTCATTGCCTGTTCTCTTGTCCACTAATTGCCTCATAAAGGTATTTAAAAATCAGTATTTTTTTTTTCTTAAAGAACAGAGCTAATATTAAAACAACCAAACAACTACTTTTATTCAGGGTCTCACTTCAGCTTTCATTCTCTTCTTTCTTCACAAATTCTTAAATCTCTAGTGAAGGTCTTCTATTCAATTGACCTAATAAACTCCTTACTTTCAAATCCTTATCATGTTTTTCCTCAGTGGTACTGCAGCGTTTCCTCTATTCATCACCATCCCCCGCCATTTCGTTTTTCCCTACTGTGCATCTTACTTGGCTCCCACGAAGTCACTTCCTCTGGGGCTTTCCATTTTGAATCATTTTGTGTATTCTACCTGTTGTTCAAATCAAGGTTTCTCAGAACACAAGCCATGCTCTGTTCTCATTCCCTTGCTTCTCCTTTCTCTCGCAGCACTCGGTAATCTAACTGATTAAGTTGTTATTGTTCAGTCATACACACAGAAGTGCTATACATGCAGTTAAATAAAGAAGAAGCAATTGTGGAAAAGTAATTAGGATATATGTGGTTTGTTGTTGCTTAGTCGCTAGGTTGTGTCCCACTCTTTGAGATCCTTTGGACTGTAACCTGCCAGGCTCCTCTGTCCGTGGGATTTCCCAGGGAAGAATACTGGAGTGGGTCGCTATTTTTTTCTCCAGGAGATCTTCCTAGACCAAGGACTGAATGCACATCTCCTGCATTGGCAGGCAGATTCTTTACCACTTAGCCACCTGGGAATCCCATAACTGGTTAGGGGTCTCCCTCGAATAAAAGAATGAAATCTCACTAAGGGCAATGGTACACAATGTCTTACCTGCATGTGTTTTAGACAATAAATAGCAGACTGTCTAATATATTGCACATGTTCAGTAAATGTCTGTTTAAATAAAAAGTGAGTAAATAAATGAGTGTTCAATTGGAAATAATGAGTGACCTTATTTACTATTTCTTTGTAATGTTCTTAAACTCTAAATGTTGAATTTCTCATGTACTCCTTTGGCTGTTTAAGCCCTTTCAAGTTGGTCATGAAATTTCAATAGTCATATGGTGCTGGGAAAAAACTAGACACACAACTGATCCTGCTCACAATTCTTTACTCATAGCAACTGAGAATAGCACAGTCCAGTAATGTTCGGCTTCATGGACCTGCTGATCAACAAAAGGAGAGGCAACAGGGCAGGGAACTCCATAGTCTTTAAAGTGAAAGAGGGGGCAGAGACTATTATAGCTAGTCATCTTTAAACAGAAAAAGTACTTGCAGAATACCAAACCACTCATTCAAAAATAAAGGACATAAACCATCATTTGGTTTGGACATGTATTGAACAGCTTTTCTCATAAAGCCTTTCCTGCTTTATGGAGCAATCTGGAAAGGACATTAAGTATTGATGAGGTATTTAGAGACCCAGAAAGGTGGTTAAGATAAGATACTGATGATAGGAGGGAGCAGCTGAGTACAATGATTTTCTTCATCAAGTCAACAACAACAAAAATTCAGTCACAGAAGAACTCAGAAATCCAGATTGATTGGAACCAGACTCAATTTTAAGAAAAACTATATTAGCAGGCTGAGCAGTTGCCCATTGCAAAGCTCCTTACAGATCAGCAGAGATAAGAGAGCACTGTCCTGGAAGTAAGGGAATATCTTTCTATGATTTTTGAGTCCATCTTCTATGAAGTAAAATATTGAAATTGTAGCACTTGATTCCAAAGATTCCTGACAGCTATGAAATCATGTAACTATGTGACTGCAATTAACCTTTTCCCAAAGTACAATGCTTAATAAGATTGACATGGAACTCAATTTTACTTCATGTCATTACTAAGGAAATTAATCACATGGATGTATGGTTTACTGAGTAATAGAGATTAATTGGACACTATTATAAATACTTAGTTATAGAGCTCCTAAGTTACAGTCATACCAATTAACTGAATATGTGAACTATTTCCCTTATATTTATAATAAAAGTACACTAATAATAATGTACTGTATACTTGAAATTTACTAGGAGAGTAGATCTCAAAAGCTCACTGTATGCAATAGAATGATAACTATGTGAGGTAATGCATCTGTTACTTAGGTTACTCATGGTAATCATTTCACAATATATACATTCCATTGTACAGTTTAAATATATACATTTTTGTCAACTATGCTTCAATAAAGCTGGAAAACCACAAAGAAGGTACCAATATCCTAGAAGATATTGCCTCTTTTCATGAAGTATTTCTTTTTTTTTTTTTATAAAGCAATGTTTCAGCTGAGTGTTCAAGAGACTTATTCAGCTTCCTATTAGGCTTGGAGGGTCTCTGTCATATAGTACACGGTGTAATTGGTAGAATCCAAGCTATGGTTATTTCCACACCATTGTGGCCTTAAATGAATCATTTGGACTGATATAATATTGTGTGGGCTCATGTACCTTTGAGACCAAACCCCTGTAAGTCCTCAGAAAGTGGTGCTGGCTAAGTTTTTGAGGACTAGAAAAGCAAAACCATATCCAGAGTATGTGAAAACTGGGTTTTTGTCTAATAGAAAATGTCCTATGTGAAGAACTTTCCAGCAGGAAATCTGTTGGTCTTTTTGAAAGTGTTGGTCTCTGTTCTGTTTAAGTTTGGATATTTGGTGATACTAGTAGCTCACCAGTCTTGGTCAGAGGGAGCTCATACTCTTGGACCTGTACATAGCCTGTACAAAGCCTCCATGTCCACTTTATATATGAGTCCATTGTGCTGACACTAGGTGGTCAAGATAGACTATTTGGAGTCTGGTAGCTCTGCCAGCTTATCTACTTGGTTGTTTGAACCTCCTGACCTCATGACTTTGTGGATCTCACAAACCCCGGCCCATGATGGGCATTCACAGCTTTAAAATCATTTGTGACTCATGGTCAAGCCCTCTAACTCTAGCAGAATCTGATAGCATGCCAAGGGCTATTTTTTTAATGTGTATAATCTCTCTTGTACTTGTCATGGTCTTGCTCCAGAACCTCAGTAATTCTGATGATGCTTAATAGCATTAGGATTATTCTGGGGGAAGGTGCTTATAATAAGCTCTTCAAAATACATTTTCCCATCACTGATACTTGTAATATCACAGCGTCTGCTGGGTCATATGGGCTAAACATCAGGACTACTCTTAGTCCAGCCTGCTTCTATTGAAAACTATTTTCTTCCTTTGAGCTCCTGAAGCTTCCTTTGTGTTACCCAGTATACAGGTCAAAGCAGTATTCCTAAGGGTAAAATACAATATTATGCCTCAGAAACTGAAAGCAACCTCATTCTTTTATGATACAGAGGGTGAATAAGTGCTTTTGTACTTTTGGAGAACATTCTAGCATGCCTTAGACCGCTACTTCCTCTAAATATTTTACTGATGTGGCAGGCCCTTGAATATTCTTCTGGAGGCCAAATGTCTTGCCAAGACCTTCAGCATGCCAACCATGTCTTGCTCATTGGTTTGAATATATAATTTCATTGACACAATGCACCCCTTTATTATGTTAGGAAGCTTCCAGATGCTCCATATCTCTTTAGAATATATTGTGACAGAATTCAGGGCACATAACAGACCTCCAGAGCAAAGTTTGAAATGTGTACTCTTGTCAGTTCCATGTAAATACAACCAGCTTAATCAGTTTTTCTGATAGGGGTGAACTCATTTTCTCCATGAATGGCTGTGGGCCACGTATCAAAGTCATAGTCATCTTTTATAACTAGGATACCACATCTGGACAGAGGGAGTAATTTGAGCTACTAACTAGTTGGTTGCATCTGGAGGAGTCCACTATTATTCTCCACATTCCATTTGCTTGTTTTGGAGGGATTTTTGAAATTTGTAAAGATATAAGAATAAATTCTATATCCTTGATGTGTTTAAAGGGGATAATAATTTCTGCCATTTAACCTGAGATGTAGTGTTTTTCACTTTTTCATCTTAGCTGAAGTGAGAATATCTATTTAATGGCTTCAGTGTGACCTTCCTCAATGTTATAACTCTATCCCAAAGACTGGGAAGCTTATACTATTACACACATCTCTTTGGGGATTGTATAATTGACCACAGGGTGGGCCTACTATTCAATGGAGCCATTCCTTCAAAGAAGCCCTGATGACTCTTTGGTCAACTTTATTTTGTGTTCAACAGTGCTGAAAAACTTGTAATATTTCTCTTTACCTAGAGTACAGTTAATCAAATAAATTGCCTTAGCTCCCTGTAGGCAAGGACTAGGGAGTACTCTTGAAAACATAACTACCATATGATCCAGCAATCCCGTTCCTGGGCATGTATCTGAACAAACATTTCATTCAAAAAAAATAGTGCATCTTTATGTTCATAGCAGCACTATGCACAATTAGCAAGACATAGAACCAACCTAAATGTTCATTAACAGATGAATGGAAAAAGAAGATCCAGTATATGAAATACTACTCGGTCAGAAAAAAAGAACAAAATAATGCCATTTGCAGCACATGTATGCGACTAGAGGTTATCATACTAGTAGAGTAAATCAGAAAAAGAGACAAATAGTGCATGATATGACTTAAATGTGGAATTTAAAAAATGACATGAATGACTCTATCTCTGAAATAGAAGCAGAATTACAGAGAAAACAGAAACTGAATTAAATATAGAACAGAAACTAGATTAAATACAGAACAGACTAGTGGTTGCCAAAGGGGGCAGTTTGGGAGAAGGATGGATTGAGAAATTGGGGTTAGCATATGTAAGCTTTTATATATAGAACAGGTAAACAACAAGGTCCTACTGTAGAACACAAAAAATTATGTCCAAAAGCCTATGAAAAATCATAATGGAAAATAATATTAAGAATAATGTTTATATATATATGTATAACTGAATCACTTTTGCTCTACAGCAGTAATTAACACAAATTGTAAATCAACTACACTTCATACAAAATAAATGAAAAAAAAATTAACAAAGAAAGAAAACATTCTCTGAATTTAACACTTAGCTTTGAAATGCCAATTAGTTGATCTCAACTATTATCATTTTTTGTTAGCAATACCCATCTGATTCCACTGTTCTTGCAATTACCAGTTCACGCATACCCTTGATAAACTGTATTGATGAATTTCTTTTCATTGCCTTACCACCTTAGTCTACCAATGATACAGTTGCACCACTATTTTGTGCCAAAGGTGATACATGCTTTACTTACCACCTGTAATGTATCCCTCCTTTCTGACTGGGTAATGGATGTTCCAGTAGCTGTTTTCTCTTACCCTTTCCAGTTCCAACCTTGAAAATTGGGTTGCCTGGAAAACAGAATCAGAAATCTTGTAAGTTAAGAGTGGAAGGATGCCTTAGTCAGCTCAGGCTGCCACAACAAACTATCAAGGTTGGGTAGTTTTACAAAGGAAGTTTACTTTCTCATGGTTTTGGAAGCTGACAAGTCCAAGAGGAATATTCTGGCAGTTTCAATTTCTGGTGAGATTTCTTCCTGGCTGCAGAAGGCTGCCTTCCTTCTGTATCCTCACATGAGGAAGCAAGATTGAGTTCTGGTCTCTTTTCTTTTTTTAAAATAACAATAGTTCTACCAGAGCAGAGATTTCCCCTTATGGTCTTACTTAAATTCCTGCCTTCAGTGCAGCCATATATATATATGGGGGATAGTTAAGGCTTCAACATAAATTGGGGGGTGGTGATATAAACCTCAGCCCATATCAGAGGTTTCTTTATCCTTACATTGATCAATCAATATAAGTCACATAGAAATGTGTCCTGGCGTTGGACTAGTCGGTTCCTTTCACTTGAGGTGATCTCCAAGGAAAGCTGACAACTGAGGACAACCTGCCACTGCCACTGGGCAACATCCACCCGATGCCCCAGTGGTAAGTGCCCTCAGCTGAGTAGAGTCACCTCACACAAGCCCATGCTTGCTTCTAGATGCAGCCTGCATGAAATGACTGGCTGAGAGGGCTATAACAAGAGCCAGTCACTTTGCCCCAGGGCAGCACAATTCTGCAAGGCTCACCCAGCTCCAGAAACTTTTTAGGATTTTCTGAATTCTTGTTGATACTGCTTCACAGAGTATTTTTCTGCCAAGTAAGAGAAGTACTCTTTTTCTCCTTGTTCACTCTCCCCTGCAAAGGTTGATCCCAAGAATACTCTCCTGGTGAAGTCCCTGCACACACATCTCCATCTCAGGGTTTTCTCCCCAGGTAACACAAACTGAGCCATTGGAAATCAATAAATATATATTTTTAATTGAAGGAAAGTAAAAAAGAAAAATACTATTTTGAGTGATTTTTTGGTACTTTGATATTATAAACTATGTATAGTAGCATATTAAAAATAATATTATTTAATGTCAAAAACATGGAAGGATTCCAAAGCCAGGAAGTTTTCTTGGCTGCAGGTAGGCCTTCATATATCAGAAAATTGCCTAAAACCTTACAGTAAAGTAGCCATAAGGAATATATCCACAAATGTATGATAAGCAGGTAACCAAAATGGCATAACACATAATTACAGTCACTAATATATATATTGTGCAACAGTATTATTCATGCGATAGTCTTTTTTTTTTTTTGAACCAGAACTTCACACTTGGAAATGCAAAGTAAGTAAATTATAGTTCCTTGTATCACAAGCTTAAAAGTTGAAATTCATAGTCAAATAATGAAGTAACTTCTTTATTCATAGACCTATATTATGCTGAAAATAATCTATATTTTATTAGAAAAAATAATTGAAGAAGCTCTTAGAGAATTGTTTACTCTAATACAAGTGTATTATATTTCTTAATATGACTTAAATTTAATTTCAGCTATTTGTTTCACCTGTATCTCTCAAAATATAAACAGTCATAGCAAAGTTATTTTGCATCATCATATATGCCTCTCTGAATCTGATGATGAACATAATATCAATGATGAAAATTAATTGGGCAAGATTATCAATTATTTTGTTGTTGTTTAGTCATTAAGTTGTGTCAAACACTTTTGCAACCTGCCAGGCTGTAGCCTGCCAGTCTGCATCCGGCCAGGCTCCTCTGTCCATGGGATTCTCCATGCAAGAATACTGGAGTGGGTTGCCATTTCCTTCTTCAGGGGATCTTCCCAACCCAGGGATTGAAGGATTCTTTACCACTGAGCCATCTGGGAAGCCCCTATCAATTATTTTGTGGCTCCCAAATTCCAAAAGGTCATTGCATGATATGAAAATATTTTTTAGTTTTTCAAAATCTTCCAGAAAATATACAGAAATAACATAAATACTACTAAGGGCACCCAAACTCAGTGTCATTTGTATGAGACATATTCTGGCTTAATTCAGTCATATATTTCAGCAAGTAATATTGTTCAGTGCTTACAAACTCAGGCTCTGATGTCAGAAATGAAATGCTGAATTTTGGCTCACCACTTACTGGGAACTTTCAGCAACTTAAACTCTCTAACCCTCAGTTTCCTTATCTCTAAATCACGATTTATATTAATAATGCCTATACCAAAGTTTCAGTTTAGAATGAAATTAGAAAATGTATATAAAAGGATCAGTATGTGCCTATCATATAGCAAGCAGTCAAGAAAGGTGAGCTGTTGTTATTATATTTTTCATTTACCTTATATAAACTAGATAATACATAAGAAAAAAGCTTTGTATATTAGAAAGCATTATGTATAATTAAGGATTTGTTAAGCTGCTACCATCCAAGTTTCATGATTAATAATGAAAGCTAGTGTCTGTCACTGTTCCAAACACTAACATAATTAATAACTTTTATAACAGCCTTAAAATTATGTTTCATCTTCTCCTTCCTATGTATGAGAGATTTGAAAATCAAAGGGATAAATCATTTGCTGAATTCAAACATCTGGCACATAATGGAACTGAGGGTCAAATTTATAATGTTCTGAATTCAAAATGTGCAGTTCTTTCCTTATATTAATAGCTATCTAAAAGAAAATAGTGAAAATAATGGCAATTAATTGCATTTGCTATCCTCTAAAATATCTTTTAATGTCAACATTTAAAGACATTTTAATTGGTGAATTTATCATGCCTCATAGTCACAATCTCAGAAATTTTCCACAAAAGGCAGTTAGAGCTCACTGGGTTTGTGAAATTTTATGCAGTCTAATTTTTAATGTCCATGTTCTTAATTTTAAAATTGCTGGAAATTTTATGGCTCATAATTAGATACTAAACTATCCACTGGCAAAATACCAAAAGTGATAAAACTTGGACATTCATGTGTCTCTATTTTCAGTATAAACACTTGACAGAGTTTGTTGATAAAATAACAAAGAAGTATTTTTTAAAATAGTTATAAGAAAAAAAGCACTTTCTTAGTGTTAATTTCCACTTTGTTTTCAAGAGAAAGTCAATTGTGGAAGAAGAGATCAATAAATCAAATCTATCTGTTTTTTAAAAAGGATGGCAGAGATAAGAAAGGAAGAACAACTGTGAGTGCATTGTCTAGAAGTCAAGCTTACTAATAGTCACTGAAAGAGTCATGTATTCATGTATTAACATTTCATAGAAATGATTTATGTCTGCCTATCATCTATCTCACAGCAACTCAGAGACCTGGGTGATGATGGCAATTGTTTTAGAGAAGATAAAATAGAGTAATAATAATAATAATAATTTTCTGAGGCACAAAATTAAGCAACAGGTTAAGAGAACAAGTTCTCTCTCTTTCTCTGTCTTCTGTCTCTGTCTCTCTGTTTATGGACCATATTCTGGGGAAAAAAAAAAACTTTATTCCAAAACTCAGAACTATTTCTCTACATATAATGACAAGGAGGATGGTCTAATTTAGACTTTTATATATTTGAATATAAATGCATGATCTACTTATTTGAAATAGTCCTTGAAAACTCTGAAACCAATTTCACTTAAAGTCTTTAAATCTGCCTAAAATTTATGTTTCATCTGCTCTTTAACTTCAGATATAGTGTTGTAAGATATGACACTAGAGGAAAAATTCACTAATGATTAACAGAAATTGTCTCTATGGTTTGTCTGCTGTTAACTGTGAATTACTCTTCGTTAGATGCCAGGGATCTTGTGAAAGTTTTACCAGGAGCAGCAGTCATGTTTCTATCACTTGATTTTCATTTGAAAACACTTAATCTTTTGTTGTTCTATTTCTGGGCTATACTACATGTTCTGTACTTTCGTATAACGTTTGAAACAAAGCTGGTCTTTTATTTCTTGCTATAAACATTACTTTCTTAAATAAACCAAGTTTTGTGGTCTCTGAAATCATTAGTCCATGTCTAAAAAATAAATTTTAGACATTTCCTTTAGTCCAGTGATTAAACTGCCAAATCCTACTTTTTCCAGCTGTCTCCACTGAAACCTGCAAATTTTGGGTTCAGCTCCACTCAGTCCTGAATTATCTATGGCTAAGGCAAGTGGTATGTGAGCAGTGAATATCACACAGGCTGGATCCCAAATTAATGCTGTTTCCATATGACTGGATAAGTGCCCACTTTGCTTTTTCCTCTACTGTGCATTGCCCTTTTTGGCAACATTGATTGGACTTCTCTCTTGGTGCATAATCATTGTTTTCCTGGGATGCATTTTCTCTTTGTATTAGGGCTGGCACTCTGTTGCCAGCTTATGTTTGCTCCTATAACCTAGAAAACCATATACTCATCTTCTAGTATCCCAGTTACTCATTTGCACTTTTGCTGCCAAGAGGCTCTTCACCTAGAAACACCATGAAATTAATCTGTGAACTCAAATATTTGTTGTGTTCTATTTCTGCAACCCCACACTTTTCATCATAAATCTCATGGAATAAAGCATTTATTTTTTCAAGGTCAGGTTAGATCATGATTATGCAACTTTTTGGGCAAATGTTTTGGATTTCTAATTCTCATTTGGGTATGAATCCCAAATGCATGTTGAAGTCCACATTCAAAATTTCTCTGTCTTTCAACTCCCCACCTAAGGCTGCAACTTTGGTCATTTGAACTAAGCTGCATACAAAGTTTGAAAACTTTTCAAGTCACTCTAGTACCAGCTCAGATTTAGTAGTGTAGCAGAATAATTTATTCTGCCCTTTGCTCCCTGGACTCTCCAGGACCCACCCCCAGTTTTCCAATTTGTACCACTCCCATAATGAAAAGACAGATAGTGACAGATAGACAGACATATTAAGCAAAAAAATGTTTTGTGTTCAATAAGCCAGTTTATAAAACATTAATATACAAATAAAGGTTTTCTTTCTCTGCCCTTTATAATTCTTTTCCAAGAAATCACCTTTTCAAAACATAAACCGAATGGACATTATTTATCATTTCATTTTGCCTTTGAAGTACAGAAAGACTCTTCTTCTTGGGGAAGGAATAACTGTTACAATTTTGACATTCACCAGGAGAAATTGAAACTAAATCATTAAGAATACAGCAAAAGTCCTGTTTCTGTTCAGTTTAGTTCAGTCACTCAATCCTGTCTGACTCTTTGCGACCCCATGGACTGCAGTGTGCCAGGATTTCCTGTCCATCACCAACTTCCAGAGCTTACTCAAACTCATGTCCTTTGAGTCAATGATGCCATCCAACCATCTCATCCTTGGCCATCCCCTTCTCCTTCTGACTCCAATCTTTCCTAGCATCACGATCTTTTCCAATCAGTCAGTTCTTCACATCAGGTGGCCAA
Organism: Antilocapra americana; assembly: GCA_007570785.1. NCBI lineage: Eukaryota > Metazoa > Chordata > Mammalia > Artiodactyla > Antilocapridae > Antilocapra > Antilocapra americana. Next base: position 5,998,275 of record ML660778.1, on the reverse strand, counting down.
AGTATTGGAGCTTCAGCTTCAAAATCAGTCCTTTCAATGAATAGTCAGGACTGATTTCCTTTCAATGGACTAGTTGGATCTTCTTGCAGTCCAAGGGACTCTCAAGAGTATGCTCCAACACCACAGTCATCCAGTCCATCATTAAGAATACAACAAAAATTCTTAAACTTAAGAACTTAAGATATATTGGAGTACACAGACAGTAAACAGTGAAAGAATGACTTTTCACTAATTCCAAGTGTACTTCAAGTATTTATGAACTTTATTTCAGATACCCTTAAATTGATGTATATTTTCTTGTCCTTACTACTCAAGGGTCCAGGATGGACCTAAAAATGCCCTGCAAAAGAAAGATCCCCCAGATTGGTGTCCCTGTAAATGGATCTTCATAGAGTGAGGTCTTTATTTAAAGAAACCAAAGAAACAGGAAAATTTAAAAAGAATGACAGCTGAGTCCCTAGAGATGAATGAAAGTCAAACTGTGGAAAATAAGAACTCTTTCTAAAAATCCAAGCTATAAGTACATAAACAATGAGAGGCAATAAAAACATCCTGAAGAAAGGAAAGATTGGAACAGCCTGCGAAATGCATGTGAAGGGTAAAATCAGAAGAAAAATCTCCAAGAAAATTATCTCCATAACTGTAAGAGTATCTCAGTGTTGCTTTAACTGGTCATTAGTTCCTAAGCAGTTTCAGGTTCAAACTACAGGTCAAAATTGCATTTCTTTTTTCTGCACACACCTTTGTCTTTCATTTGCCAAGAGAGTTAATACACGTCTGTCCTATTCATGCCTGGAATACCAGGGATAATCTCTTATGGTTTAGAATCAGTGTGTTTGTCTTGTGTTAAAAGTTTAGGAGACTCTCAGGATTTGAATTGAAAGGTATATAATTTAATCTGACTCCCATACTCTACATGTATATCTTGCAATTTGTAGATGAATACGGAAAGAGAATAAAAAAGAAAACATCTCCAGCCTTGGATACATGATTCTGGTTGACTTTTTGTTATAGATTCCACTCGACCATTAGTGACCACTTGACCAGCAGAGGGTGCTCATCATTTCTCACAACACCATATCAACACTTGCTTCTTATGATGCATCTCCATGTGAGATTTATAGGATGACACAGCACATGGTGTGCATATGATAATCATTCAGAGATACGGGAGTGTATCAGCTGTCTCCCCTAGAGTCAACAACACACTCAAATATCCCAGTCTTTTCCAAAATTGTGTCTATATTTGGACTTCTCAGTTGCTTCACCATCTTAACCATATTCTGGTAGTTTTTCAGTGTCTCTGCTTTTGTAGTCTTTCGCCACTTATTCATATCTAAGATTTAATCACCAAAACATACTGAAGACATCTTTTTTTATGTTTGTTTTGATAGTGTAAAGAAACATGGAAACATTTGTTCCTGGGAGATAATGTCAGAAGTAGATCTGTATGGTTTTCTACAAATGGACTCTTCTTTCAAATCTAACTCATTTACTACATGGAGCATCGGGAGGTACACAAATAAAATTCTAATAATTGTTGAAAAAGTGATACCATTTCAAAGCTGAGATAATTTGCTTTAGTTATAGCATGAAATATGAGAAGGGGTTACTGTTGATTTAAGTGACTCAGGTCACAAAATTGTACTTAATTTGCTTTATACCTGTTAGGACTCTATACATATTTTACTGAGATGTAACAACAGAGTCTATGCCCTAAGAGGGCAGTGAAATGAAGGACACGTGAGTTGCAAAGTCAGGTAAGATTGAATTTGAATCTCTAGAGCAGCATTGCTTGGCTATGTAAAATCAGCCAGGTTAATTAACCTTTCTAAATTTCATACATAAAATGGAAAAATTGGTCTAGTCCAATAGCATTGAAATGTGTAAATAGAGTAAACACTTAAATATGTCACTCATAGAAAATGGCACTTGGTAGGGTGTTACTATATCTGATATAATTACTGCAGTGATGAGTTTTTTATTTGTTTACATGTGTTTGATATGTCTTTGACCATTAATATATGTGAGTGTATACAAACAGTTTTACATGGTGCCAGAATACATATATAGATATAATAAGTCTAAAAATAAAAATTATGTACATAACTTCCAAAAGGTGGTTAATTATAAACATTTGCTTTAGAAATGAATTTGAAATCTATCAATTAATTACTAATTTCAATTGAAAATTAACTTGAAAGCAGCAGCCACAACCATTAGGGAACTGAGTTATCCAAGTAACACAGATATTCAGTTATAAGGTATTTTGATGGCATTCAGTGAAACGATACAATATAATCAGCATGGTAAGTGAAGAAGTCAGAAAAACCATGGCACAGTGCAATACCTTGGAAGGTTTAGAAGTAAGTTTCTTTGATCATAGAAGGATTTCCTGCTTTTAATTGCTGATCACAATTTTAAATGGCTTTACATGAGGGGATAAACTACTTCATCAACCAGATTAGGGGAATTGAGCCTAGGGGTTAATGGAGTGACAAATGTTTCAGTCAGAGTTATTTCATATAAATTATATTCCCAATTCAGGCACTTAATTCAGGGCAATCTATGATAGTAACTCAACTATGATAATTCAGAATTTCCTCAGCTCTTTTATGGAGAAGATGGTCCTGACAAAACAGAATGATTTAAAATTATTTAGAGAATGCAATAGTACTGCAACAGTTCTGAATAAAGTTTCTTATTGTTCTGTGATCATAAACCCCAGATACATGTGTTCCTTGCCACTCCTGTTTTGCTTTAAGTTCAGTTCAGTTCAGTCGCTAAGTTGTGCCCGACTCTTTGCTACACCATGGACTGCAGCACACCAGGCTTCCCTGCCCATCACCAAAACCCAGAGCATGCTCAAACGCATGTCCATTGAGTTGGTGATGCTATCCAACCATCTCATCCTCTATCATCCCCTTCTCCTTCTGACTCCAGGGTCTTTTACAGTGAGTCAGCTCTTCACATCAGGTGGCCAAAGTATTGGAGCTTCAGCTTCAGCATCAGTCCTTCCAATGAATATTCAGGAATGATTTCCTTGAGGATTGACTGGTTTGATCTCCTTGCAGTCCAAGGGACTCTCAAGAGTCTTCTCCAACACCACAGTTCAAAAGCATCAATTCTTCTGCGCTCAGCTTTCTTCACAGTCCAACTCTCACATCCATACATGACCAGTGGCAAAACCATAGCCTTGACTAGACAGACCTTTGTTGGCAAAGTGATGTCTCTGCTTTTTAATATGCTATCTAGGTTAGTCACGGCTCTTCTTCCAAGGAGCAAGTGTCTTTTAATTTCATGGCTACAGTCATCATCTGCAGTGATTTTGGAGCCCAAGAAAAAAAAAGTCTGTCACTGTTTCCATCGTTTCCCCATCTATTTGCCATGAAGTGATGGGACCAGATGCCATAATCTTTGTTTTTAGAATGTTGAGTTAAGCCAACTTTTTCACTCTCCTCTTTCACCTTCATCAAGACGCTCTTTAGTTCTTATTCAGTTTGTGCCATTAGGGTGGTGTCATCTATGTATCTGAGATTATTGATATCCCTCACAGCAGTCTTGACTCTAGCTTGGGCTTCATTCAGCCTGGCATTTTGCATGATGTACTCTTTATGTAAGTTAAATAAACAGTGTGACAAAATATAGCCTAGTCATACTACTTTCCCAATTTGGAACCAGTCTGTTCCATGTCCGGCTCTAACTGTTGCTTCTTGACCTACAGATCGAGTATTGAGTTGTGGGCTGGGTTTGCTTTAAACCAGCCAGCCCAAAGCTCAACTCAAATGTGTCTCTCAAACAGACACCTACTAACAGATTAAGTATTGAAAATTACTGTCTTGGAGTCATCATACACATGTGCAGGGTTAGTTACATCACTCTCGAGAAAAATAATTTCTGAATTAGAATGGGATCTGAGTGATGTGAAATGGTGATCAGGAGGTTGGTGGAGAGGTAAGAACATGCTTAGTTCTTTATGTTTTTATCCATGACCAGATAAATAAGCCAGTTTCCTTGGTTAAACACCTGCTGTAAACAGAAATTTGGACAAAACAATATGGATGAGGCTGGATAAAGGTTGCCCATTGCTAGACTAGATTTATATCCAGATTTATTTAACTAAGAATCTTGAAAGCCAGCTTAAATTGTGTGGTTACCGAGAGTAGAAACATATTTGGCTTGTCCCAGTTTTGCTTCCCAAGGTGCCTTGGAGTCTCTAATGAAAATGCACAGCTGGTATTAATACAATCTTTGCAAGGATGACCTTCCTGACTCTAATATGCTTAATTTTTGCTGTGCCACGGTCCTGTTATGCTTCAGTTTGTGTCATCATTCAGGATTTTTACAAACTAACTCTGCACTTATTTTTTTCTACTTAAGGAAATATCTACAAAGAGCCAAGTGTGACATCAGTAAAATCATATCCTTAGACTAAGTAAAAAGCAATCACTAATCTGATATACCTGAATCTAACTGGTTATTGATTGTTTCTTGTATTACTGGCTTCTGCCTCCCTGTTCCTAATACACTGACAAAAGAGCCTGGGAGCATCTGACAAAGCCAGTCAAAAAGGCAATCTTAAACTGGAACTCTGTGATGATTTCAGTAGGCACAGCTGAAATAAAAGTCACATAATTAAATAAAAGCACTGGAACAATGATATACCAAGTCAAAAGTAGAAAATCTGAGTGACAATATTTATATTACAAAAAAAAAGGGTAACATGAACTGGTTGATTACTACCATGCTGACAAGGTATCCCACACAAAATTGATATTTGAGCAATATTTACAAGTTGTCATTTTCTTAAAATCTAGGTAAGTTAAGGAGAAACATCACAAAACCCAGATAGCCTTGGACATTTTAACATGCCTCTCTTATCATTGTGATTTCAAACAGAAGATAACACATAGAGCTTTTTAAAAATATAGAGAAAAACCACACACATCTTCACATCAAGGAAAAAGAAACCACAAGCTAAGAGAAAATAAAGGATGTACATTCGGTCAGGAAATCAGATGCCAAATTCTAGTAACATATATATAGATTTTAGAGAAAAACTTTGTGTTCCAAGAATTTTACACCCTGCCAAGTTGTCATTCATTTATGTGAAGGCAACAGAAAGACATTCTTTGCTCTCTATGGGCTTAATTTTCCTAATGCTGCTTCTAGTGCGATAGAAGAAACATGCTGGATCTGTCCGTTTCTTACCAAAACCAAGAAAATGACAGAAACATCTTTTTAAATATAAGCTAATGAATGCTTAGCAGCTATCAAATCCATGAAAGAGAATTTATACACATCAGATCATGTGCTTAGACTACAACTTTCTTGGTTTTCCTTAACTGTCTTTGTCTTTCTGTATAGCCTCATCTTCTCTGGGGGAGTTAAGAATTTGGATTAACAAGCCACTTGTCCAAGTTTGCATCCAAGTTCTGCTGTTTCCTAACAGTGTGAGTTGGAACATTCCCCTGTTCCCTCATCGATAGAACAAGAGTAATTATAGCCCCTACCTCCTGTGCTCAGTTGTGGCCACCTCTGCAAACTCTTGGACTGCAGCCTGCCAGGCTCCTCTCTCCATGGAATTATACAGGCAAGAATACTGGCATGGGTTGCTATGCCCTCCTCCAGGGGATCTTTCCAACCTAGGGATTGAACTTGCATCTCTGCATCTCCTGAATTGGCAGACAGATTCTTTACCACTGTTCCACTCTAGTATAGGTAAAATACTTAGTCATTCCTGGTTTATAAAAAGTGCTATGCAAGTGTTAGCTACTATTTATTTTTTACATTGGAGGCTAAATAGTCTTAAATTATCCAGCAAAATATAAAAAAAGCCTTTCTGCCTTAAATTATTGTCATTGGGGGCAATTATATAGTCGCTTCAAAGATAATGTTTTTTATTTAAAGTATTCTATCACCTTAGAATTTAGTGTCAAAAAATGAATTTTTTCAGGGACACAAATATGCTTTCACTTTTAGAGACCCTTAATCATTGAATATATATATATATGTATATGTCTATTATACATATATTGAATATATATGTATTCCAAATATTCTATTTATCTTCCTGCTTGAGTCTCTCAAATAATTGATTCATTTCATCCATATAACATTTATGGGCATCATTTTATTCACACTATTCCTGTATTAACTTTTATTACCCTTTTTGGCTCATTTATTATCTTAATAACCCATGGGATCAGTATTAGTGTTCAGTCTTTCATTTCTGATAGTGGTCACTTGTGTCTTCTTTTTTCTTGGTTATCCTAGCTGAAGATATATCACTTTCACTGATCTTTTCAACAAAATCAGACTTTATTTCCATTTCTTCTTTTAATTAGTTTCCTGTTAAAACACTTAGATATAATAAAAATATATTTTATTTATAAATCTGTGTATGCTATTCTTAATCCATTTTGTTATTTTCAGTAATTTTTTGCATTCTCTTTTTATCTTCATACTTTATTTCTTTAAATATTTGAGGCATCACTGACCCAATGGACATGAGTTTGAGTAAACTCCAGGAGTTGGTGATGGACAACTGATGGGGGCCTAGGGTGCTGCAGTCCATGGACACTCAAAGAGTCGGACACAACTGAGCGACTGAACTGAACTGAGTTATTATAAAATCTAATGTCCTTTGCTTATCTAAATCTATTAGTCATTTGTCTTTTTCACTTTGTTTGGATTTGTTCTTATTTCTCTAAAAATATCTTGCCTGTTTAAATATGCTATTCAACATAAATTTAAATATGATTTTCTTTTTCTTTTTATCTTTATATATCAAAAACAGGGAGTGTAAATTGACTATAAGTGGTAAACAGAGGTCACAACTCAGATATTTTACTCTTTTCTAGTGTCCTTGAATTAATCTGGGATTAATTTATAGCTGTCTAAAAGCTTAGTTTCCAGGTTATTTTGCTGATAATAGGCATTTGTTTTCAGTCCAACTCCTTGATTTCATTTTTACTTACTCTTTGCTCTAGTTTCAGTTCATAATTATTTTTGTCCCTGAAGAGTCTCCTTATATCTTTTATTATTATTATTATTAGTTTTGCCATACAATGACATGATATCGCCATGGGTTTACATATGCTCCCCCTCCAGAAACCCCCTTCCTCCTCCCTTCCTCCTCCCTCCCCCCGGAAAATCTCGATGCACCAGCCCCGAGCATCAATCCTGGGCTGGCGATTGATTACACATATGATAATTAACATGTTTCAATGCCATTCTCCCATTTCATCCCACCCTTGCCCTCATCCACAGAGTCCACGTGTCTGATCTATACATCTGCGTTCCTTTTGCTGTCTCGCATGCTGGGTTCTCGTTACCGTCTTTCTAAATTCCATATATATGTGTTAATATACTGTATTGTTGTTTCTGCTTCTGGCTTACTTCACTCTGGATAGTGGGCTCCAGTTTCGTCCACCTGAGTAGAACTGCTTCAAATGAATTTTTTTTTAATGCTGAGTAATATTCCATTGTGTATATGTACCACAGCTTTCTTATCCATTCGTCAGTTGATGGGCATCTAGGTTGCTTCCATGTCCTGGCTATTGTAAACAATGCAGCGACGAACATTGGGGTACCCGTGGCTCTTTCAATTCTGGTTTCCTCGGTGTATATGCCCAGCAGTGGGATTGCCGGGTCATATGGCAGGTCTATTTGCAGTTTTTTAAGGAACCTCCACGCTGTTTTCCATAGTGGCTGTACTAGTTTGCATTCCCACCAACAGTGTAAGAGAGTTCTCTTTTCTCCACATCCTCTCTAGCATTTATTGCTTGTAGATTTTTGGATGGCAGCCATTCTGACTGGTGTAAAGTGGTACCTCATTGTGGTTTTGATTTGCATTTCTCTGATAATGAGTGACGTTGAGCATCTTTTCATGTGTTTGTTAGCCATTTTTATGTCTTCTTTGGAGAAATGTCTGTTAAGTTCTTTGGCCCACTTTGTGATTGGGTCGTTTATTTTTCTAGAATGGAGCTGCAGGAGTTGCTTGTATATTTTTGAGATTAATTGTTTGTCCGTTGCCTCATTGGCTATTATTTTCTCCCATTCTGAAGGCTGTGTTTTTACCTTGCTTATAGTTTCCTTTGTTGTGCAGAAGCTTTTAATTTTAATTAGGTCCCATTTGCTTATTTGTGCTTTTATTTCCAATATTCTGGGAGGTGGGTCATGTAGGATCCTGCTTTGGTTTATGTCAGAGAGTGTTTTGCCTATGTTATCCTCTAGGAGTTTTATAGATTCTGGTCTTATGCTTACCTCAATGCAGTGAGATTAGATATCAACTACAGGAAAAAACCATTCAAAACTTCCAACATATGGAGGCTCAACAACACACTGCCGAATAACCAACAAATCACAAAAGAAATCAAAATTGAAATCCCTATATCTTGAAAATTTTACAAATGTATTGAAAAATATTTGTGTAGGGTGCCTCAACAAATCTTCTCTTCTACACTTTCATAAGCAAAATTTCTTTTTAAAAATGTAAACTTCAGAAAATAAAGTTAAAAATTATTTTAGTAGAATGAGAAACTAAACAAATAGTACACATTAGAACAGATATAAAAAATGATAAAAATGACATGTTTACTAGGTTCATGTCATATATATTGTGTTATCTGTACACAGCAAATTCTTAAGATATTGATGATAGATTTTATTAAAATTGCAAGTCACACTCTGGGTATTATAAAAAGTGGAATTATTTTAGGTAAACATGAATATTATTTTATTACTAGTATAACTCACAATGGGACTTGAGCTCTAAATTATGCTTATTACTATTACAGTATCCTTTTTTTCCCCATATTTGAGGACAAGCTCAATAAGATCATTCAAATTAAAAGCTTAAAGTTTAATGGGTTCTACTATGTACCAGAAACCATTCCCAATTTCAAGAGCACAAAACTAATAAGATGTGAGTCCTACCTTACAGAAATAAAATATGTTGGCCCTCGGGTGGATGTTGAATATGTAGCATTGGTATTGCTGATGGTAATAAAGGCGGTCGCAAATATACAATGCACATTAACACAGGTAAACTTTAAAAGACACAGAAAAAACACTATGAGCATTTGAAAGAGTATAATATTATATACATGTATCTAAATAGGAATAAATATGATAGTGGGGTGCAGGGTATGACTTAGACCTGTCCCTTGAAAGATAATTAGTACATACAGATATAATAGAAGTAGGTTAAGACATTCACAAGAATTTTATGCATAAGCACTGGCAATGTATGGATAAAAGTGAAAACTTCAAAATTTAATAATGCACATACTCTTTATGTAATATTAAGGAATAAATGCAGATTATTTTAAAATACTAATAAATAACATGAAACGTACCTGCAGTCATAGAAACTTTCATGTATCAAAATAGAGACAGTAACTTGCGTTTAGTAGGTACCAAGTAATTACTGATTAAAATAATGAATAAACAAATGTATTTTAAAAGACTATATGTCCCTATTATCTTGAGCCTTAAAAACTTTTAATGCAGGAGCTGATGTTTATTCATTTTGTATTCCTAACAACTAATATTATCCCTAACCACAAGGGTCTGCCAATAAATATTTGTTGCAGGTTGTTAAGTGGATTAAGCCTTGGTGCTGGGCTAAGTATAGAAGCAACTGTTTAGCTAATGAAACATAAAATACTCTCTAATTAGGTCTTATGCAAATAAACCTATAAATTATTTGTAAATATTGCTGAAGAATATACTCCCACTCTGTGCCAAAATTTTACTACCTGTAAAAGAGCACAATATTTTTTGCATAAGACATTTTAAAATATTTAATCTTGATGAGCTGACAAAAAAGACATTTCCATGGTAAGCTCCTGGGAAAGTGGGTAGATAGCAGCTCTCTGTAGGAGAGTGTGGAAACTCCCTGTGTCTTTCTATTCGTCTAATCTTATCTACATTTAAAATTTTTCTTGTCTCTATGGTTTTATACATGTGAATTGAGTTTACAATGCTTGGTTATAACTGCTCAGCCCTGCCATAATTACTTTATTAGTTTAGCTGTACCACTGGGAAGATCATTTCCCATTGTGGTTATACAAATTTGTTTTACAAGCCTATATAGCTAGAGTTTAAATTATGCTGCTGTGGGTAAAAATAATAATAAATATTTTGTCATGGATTCCTTCAGGGATCAGCTGAAATGATAAGTCAGTGTGCCCAAGGGAATAAGAGAAAGTTTGTCCTTCAAAAATTTGTTTTGTATGAAATCCTCAAATGTGTCAAAGGTTTACCTGTTTATATGAGATAAAAATTCTGCTGGCCACAAATTGCAAAATGAAAATCATGAAAAATCATGAAAGGAAACATATGTATAAACCTGATGTTTCTGAAGAAAACAGAACAAATAAGATGCAAAAGAATTTTGGATTTTTCCCTACCCTCAAAAACTATAGAAAGCAACAAGAATAAGACACAAGAAAGAGACAGCTGAGGCCTCAATCTCTAATTTATGAGAACACTGATAAGGCAATAATAATTAATTTAGTTAACCAAAGCACAATCAATCTCAAATGTCTGCACATACTAATAAGAAAAATGTTTGTAAGTCCTGCAGAATCAACACGAGTTAGGAATGAGGCAGGGCACTACTGCAGTTGATGGTGGCTGGAATGAAAGTCCACCAAGGAACAGAAAGTTGTTCCATTTCTCAGCCACATCCCCAAAAGTCAAACACATTCTCTTTGCAGAACCATATATAAGATTAGATATTTATTTTATGGTGGAATTTAATAATGGATGTGCCAGACTTGGGAACATAGTTCAACAGAGCACAGAAGTAAGCTGCTAGACTGCAAAACAGAAAAATGTACTCTTTACTGACATTAATTGTAATCTACCCTTGTAACTTCCATATGATGATGGTCAATATTATACCTCCATGCTAAAACTGGCCATACCAAGATACTAATATTCATTGTTACTCAGTTTTAAAGCCACCTAGTAACTTCTGCAGCCAAAGAGAAATCCACCAAAACACATATAACCTGCCACACATACTACCTCCAGTAAGCACTATAGTTCCCCTCTCTTAAATATGAATATACAAGCTTTGACAAATAACCTTAGTAATTATAAATTATTCCATAATAAAAGATGTAGCATAAGGAACAGAAGAAGTCATGTATCACTTTTCAAAATTATCTACAGAGAGAAAGTCTATGGAATCTATACAGCTCAAAGGTAGAAGAATCTATAAAAAATAAGAGTGTATGAAAATTAAAAAATTCAACTGCTAAAGTAAAACATTCAGTAAGAAGAAATGGAAGTCTAGCATATTCTTAGGAGAAACTGCCAAAATTGATAAAAATGAATGCCTCTGGAGTGGAGAACACTCCACAGCAATGCTCAATGCCAAAAGGCAATGAAGCAATAACTACAAAGTTCTGCCAAGAAAAAATGTGACCCTACAATTCTGAAGTCAGTCATGTGTTCTTGCAAATATAATGGGATAAAACACCCATGAGCTTTACTTTAAAAATCTTACTGAATGATGAAAGCTAGTCGAGCCAGACAGGTATTAAAATAAGGGATCAAATGATGTGAAGACCTAGTAAAATGAATGATGCTGAAAACTAACTCTATAAGTATGGAAATAAAATAGAACCAAATTTGCTTAAATCATGATTAAGAGGAGAATGACTTTTAAAAGTCATTGGCAACATAAGTTTAATAACATTCTCAAATAGACCAATTCATATGAAAATTAGAGGTAAAAAATATTTGTCTTCTATCAAATAAATATTTGAAGACACTACTTAGAACTGCATCCTAGGGGAAAAAAAATTCCAAACACTTTTTATCATTATCTTATTTTCTGTTGTTTTTATTTTGTTTTAAAATTAATTTATTTTAAATGGAGGCTAATTACTTTACAATATTGTGGTTGTTTTTGAAATACATCAACACGAATTAACCACGGGTGTACATGTGTCCCACCATCCTGAATCCCCCTCCCACCTTCCTCCCCACCCCATCCCTCTGGGTTGTCCCAGAGCACCAGCTTTGAATGCCCTGCTTCATGCATCAAACTTGCACTGGTCATCTGTTTCACATATGATAATATACATGCTTCAGTGCTATTCTCTCATATCATCCCACCCTCACCTTCTCCCACATAGTCCAAATGTCTCTTCTTTACATCTGTGTCTCTTTTGCTGTCTTGCATATAGGGTTGTCTTTACCATCTTTATGAATTCCACATATATGCATTAATATACTGTATTGGTATTTCTCTTTCTGGCTTACTTCACTCTGTATAATAGGCTTCAGTTTAGAATTTAAATCTCTCATGATGAAATATTTAAATAAAGTCTAATTACCCCATAATTTTACTCATGGTTCATTTTATTTCATTAAATTAACTATTCTAAAAATGAAAATAGTGTAATGTGATACAGAGTACCACTTGCTTAAAATTCATTGTTACCAGTTTATCATTCTATTTATTTATAAGCATCTATTCATGTTGTGTTAGTGTTAGTCACTCAGGTGTGTCCTTCTCTATGGGACCCTGTGGACTGTAGCCAGCCAGGCTCCTCTGTCCATGGAATTCACCAGACAGGAATCCTGGAGTGTGCTGCCATTTCCTCCTCCAGGGGATCTTCCCAGAGCATGAGTCAAACCCATGTCTCCTGCACTGGCAGGCAGATTCTTTACCACTGAGTCATGTGGGAAGCCTAGTAGTAACCCTAGACTTCGGATAAAAGAGAAATATATCCCAAAACTCCTTTTAGAAAATTGCTTTCTCTCTCTGTCCTTCAAAGATGTAAATCTTACGTTTTCAAAATATAAATAATCCAGGAGATAACTAAAACACTGACAATGACTGCCTAAAACTGAAAAAAAAGAAGAGGCTTTCTAATATGCAGACTGCTATAGAAGCTCCCTTGTCCAAATCTAGTTCACAACCTCCATAATACTACTCATCAAGTACAAATACAAATCTCTTAAAAATCTTTTTTACAAACATTAATAGAAAAGTTTTAGCCATTTGAGCAGGTAATCTTAACTTGTTCCCTCTGCCAGAAACACAGCTTGGATTCAACTTTTACTTACAAACTGGTGAGCTTGGCATTGTTGCACTTGTTTCATGATGAAAATTTTAGGATGAAAATCACAAGGTGTCTATGTCTCTATGTTTATGAACATCTGTGTATATATATTATAGATATGTGATATTATTCTATCTTCCAATAGCATTTTCAAAATTAATTTGTAAAGAGGTCTATTTACTTTGTTGTATTTTGGTACAGTCTACTCACTCCATGCATGGATCACTTTTTGCTGAACGCTCTCCCTTACCCAGTCTTCTAACTGCTCACCCCAAACCTGCATTAATGCCTTCTCTCACTGAGTGGTGTACTTCAGTTGACATTGCCTGTATCAAAATATACACAAGCTGACTTTTTCATGTTTCTCTCCTCAGTTAGATATTGAAGGCCCAGAGAAATTAGATCTCATTTATTAACTTCTATGACCCTAGATGTAGCAGTGAGGTCGGTGGTGTCATCAATAAGACCTTGAATGGACTGATAACATAGCTAGTCTTCCATTCTTTTAACCAGGGTTACTGACGTGAACTGCAGCATGCCAGGCTTCCCTCTTCTTCACTATTTCCTGGAGTTTGCTCAAACTCATGTCTATTGAGCCAATGATGCTATCCAATCATCTCATCCTGTGTCACCCTCTTCATCACCATCCGCAGTGACTTTGGAGCCCAATAAAATAAAATATGTCACTGTTTCCAATTTTTCCTCATCATTTGCCATGAAGTGATAGGCATGGATGCTGTGATCCTTGCTTTCTGAATGTTGGGTTTTAAGCAAGCATTTTCACTTTCCTTTTTCACCTTTATCAAGAAGCTCTCAGTTTCTCTTCACTTTTTGCCATTAAAGGGGTGTCATCTGCATATCTAAGGTGGTCGATATTTCTTCCACAAATCTTGATTTCAACTTGAGTAGAGTAATACCCATTAAACTTTCTCTTTGATAATGAATAAAAAAAACTATCTTGCTTTATAATTTTTAACATAGAATTGAACTTTTGTCAAAATCAGAAAAAAATGATAGAAATCATAAAATAGTGTGACATGGTTGAAGAATACTAGGTGGGGGTGAAAGAAACTAAATATTTTATTTTCTAAAAACCAAATACTGAGATACAGATCTTCTATATATCAACTTTACTGTGTACAAGTCTTTGTGAACCCATGCCATTTAATTTCCTTTTTACTGATGAGAAATTTGATATTCATAATATAGATAATCCAGATATATTTTAATTTGTGGATTGGGAATTAACAGTTTTATCCACAATACTTGATGTAAAAGTTACTTCTCCAGTAAAATCATTGGGAAGATAGTTGTAAAAGAAGATACATTTGAGGTTTTGACTTTAAAAATTGGGAATTTTTTAAAAACTATATGGAAGTGTCACACTGACCTCAACTACTTTAAAGAGCTACTGAATAATGGCTTGCATCTCAGTGTGTTAGTCACTCAGTTGTGTCTGACTCTTTGCGATTGCATGGGCTATAGCCCACCAGGCTCCTCTGTCCATGGAATTCTCAAGGCAAGAATTCTGGACTGGGTAACCATTTCCTTCTCCAAGGGATTTTCCTGGCCCAGGGATCAAACCTAGGTCACCTGCATGACAGCCATACTCTTCAGTGTCTGAGCTGCCAGGGAAACCTGAGTAATGGCTTAGGAAACTGTTAAACTGCATTGAAATAACTAGAAGTCACTAGATTATAATAGCCTTACTGAATATTCATTGGAAGGACTGATACTGAAGCTGAAACTCCAATACTTTGGCCACCTGATGCAAAGAACTGACTCCCTTGAAAAGACCCTGATGCTGGGAAAGATTGGAGGCAGAAGAAGAAGGGCACGACAGAGGATGAGATGGTTGGATGTCATCACCAACTCAATGGACATGAGTTTGAGTAAACTCTGGGAGCTGGTGATGGACAGGGAGGCCTAGCATGCTGCAGTCCTTGGAGTTGCAAAGAGTCGGACATGACTAAGCAACTAAACTAACTGGAGCATGATATTTTTTATTGTTAAGAATATGACTTCACAGATTGGTAAAAAATATGATTTCTAACTATATAAGGGAAGTTTCTGTCTGTGTAGGCCCCACAACCTTACCTATAAAATGAGACATCCACCCAGTACTATCAAACATATCTTTCTATATAGTTTTACCATTTTCTAGCTTGATAGCCATTATTCTTATATTAGTTTTTCTCTTGGTGGCAAACTTCTGAAGGTTTCCAGGCAGATGTGTGGTCACTGCTATAGACTGAATGTCTGTGTCCTCCTTAAATTCACATGTTGAAATCTTAATCCCTAGAGGTACTTTGTAGGTACTTTGCGAGAAGATTAATCTGAGTAATATACACCTCACTGGGGTAATCCCAGTAAGGCTGAACCTACCTAAAGAGGCCACCAAACTCCCCAACTCCTTCCTCCATGTGAGGATGCAATGAGTCTGGGACCAGGTAGAAGACCCTCAGCTAACTATGCTGGCACCCTGATCTAAGACATCAAGCCTCTGGAATTTGAGAAAAAAATTTCTATTATTTATAAGCTGCTGAGTCTGGGGTGTTTTGTTGTAGCAGCCCAAAGGGACCAAGACAAGTATCTTCATTTTTAACAAATATCCAGAAAGACTAGTAGTGATCACATTGGTACAAACATCTTGGGCAATAGAATATTAGTGTTATTAGGTGATGTCCAATTACACGGCCTTGTGTGATATTAATATGCTGATACATCTCTACTTTTGAAATATTCAACCAAATGAATTTTCATAGGTATAAGCATAGATACTCACAAATTTGTGCTAAATCTGTGCCCATCACTCACAAATGTAACAGATGGTAAGCGATACTACTTTGGATTGAAAGCAGTAAGATTTAAAAACTTTGAAAATTTTAACCTGTTAATAAGTATTGTTTTTGATAAAATTATGATAGCTGTCATTTTTTTCATAGAATTGCCTCAGGGATAAAGGAGTTAATGAGTCATTTCAAACACAATGTTTTCTTTTTTGTTGTTTATTTAATCTCTAGTTATCTTTTAAAAATATGTGTTTAAAACATGTGTTTTATTCTATAGAATACTGATTATAATTTTAACATAAATATTAATATTTTAAAGCCACAAAATGACTGCTTTATGAAGATCAAAGCACACAGTTTCTGCCTGTGCCAACCAGAACACTTCTCCTCTGGAATACAGAAATTTGTTTATTAAGAAACAGAGGTCAGAACAATGATGACTGTGGCAGTGAAAATTCTGTTGTAACATGCCTAGCATAATCAGAGAGCTATACTGCCACACAATCTCTCCTGGCCTTAGGGATTAAATAGACAGCAAGAAATTTACAATGCAGAAAACATCAGATGAAGATTCAGTGCCTAAATTCTGAACCTCAGCCAAATACATTGGTGTGAAAAATTAAGATCCTACTGTACAGCACTGGGAACTATATTCAATATCCTGGAATAAGTCATAATGGAAAATAATATAAAAATGAATGTACAATTTTGCTGTACAGCAGAGATTCACACAACGTTGTAAATCAACTGACTTCAATTTGAAAATGCATTTTAAAAGTTAAAAAAAAGTGTGATAAAATAAAAAGGAGTTTGAAAGACTCTGGGAGTAAGTTATTCTAGATATCAAATATGAGCAAGAGATAAGCCTACATGAACCACATACAGAACATAGAAAAATAGCCTCATTCAGCACAGACCTACCCATCGGCCACCCTGAGGAATAATTCTTGCTTATTTCTTAAGATGGAATAATCAAGAATTGATATCAGCATGCACTCTGGTCAACGTGATTATTCAGTATGTGTCCAGAATGTGCACAGTAAACTTCATGTATCTCTTCTCCAGAGTGAGGATTTCATTATTCCTAATCCTTTCGGGGCTTTAATGAAATTTTAAATCAAAGAGATCCTGTTGCTCTTTAACAGGTAGATAACTCAGGTTTATGACGTCTATCTGAGTGGTACCCACAGTAGGCAAATGAGAAAAGTAGTTCCGTTCAGAGCATCATAGTAGCAGGCTTAACACTGACTGAGTGTTATACATACCTCATTATTGCAAGGTATTTTTCCTTTGTATGGGTTTCTTTTTTGTTAAAGAAAGAATGGATCTGTATGTGGTCAATTCACTTCTTGACAATTCTTCCTCTAGTGACAGCCTGAAGTGATTTCACATTAAGGGAAGATGAGTTTCGCTGCTCTTCATAAATTGTTAATGAGCTTTTTTGAGCGATCATAGCCCTAACTTGATTCACAAAAGAAACCTCTCGGATTTGCCATTAACATGTCTATAACAATAAAGGGAGAGAAAAATACCAAGTAAGTTGATGCCACTTACTGAGAACTATTTTCTTCCCTTCATTTCAGCCCATTAGATTATTTCTCCCTGTGACACTGCCAAGTAGCCTGGATTCAGTTTGACAGTTAAGCGTTCAGATGTCTCTACCAGTAGCCTGTCTCACTTCGCAAAGAGCTTCAAGGCTGTGCTGCAAGGATGTCAGGAGAACCAGATTTTATTTCAGCTCTGCCACTCACCAGCTTATGAGATGCTGGGTGACTTTTCCCTTTGTTCTGAGCTAGTTTTTCATGTGCCAAGTGTATAAAATGGACTGGTTTCCAAAAAGCTCCAAAGTCCCTTTCCTAATTAAGATAGAATGATGTTAATAAATGTATAACATTTGAAACTCTATAAATGAATTTTTTTTTCAAGGATTTCTCCCTGGGCAGTTTCTTGCTGCTACTTTCATTTCACTTCAAACAACGCAACAACTCATGAGATGTTGCATTAAATTGGAATGTGTGTGTGTATGTGTGTGTGTGTGTGTGTGTGCGTGCGTGTGCACGCGTGCATGTGCGCACACACGCTAAGTCACTTCATGTCCAACTCTTTGCAACCCCATGGACCATAGCCCTTTGTTCATGGGATTCTCCAGACAAGAAAACAAGCATGGGTTGCACGCCCTCCTCCAGAGGATCTTCCCAACCCAGGGACTAAACCTGCATCTCTTAAGTCTCCTGCATTGGCAGGTGAGTTCTTTACCACTAGTGCCACCTGCAAAGCTCCTGGTGCAATGAACAGAAACAAATGTGAGAAAAATATCAACAGTTCCTCCTTAACTCATCTCACCTTCACCTTTCCTTATCTCATGTCACCTTTCATATAGACAAATAAAGAAGTCAACTTGAACTTATACCACTTTTCCTGGAAATTTCCTTAGCCAAATCCACAAGCCCCTTAGGCACACTTTCCGTCTCCCATGTGACTGTAGGGGGCAGTTTCACTAATCTTTCTGTCAGCACATAATCTGAAAATATCGCTCTCTCTCTCTCTCTCTTTTTGATCACAGGATGCAGCATATGGGATCTTAGTTCCCCAACCAAGAATCTGATCCATACCCCAGCACTGAAAGTGTGGACAGGGACATTTTTCTGTAGCTGCTACTAGCAGGCTCCTCAGAGTTCTTGAGATCTTTGCCTCTTTCTTGATCCCAAAGTCAGTTGCTTTGTATTTTGAAGCCTCCCTCTACTAGGTGCAAATTTCTGTTTTTATCTTCTTTCAAACCCAGGTCTCATGCATTGTAGGCTGATTCTTTACCAGCTGAGCCTACAAGGGAAGCCCAAGAATATTGGAGTGGATAGCCTATCACTTCTCCAGCAAATCTTCCCCACCCAGGAATTGAAACAGGGCCTCCTGCATTGCAGGCAAATTCTTTACCAACTGAGCTATTAGGGAATCCCATGATGAATAATATGTCATTGCAAACTGGATTTTATTCTAGAGATTCAAGATTTTAACATTTTTAAATCAATATAATTTATCCTGTATTAACAGTGACAATGTCCTTTGATATACTCAGAAAAAAAGTATTTGGAAACCCACAATAAAAAACTTCACTGCAGTAATGAAGGTGGGAACTTACATAACATGACAAAGAACACTAAATAAAAACCTACAGCTAATTTTATACATAGGCTAATTATTAAAAATATTTCTTTTGATATGCCAAATGTAATGGTATCTTTGCTCTCACAATTTTTATTCACTATTTTAGAAGGTATCCTAACCAGTACAATAGTAAAACGAAAATATAAAGAGCATAAAATTATATAGAAAAAATTAAAATTTTTATGATCATTTTTCAGATTACATGATTATATATAAAAAATCCAAAATCTAGAAATTAATCATTCATATCTAACCCTTTGCAACCCCATGAACAGCAGCACACCAGGCTTCCCTGTATATAACAGCTAATTCCAATAGAAAAATGCAAAAAAGACTGGAATATGTACATTTTCAAATAGGATGGTGTGTGTGTGCTTAGTCTCTCAGTCACATCCTACTCTTTGGAACCCCATGGACTGTAGCCTATTAGACTGTTTTTCATGGGATTCTCCAGGTAAGAATAGTCAGGGCTTCCCAGGTTGCACTAGTGGTAAAGAACCCACCTGCCAATGCTGGAGATAGAAGACATAAGAGATGCAGATTCAACCGCTGAGTTGGGAAGATTCCATGGAGGAGGGCACAGCAAACCACTCCAATCCCATGGACAGAGGAGCCTGGTAGGCTATGGTCCATAGGGTCACAAAGAGTTGAACATGACTGAAGCAAATTAGCACACGCAGGCAAGAATAGTGGAGTGGGTAGCCATTCCTGTCTCCAGGGGATCTTCTCAACCCAGGGATCAAACACCAGTCTCTTGCATTGCAGGCGAATTCTTAACTGTCTGAGCCATCAGGGAAGCCCATAAAATAGGATACCCAAATGCAAAGATATTGACATTTATTGTAAAGACAGTTACATGTTTAATTATAATCAGAGTATGAAACCCTTTCTACCAGAAGAGTGGCTCAGAGGAAAACACGAAAATGTTAGGTATTTATGAGAATGTAAAAAAATTTGAAGAAGCACTGCTTAATTTCCACATGCAAATAATAAAGTTAAATCATATTTTAAAATTTGCAATGAGTCAAAGAGTTAAAAATAAGACTTAAAGCTATAACCTCCCCCCCAAAACTACAGATACATTTTCATGACCTTAACTTTAAGCAAGGAATTCTTTTTTTTTTTTTTTTTTATTATTGTTTTTGCCATACATTGTCATGATATCACCATGCGTTTACATATGCTTCCCCTCCGGGTCCCCCTTCCCTCCTCCCTACCCCCCGGGAAATCTCGCTGCACCAGTCCCGAGCATCAATCCTGGGCTGGCGATTGATTAGACACATGACAATTAACATGCTTCAATGCCCTTCTCCCATCTCATCCCACCCTTACCCTCATCCACAAAGTCCACAAGTCTGTTCTATACATCTGCGTTCCTTTTGTTGTCTCCCATGTTGGGTTCTCATTACTGTCTTTCTAAATTCCATATATATGTGTTAATATACTGTATTGTTGTTTTTGCTTCTGGCTTACTTCACTCTGGATAATGGGCTCCAGTTTCGTCCATCTGAGTAGAATTGCTTCAAATGAATTTTTTTTTTAATGCTGAGTAATATTCCATTGTGTATATATACCACAGCTTTCTTATCCATTCGTCAGTTGATGGTCATCTAGGT
Organism: Antilocapra americana; assembly: GCA_007570785.1. Classification (NCBI taxonomy): domain Eukaryota; kingdom Metazoa; phylum Chordata; class Mammalia; order Artiodactyla; family Antilocapridae; genus Antilocapra; species Antilocapra americana. Next base: position 5,977,614 of record ML660778.1, on the reverse strand, counting down.
TGCTTCCATGTCCTGGCTATTGTAAACAAAGCAGCGATGAACATTGGGGTGCACGTGGCTCTTTCAATTCTGGTTTCCTCGGTGTATATGCCCAGCAGTGGGATTGCCGGGTCATATGGCAGGTCTATTTAAGCAAGGAATTCTTATGTGACACTAAAAGCATGAGTGACAAAATAAAAAGTAAAGTAGCTTTCAGTAAAATTAAAAAAATAAACATATGAATCAAAAGAGATTGATAAGTAAATAGACAGCCTATAGATGGGAGGAAATATTTCCAAATCATATATCTAACTGATAGAATTATATCCAGAATATATCAATACAAGGAACTGTGAAAATAATTAAACAACAAAAGAACATGCCAATTGAAAATTGAGCCATGCGCTTGAATTGACATTCTTCAGTCATTACACTTCTAGGTATACATGCAAAATAAGTTTGAAAGAGGGACTCAAAGGGTACTTGTATATAAATATTCACAGTCAAAAGGTTGAAAAAACTCAAGTGACCATCAATAGGAGAATATATCAATAAGATACAATGAAATACAGGTCATGAAGAAAATTAGGTTCTAACAAATGCTACAATATGGATGAAACTTGAAAATGTTATGCTAAGTGCTATAAACCAAACATGAATAGAAAATATAACAATATTTCACTTATATAAATTGCAGCACATTTGATAAGGTCCAAACTACCATGAGATTTTGCTCTACACCAAAAAGTCCCTGATATTTGATCCTGTCTAAAACATTTAAGACACAGAAGCAACCTAAATATTCATAGACAAATGAATGGATAAAGATGTGGTAAGGATGTATACACTCACACAACCAGACCCACACCCATCCATCCACACACACACACCCCAAACATAAACACATACCATGGGATACTACACAGCCATAAAAATAATAAAATAATATCTTTCACAGTAACATAAATGGATCTAGACATTATCATACTAAATGAATTATGTCAGACAGAGGAAGACAAATATCATATGTTATCATATGCAGAATCTAAAATATGATACAAATGAACTTATTTACAAAACAGGAACAGACACATAGACATAGAAAATCAATTTAAGGTTACCAAAGAAGAAAGGGGTTAGGGGTAAATTAGGAGTTTGGGATTAGCAGAGACAAACTACTGTATATAAAATAGGTAAACAATAAGGCCCTACTGTATACCACAGGGAATGATATTCAATGTACTGTAATAAACCATAATTAAAAATAATACATATATTTGTAACTAAATCCCTTTTTGTATACCAGAAAGTAACAAAACATTGTAAATCAACTATACTTCAATAAAAAAAAATCCATGAGTATATTTTGTCCATGCCAAATGGTTTTGGATAGAACCAAATGGCTGATAATTTAAATATGTCAAATAAGCAAGTATACTGAGATAGAAAATACATCAGAAGTCAGAAGAAGAAAGTATTGGGAGTCATTGCTTAATGGGTACAGAATTTGTGTAATAAAGATTTTTGGAAATATATATAATAGTTGTACAGATTGTAAATTTAATACCATGAATTGTATAGTTGAAAAGCTATACAAATTTTATATCATTTATGTTATATCAAAAATAAAAATAAATCTACTTTTGGAAACTTAAATTTGTAAAATCACTTTGGAACACTGAGAATATCTATTGAACATATTCATACTCTAATGACTCATTATTTATACTCATACCAGACATAATTGTATACACTTCTATTAAAAGATATTTTTCTAAAATAATTGCTGAAACACTACATGTAGTAAGGTGAATACATGAGGCATGATATACTTATACTGTACTGCATTGAAAATGAACTAAGAATAAAAATGCACATAAACTTGCAAAAAACTTAAAGGATGCCTTTGAAAGAAGCCAGAAGCAAACTATGTATTTTATAATTCCAATAACATAACATATATAAAGGATAAGTAATATTAATATATGGTTTGAGGTAAGAACATGGTTATCCTCAGGGTGAGGGTTAAATACTTGGAGGAATTATGGGGTTGATAGGGCTCTAGATTGTGAAGCATCCTGTGTTCTGATATGGTTGTCAATTTTTCCATATTAATGTTATGCTCCAATAAAGAGTTTATATGAAAAATACCAGACATAAAATGTACATTGTAAATTAGTAAAATTATCTGTTTCATTTATTTAAATGTTACACCAGAGAGGCAACTGTGATTACATTGGCAACTAGCAGCTATGTGAGTTGCTGCCAGATTTCTTAGTACTGTTAGATTCAACTAATATAAGGTTTATTTCAAAATATGTCAACAAGAAAGAAATGTGATTTTGAAGTGACTCATGAATAGGTGTAGGTCATGGGCAGGCTGAATGGAATAAACGTCCCTGGCTGGCAACCATTCACAGGAACCAGTTACATGACAAGCTTATGTGAGACCTAAGTGCCTGACTAATCACGGAGCACCACGACGCCTCACCCCACCTGTAGCCATTTTCCGATTCACCCCAGATGTAGCCATTTTCCACCTCACCCCAACTGTAGCAATTTTCCCTTTAAAAAGCCTTGTACCATGCAGCTCTGGCCGGTGCCCTCACTCCGCTGTGTAGGTGTGTGTGTTGCGGTCCAGACCCGGGTCTGCAATAAACTTCCTCATGCGCTTGCATCGGTGTAAGGCCTCCTGGTGATTTGTGGAGATTAGGATCTGGTCATAACACTTACCACCTCCTCATTTACAAGGTAATTCACATTTCACGAAATCTTCTCTTGCAATTTATCCCAGAATCATGGACAGTTCTCTAATTTTCTGGATAGCCATTTACAAATATTTTTATACCTAAATAATATGAAGAAGTGCTTTGGGTATTTAGGAAGACCATGAAGGTATACAAATTTATTTCTCTGAGTTATTCAGATTACAGCTATTAAAAGTGTCTGAATTGGGAAAGTGAATAGCTGGTGACATTGTGAGCATGTTGTATATTTGCTTCCTACTGAGAAACAAGTAAGATCATGACCCAACATAATCATTTTGAATAGCAATTTGATAATATAAAGAGATTTCAAAGTGTCATTCTTTTTGAGCCAACAATTCTTCTAGTGGAAGTCAAACTTAAGGAAAGAGTATATGGAAAGTTTCACACACAGAGATATCTATATTTATATGTATTTCAAAGATGAGGAAAGTGGAAGTTACACACCACATTTCTTACTGCAAGAAGGGGATGATTAAATAAGTCAGTCACTTGATTGGATTATTTTCTTATGCCAATAATCATAAATCATAACATTTATGTTTTAACTTTGCCCTCTGTGGATAGCAATAAACTGGAAAATCCTGAAGGAGACAGGAATACCAGACCACCTGACTTACCTCTTGAGAAACCTGTACGCAGGTCAGGAAGCAAGTTAGAACTGAACGTGGAACAACAGACTGATTCCAAATAGGAAAAGGAGTACGTCAAGGCTGTATATTGTCATTCTGCGTATTTAACTTACATGCAGAGTACATCATGAGAAATTTTTGCTGGACTGGAAGAATCACAAGCTGGAATTTGCCGGGAGAAATATCAGTAACCTCAGATATGCAGATGACACCACTTTTATGGCAGAAAGTGCAGAAGAACTAAAGAGCCTCTTGATGAAAGTGAAAGAGGAGAGTGAAAAAGTTGGCTTAAAATTCAACATTCAGAAAACTAAGATCATGGCATCTATTCCCATCATTTCATGGCAAATAGATGGGGAAACAGTGGCTGACTTTATTTTTCTGAGTTCCAAAATCACTGCAGATGGTGATTTCAGCCATGAAATTAAAAGATGCTTACTCCTTGGAAGGAAAGTTATGATCAACCAAGACAGCATATTAAAAAGCAGAGACATTATATTGTCAACAAAGGTCAAGGCTATGGTTTTTCCAGTAGTCATGTATAGATGTGAGAGTTGGACTATAAAGAAGGTTGAACACCAAAGAATTGATGCTTTTGAACTATGATGTTGGAGAAGACTCTTGAGAGTGCCTTGGACTGCAAGGAGATCCAACCAGTCCATTCTAAAGGAGATCAGTCCTGGGTGTTCATTGGAAGGACTGATGCTGAAGCTGAAATTCCAATACTTTGGCCACCTGATGCAAAGAGCTGACTCATTGGAAAAGACCCTGATGCTGGGAAAGATTGAGGGCAGGCAGAGAAGGGGAGGACAGAGGAGGAGATGGTTGGATAGCATCACCGACTCAATGGACATGGGTTTGGGTGGACTCTGGAAGTTGGTGATGGACAGGGAGGCCTGGCATGCTGTGGTTCATGGGGTTTCTAAGAGTTGGACACAGCTGAGTGACTGAACTGAACTGAACTGATACTTAAAACAACTCAATATTAATATCAGGGCAGTAGGAGCTTCAATTAGAAGTTATATGTCTTTAGATGTTGAAATAGGAAATAAACTTTAATGCATGTAGCTTAGCATAAAAATATTAAATTGTGAAAAACTCTTACAAACAGTTTCTAATATATATTATGCTTATGAGAGTATAAAAATAAGTTATATATATAATGTATAGAATGTAATGTATATAAAGCTTGATAAAGGAAAGTGAAATATTTATAATAATGTATAATCATGTGAAACATTTATTAACAAATTTGAATAAAAGAACAAGTTAATTAAAACTGTTTCTGGATCATGTAGAATAAATGCCTCTTAACTTAATAGAGATGTTTACCTCCAATGATACATCAAATAAATGATCAATTTCATGCTTGAACAATTCCTTTGGTCTATAAAACTAGTGTTCTGTGAGTTGTAAAAAGAAAAGACTTGATGGTGACAATTAAAAATGAAAAGGATTTTTAAATGTTGCAAAAAGAATTGTCAGGTGAAATGAATAAGTGAGTTGCTGCCAATGCTGAAGAAATAGTGAATGTGGATATCGAATTGCAATTATTTGAAAAATGAATGGGAGTTTAGTAAGATGAAGTATAATCAATGTAGATGGTTCTTGTGAGAAGTCAAATTCTGAAGAAAACAGAATGATTTGCATATTAAAAAATATTTATTTAGAAGTCAATTTTTTGCGGTAAGAAAAAACTAAACATTTTACAGGTACATTTTAAAGCACCAAAAGAGATAAAATGATTAAGTGGTCTGGACACTTGTAAGTAATGATTCAGTTAACAAACTTTTATTTTCAATTTCATGTCTGATGAAAGACGAGGATTATTTATTGTCATTTACTACTCAAAAGGAGCTGAGTTTGAAGCAGCAAGACTATTAAGGGCATCTTTTGAACATCTACCATTTTCTTTCTTTCTACATTTTATTATTCCTCAGACAGAAATTTAAGAATTTGTTGCAGTAAATTTACCATATCTCAGGTTTACTACTTTTATTGCTGTATATGACTCTTCTTATATTGTTTGCCAGCCTTGTAAAAGCAGGTAGATTTATCATTCAGACTATGAGACGTTAGGTAATTTATGACTGAAAAGTGATCAATCCTCATCACCATCACCAATGCTATAAGGAAAAATGTATTGACAGAAACTAATTTCATGAGAGTATCCTAGGCACTACAGGGTTCTGGAAAGCAAAGGTCCAGTGGATCATTCTAGTTCAGTGTAAACGTTTCTTGCCTCCTTCATGAACTACAAATTTCTACATAAGCATGATTGCTAACCTCTACTGTATGAAGATTTGTAAAGGCAAAGCAGCATCAGAAGGCTATGAACAGACAGATCTGATATGGATAAAACCCAATTAACTGAGCAACTAACACTTTCAATATATCAGTATCAGTTCAGTTGCTCAGTCATGTCTGACTCTGAGACCCCATGAGCTGCAGCATACCAAACCTCCCTGTCCATCACCAACACCTGGAGTTTACCCACACTCATGTCCATTGAGTCGGTGATGCTATACAACCATCTCCTCCTCTGCTTCTCCTTCTCCCTTCAATCTTTCCCAGCATCAGGGTCTTTCCAAATGAGTCAGCTCTTTGCCTCAGGTGGCCAAAATATTGGAGTTTCAGCTTCAACATCAGTCCTTCCAATGAACACCCAGGACTGATCTCCTTTAGGATGGACTGGTTGGATCTCCTTGCAGTTCAAGGGACTCTCAAGAGTCTTCTCCAACACCACAGTTCAAAAGCATCAATTCTTTGGCACTCAGCTTCCTTCACAATCCAAGTCTCACATCCATACATGACCACTGGAAAAACCATAACCTTGACTAGATGGACCTTTGTTGGTAAAGTGATGTCTCTGCTTTTTAATATGCTGTCTAGGTTGATCATAACTTTCCTTCCAAGGAGTAAGCATCTTTTAATATCATGGCTACAATCACCATCTGCAGTGAGTTTGGAGCCCCCCAAAATAAAGTCAGCCATTGTTTTCACTGTTTCTCCATCTATTTGCCATGAAGTGATGGGACCAGATGCCGTGATCTTAGTTTTCTAAATGTTGAGCTTTAAGCCAACTTTTTCACTCTTCTCTTTCACATTCATCAGTATATCATTTCCATTCAATATATCAGCTCCCCAATATAATGGCTCCCTAATATAAGAAAATGGAACTATTCTCATTGACTGTATGTAAAAGGGACTTATAATTTCTTAAAGTAATTTTGTGAAAGAGTGTATGCATGTATATATATATATATATATATATGTATATATACATGTGTATATATATATATATATATATATATACATAAAAAAATGAAAGTGTTAGTTGCTCGCTCTGAGCATCTGACTCTGCAACACCATGGACTGCAGCCTGCCAGGCTCCTTTTCCATGGAATTCTCCAAGCAAAAATACTGGAATGGGTAGAGCCATTCCCTTCTCCAGAGACTCTTCCTGTCCTAGAGATGAATCAGGGACTCCCGCTTTGCAGGCAGATTCACTACCATCTGAGTCACCAGGGAAGCCCATGTACATATGTACATATATACTGCTTAACTAGACAAATTCCGGGATTAATAAACAAGCCCCTATGATTTATAATAACCTGAGAAAAGACAGACTTTTTTTTAAATCATAGAACATTCAATGAGCTGACACATTATTGAGTTAAAATTTGGCTTATGTATTTAAACTGACACATAAAATACATTCTAATATTAATTCTTCCAAAATTATTTTTGAAAAGCACACCTATATTTTTATCAGACTCTAAACTTTAATACAAACTTGTTTATCTATGGTAATTGGTTCGTGGATCAAGTGCTTTCCTTTGGAAATATCCAAAATGTAATCTGTCAAATGATTCATTACTACTACCTGCATATATTTTTCAGATTTAATGAAAGTGTCTTATTAATAAGATATGATTTTATTTCATAGAGTATCAGTTTTCTACTAAAGTATTAGGAAATATGGCTTAATTTGTGATTTATTAGCACAAATTGAATGCTGTGCTCTCTAATTAGCACTCTTTCAGTGTTGAGGTCTCATACACTATTCTCTCAATCATTGTTGATTTGTGACTTCTCCCAATTATATTTTGTTCCTCAAAATTATACACAATTTTTCAGTCTATATTAGGATATAATCATCTTCACAATGAAGCATTTTCCCTAAAAATGGTAGGGCCGCTTTACCATATTTTAGAGTATTTATTAAAAAAATTAGGCTTCCCTAGTGGCACAGATAGTAAAGAATCTACTTGCAATGCAGGAGACCTAAATTCAATCCCTAGGTTGGGAAGATCCCCTGGAGGAGGGCATGGCAACCCACTCCAGTATTCTTGCCTGGAGAATCCCCATGGACAGAGGAGCCTGACAGGCTACAGGGGTCACAAAGAGTCAGACATGCCTAAGCGACTAAGCACACACATATACCATTAAATAATTAACACTGAATTACTCCTTCACCATAGACATATGATAGATATTCCTGACATGAAAAAATACTCACGAAGATCTATTTCATTGCCAGAGATAAAATTGCAGTTGGATGACAGATAAAGCAAGAGAATTCTAGAAAAACATCTATTTCTGCTTAATTGGCTATGCTAAAAACTTTGTCTGTGTGGATCACAACAAACTGTGGAAAATTCTTTAAGAGATGGGAATACCAGACCACCTTATTTGCCTTCTGAGAAACCTGTATGCAGGGTAGGTAGCAACAGGTAGAACCAAATATGATTCAATGGACTCGTTCCAAACTGAAAAAGGAGTACATCAAGGCTGTATATTGTCATCCTCCTTATTTAACTTATATGCAGAGTATATCATGCAAAATGCTGGGCTAGATGAAGCACAAACTGGAATCAAGATTGTCAGGAGAAATATCAACAACCTCAGATATGGAGATGATACCACCCTTATGGTAGAAAGCAAAGAGAAACTAAAGAGCCTCTTGATGAAGGTGAAAAGGAGAGTAAAGAAGCTGCCTTACATTTCACCATTCATAAAACTAGCATCATGGTATCCAGTCCATGACACTGAAAGTCCAAGCCACTTCATGGCAAATAGATGGGGAAACAATGGAAACAGTGACAGATTTTATTTCCTAGGACCCGAAATCACTGCAGATGGTGACTGCAGCCATGAAATTAAAGACACTTGCCCCTTGGAAGAAAAGCTATGACCAACCTAGATAGCATATTAAAAAGCAGAGACATTACTTTGCCAACAAAGGTCTGTCTAGTCAAAGCTATGGTTTTTCCATTACTCATGTATAAATGTGAGAGATGGACAATAAGACAGGCTGAGCACAAAAGGACTGATACTTTCAAACTGTGATGTTGGAAAAAAACACTTGATAGTCCCTTGGACAGCAAGGAGATCAAATTGGTCAGTCCTAAAGGAAATGAACTCTGAATATTCATTGGAAGGATTGATGATGAAACTGAAGCTCCATTAGTCAGCAAAGAGCTGACTCATTAGAAAAGACCCTGATGCTGGGAAAGATTGAGGGTAGGAGGAGCAGGGGTCAACAGAGGATGAGACGGTTGGATGACATCATCGATTCAATGAACACAAGTTTGAGCAAACTCCAGGAGATAGTTAAAGACAGGGAAGCCTGGTGTGCTGTAGTCCATGGGGTCACAAAGAGTTCGATATGACTGAACAACTGAACAACAACAACCTACTGGTTTATAATGTATTCATACTATTAGATACATTTTACTGATGTGAAAAGTGAAGTGTGTGGAATTAGGGAAATTAATTCCATTGCCAGAGAGTAAAAGAGCTCCTTTCAAATCTGTTTTGTTTTTCAAATTCTTTTTATTTTACCTATGGTGTCTCATACAGCTATTTTTGTGAATAAAAGATTTATAGATAAGCATTAAAATTACTAATGATATTAAAAAGGTACCATCAGCATCCTGCAAACAGCAAATAAAGCCTTGGAATATCTGTTCTCCTGCTGCCCTCTTACTACTAGCTACTTCATCATATGAATATTTCTAAATATTATGAATTATGAATTGTCTACAGATTCCTTCTGGAGCAAACAACCTCAGTGTAAACACTCAGAAGGTACCATAAATCAGTAGATGTAGCAAATGATTGTTTTCTTCTTTCTAATCAACACTGCCTAAATATCCAGTCTCATTTTTCTTAGGCTACAATCTTACAGAATCATTATTCTTTTTTTAATTCTAAGCCTACTGGAAGATAGATTTATATTTTCTTACCATAAACCTTGATACTGATATTATTCCCCAAGACAAATGATTTATTAATGGTGATATAATGCTCTATGTGGCACCAAAATGACAGACAGTCTACCTGCAAAATGCCAATGTGAGAAACAAGATAATTCCATTTAAAAAAGAAGAGTGCTGATCAGAGAAGCCATGATATAGATCAAAACAACAGCTCACTCTTCTGCTCAAGACTATATATGACATCTGGTACCTATTTAGCTCATGTAGGGCAGAGCCTTAATAGTGTTAAGGTTAGGAAATCAACTGTGATTCAGTTTCTGCTTATGTTATAATCTTTAATTATGTTCCTAGCAAACACGAAGGGCAGACCACACAGAGAATAAGATGCAAAGATAGGATCTGAGCTGGAGCTTACCATAGTCATGATTATGTTATTAAGTTTATTTAAAAAAAAAGATAATAGAACATAACAGATCTCCCATATTCCTCATTTAATAAAGGTAGAACCTGAGACCAAGTGCATTGAATGACACACCCAAACTCCCACAGGCATGTAGTGGAAAAGTGTATCCTCATATTTCTCAGTGGCTTAGATTGTGGTTTATCTGGTTTGATTAGATGAACCTCAAGTGTTTCACAAAAAAGGACTAATAAACCACTGCATGTGGTATTCTGGATTTTAGACAGGTCCATTCAATCTGATATTTAAAGCCTATCTCTATGCAAAGAAATAGAGGAAAAACAATAAAATGAGAAAGACTAGAGATCTCTTCAAGAAAATTAGAGGTACCAAGGGAACATTTCATGAAAAGATGGGCACAATAAAGGACAGAAATGGTACGGCAAGAATATACAGAAGAACTGTACAAAGAGTTCTTCATGACCCAGATAACCACAAAGGTGTGATCACTAACCTAGAGCAAGACTCCTGGAATGCAAAGTCAAATGGGCCTTAGGAAGAATCACTATGAACAAAGCTAGCAGAGGTGATGGAATTCCAGTCGAGCTATTTTAAATCCTAAAAGATGATGCTGTGAAAGTGCTGCACTCGTTATGCCAACAAATTTTGAAAACTCAGCAGTTGTGCAGAACTAGAAAAGGTCAGTTTTCATTCCAACCCCCAAAAAAGGCATTGTCAAAGAATGTTCAAACTACCTCACAGTTTCACTCATCTCACACACTAGGAAAGTAATGCTCAGAATTCTCCAAGCTAGGCTTCAACAGTACATGAACTAAGAACTTCCAGATGTTCCAGATGTTCAAGCTGGATTTAGAAAAGGCAGAGGAATAAGAGATCTAATTGCCAACATCTGTTGGATCATAGAAAAAGCAAAAGAGTTCCAGAAAAATATCTACTTCTGCTTCATTGAATACACTAAAGCATTTGACTGTGTGGATCACAAAAAACTGAAAAATTCTTAACGAAATGGGAATACCAGACCACCTGACCTGCCTCCTGAGAAATCCATAGGCAGGTCAAGAAGCAACTATTAGAACCAGACATAGAAAAACAGACTGGTTCTGACTGTAGCAATGAAAGTAAAAGACACTTGACTCTTGGAAGAAAAGCTATGACTAACCTAGACAGCATATTGAAAAGCAGAGACATTACTTTGCCGACAAAGGTCCTTCTAGTCAAAGCTGTGGCTTTTCCAGTAGTCATGTATGGAGGTGAGTTGGACCATAAAGAAAGCTAAACACCAGAGAACTGATGCTTTTGAGCTGTGGTGTTGGAGAAGACTCTTGAGTGTCATTTGGACAGCAAGGAGTCAAACCAGTCAACACTAAAGTAAATCAACCCTGAATATTCATTGGAAGGACTGATGCTGAAGTTGAAGCTCCAATAATTTGGCCACCTGATGGGAAGAACTGACTCACTGGAAAAGACCCTGATCCTGGGAAAGATTGAAGGCATGAGGACAAGGGTAAGAAAGAGGATGAGATGGTTGGATGGCATCACTGACTTGATGAACATGACTTTGAGTAAACCCCGGGAGTTGGTGATAGACAGGGAAGCTTGGTGTGCTGCAGTTCATGGGGTCATAAAGAGTTGGACACAACTGAGCAACTGAACTGAACTGATGGATAAAACATCATTCTGGTGGTGGGGCAACAAAATGGTGAACTATAACAGCAAAATATAATTTCTATCCTCACTGAACTTGAGCTTTAAATGAACTCTTGGCTACTCCTAAAAGAATACAGAAATTCCTGCAATAGATACTTTTTTTTTCTCCCGGTTTCAAAGGTTTCTGCTGTCATTAGTTTGGCTGTAAAATATTCCAGGACATTTTCTCCACCATCACAGCTCCACATATTGAGTTGACCAAGAAGTTCGCTTGGGTTTTTTTTTTTTTTTCTGTAAGACCATCTGAAAAACCTGAACACACTTTTGGCCAACACAATGCATGCTTTAAATAACTCAGACAGTAGCTAATATTTTATTGAGCACATTAGAAATGTTCTGTTCCATGTCCAGTAGGTATATTTATACAATAAATTTCTGGAAATGCCTGTTCTTCTATAGCTAAATAAACAGAGGCATTAAAGTGTAAAGGCTTACAGGGTTTAAGTAGTGACCCTAAGCTATCAAGAAAGACAATTTTCCCACAGACTGGGGCCTGAGGCTGGGTGGCATTGGTTCTGGGATGATTCGAGCACATTCCATTTATTGTGCTCTTTATTTCTATTATCATTGTATCAACTTCACCTCAGATTATCAGACATTATCTCGGAAGTTGGAGGCTGTTATGGAATATGACCTTTGGCTTGAGTCTGAAGGAATAAGTAGTGATCAATCACTGTGAAATAGGAAACAGGACACTTGAGATATAAGGCAAAAATGCAGGGAGGAAGTGATTACTTAATGGAAAGAGCATTTGCACTTAGTTTGTATTATTAATTTGCTTGCATTCTATAATTTGAAATATATTCTAAGAAATTAGCTCTGATATCCAGATTTAAAGCAATTTCATAGGCTTCCCAGTTTGGAACATCATGTTCTGATATTTAATCCAACTGTTTAATTTTATTTGAGTAAAATATTAGATTTTTAAATGAAAAATACCCTCAGGAGTGCTATTAGGAATATGTTTCAGCCCAGGCAAAGCATCCCAGAGATTAAAATTTTATTGAAATTAAATGGTATATTTGAGATGAATCCCTCTCAATTAGATGTTGTTCTTAAAGTATTCAACAACAGGGAATGATGATAGAAGCAAGGAGATGAGAAATGACTTGCAGCTTTTCTGGTAGCAGCATTGAAAGCAAGTAACCTAGAGGAAGATCCCCAAGTGGCTCAGTGGTAGAGAATCCACCTGTCAATGCAGGAGATGCAGGTTCTATCCCTGGGTCAGGAAGATCCCCTTGAAGAGGAAATGGCAGCCCACACAAGTCTTCTTGCTTGGAAAATCCCATGAATGGAGGAGCCTGGCGGGCCACAGTCCACGGAGTTGCAAAGAGTCAGACACGACTGAGCAACTGAGCACAAATATCCAGATGTTATTTGTTGGGATCAAGAACTACAAAGTCAGAACAACAGTTATTTATAAAAAGAATAGACTCATTGTGTAAGAAAGAATACAAATGCAGTGACTTGACATTTGTGATGGACACCTAGTGGGTTGCTGCTATCTTTTACTGTGGGTGGGCAGAGTCACAAAGCTTTGCCTGCTGTTCCTCAGGTTTTCCCTAGGGAAGTACTGATGATTACCTGTAGGCGCTGACCACAGTGAGCCTTGTAGATACAAAACATGGTTCAGGGTACACCTGATAAAAATCACCATGCTCCAAACAAATGCAGCAGGAAAAATTGCTTCTTTCTAATTCTTTTAGACACCACAAGATGGCTAGGTCATACTGTCTCAAATTTTTCTGCAATCTCCCAGAAAGTCTAACAAAGACATTGTAAACATAACCACTGGCTTAGAATTCATAACAGTCTTTTAAAAAGCATTGTCTTGCTTAAGAGTAATCAATTTCATTTTCAGGTATTTATAAAAAGTTTTGTTTTAAATTTTCTAATCATCACAAAACACTGTCAAGGAAACAGAAAGATTTATTATTTTTTGGTCAGCTCCTGAACAACTAACCTCACATAGAAAGTGTCAAATAAATATGTATTGCATAATGAATGTTTTGTAGAAAAATAAATGAAAGCTTCAAGAGGCCGGATGATATTTCCTGTCATATGGACATATCTTTAATCTTTTATTTTGTTATTATGTTGTTCAAATAGACATGATCAGAATACTTTATGATGGTAGTTAAACTGACTCATCAGACTGCTACTTCCTTCATTGCTTTAAATGTTAAAAAAGCATCCCCCAATTAGAAGCAAACATTCACCTATATTATCTTTAATTAAAAAAAATGTAAGAGTAGCTAAGTAGGAGCATACAAGAGTTAATATGCCAAGAAAATATAGTTTTTACCTGATTATCAGGTACAGAGAAAGTCAGAAGAGACATAAAATTTCTATTTAAAAATCTGTACCCATATGGACATTCTGAACTCAACCAGGAGATCTGAGCTCCAAAGTTTTATCACTTCTTAAAAAGCTTCTCCTGTTCATGACATTGTAGTAGGGGAAGGCATTTTATACTAGTCTGTATAATTTAGTCATACCACCAGCCCCATTCACAGTTGATAAATCATTATCAATGTTGACCATGCCAGTGCAATCAGAGATCATTCTCCCAGAATAAAGACATTACATTTTCCTACCATGTAGGTAGTTGTGTGTAGGGCTCCCATAAACAGTCTCCAAAGAGAGAGAGAATGTAGAAAAAAATAAATCAGACTCTTTGAAAAGGAAGAGCAAAGAAAAATAGAGAATCCTAGTCATTGTCCTAGTTGTCCTAGTCATTCTTCAGATCAAGTGGCACCCCAATCTTTTGGTGCCTTTAGCACCTTCTTTTAAGAATTTTCCAAGTTGTGTTAGTACCAATTTGCCTTAGTATGTACACATTTGCAACAACTTAAATGTGAAATCTGTAAAGACAAGGAATGTGTTGGTTTTGTTCACTACCATGCCTTTTAGCATCTAAAATAATTCCTGTATCTAGAAATCCCTCAGAGAATAGCTGTCAAATAAATGAATTGAAGGGCAACAAAAATAAACATCTACCCAAGTGTCATAGACTTCTCCTTTATTTCAAAGGAGTTCTGGGTCTCCCTGGTGACTCAGATGGTAAAGAATCAACCTGCAACTCAAGAGATATGGGTTTGATCCCTGGGTTGGGAAGATCCCCTGAAGAAGGGAATGCTATCTACTCCAATATTATTGTCTGGAGAATCCAATGGACAGAGGAGCCTGACGGACTACAGTCCATGAGGTTGCAAAGAATCGGACATGACTGAGCAACTAATACTTTCACTTTTTTCCGCTTAGATGACAACAGGAAGAAGAAGAAATAAAGTATTTAGAAACTACAATAAAAGATAAAAGCATATGGTTCTATGAACTATAAGGTAAAACAACGAACTTTTTCAAGGTCTAAGTCAACCATTGAGGGCTTCTGTGGCATTTGGGCTAAATGTTGAAGGATGTCATGAAAATAAACAGTAGTGATTCAGATTGGAGAAAATCTGAAATTTAGAAAAAATTGAGATCAGCGTAGAATTTTCAAATACAAAAATTAGAAAGAGGAAACAACAGGAGGGTTCCCAGAGGCACAAGAAAAGAATGAATATATTCTGGATACTTAATAATTACCTTATGATTGACAGACTTTGTATGGGAGTCTAACGTCGGATGAGATTAAGGCGATGGACGAGAGAACTGGGTAGGAGATCACATCATTAGCTTTTATAGTCATAATTAGGAAGTTATTAGTATTCACATAAAAGCAATTGGGATCCACAGAAAATCATGCTACTCCTCACAGTAACCCTTGATCTCCCCAAATTGTGATGTATTCATTTCCTGATCACTGGACCTCTTATAAGAATCTAAAAATTCCTGCCTTTGGATAAGTGAGTCTCTTACATTTAAATTTTTCTCAGCCCATTATTCTCTCATGGTACATTGCCTGGCTGATCTATTTCTCTGTACTATTTCAGGATTCAAATGTTAGTCATTTTTTATTTAAAGCAAAATAAAATGTCTCACTCTAGCACATGTATTATACAGAATGAAGTAAGCCAGAAGGAAAAACAACAATACAGTATACCAACGCATATATATGGGATTTAGAAAGATGGTAACGAGAACCCTGTATGCGAGACAGCAAAAGAGATGCAGAGGCATAGAACAGTCTTTTGGACTCTGTGGGAGAGGGCGAGGGTAGGATGATATGAGAGAATGGCACTGAAACATGTAAATTATCATATGTGAGATGAATCGCCAGCCCAGGTTTGATACATGATATGGGGTGCTCAGGGCTGGTGCACTGGGATGACCCACAGGGATGGAATTGGGAGGGAGGTGGGAGGGGGATTCTGGAAGGGGAACACATGTATACCCATGGCAGATTCGTATCAATGTATGGCAAAACCAACACAATAATGTAAAGAAAAAAGTATTTCTTGAATTTGTTATAATAATAATAAAAAACAGAAGCTAAGTGTGCTCTACTGTTTTACAAATTTAAAAAGAAAAATTAAAAATAATTTTCAGGTAGAGGAGCTTGATTTCTTAAGCTAAATTAGAGTTCCCACAAAGAAACTGTGAAGGACAGAGACAATTTGGCTGAAATTGGCATGGTACTTATATACTATGTGTGTCATCATTTTCAAAGACACTGAAGTCACGTCAGACTGCATCACATTGAGAATAAAATCATTCTTATAGATTGAGAAATGCTTCACATCCACAGCTAGACTTGGAAATTTCCATAGAAGCTGGACAAAAGTAATCAATTTGTCCTGTATTCTAGAAAATGAAGTACTTCTACAAGCATGGTGAGGATATGCCTTGTTGTTCCAATTTTCATACTATATATGAGAACCTTGTAAGTGATCTATTTGTTATCACATTTTCCCCACATTTTTGAGTGTTTTATTGTGATTTCTGTTTAAAATGGCCCTAAAGCATACTGCTGCCATGCTTCTAATGCTCCTGAGTACAAGTAGCCTATGATGCATCTCACAGGAACAATATATATGTGCTAGGTAAGCTTTATTCAGGCATGAGTTACAGTGTTGTGGGTTACAAGTCCATTGTTAATAAATCAGAATTGTAATTAAGTATCTATAAACAGAAAAACACATAAAGCAAGGTATGTATTGATCAGTTGATGAAATGTGATCAGAGGCTTGCAAAAACCCTGAAATCCTGTATTTCTTCTAGGAATAATTGCTCAGTATTCACTAATTCAGTGTCTTCAGTGACTTTATAGGTGGAAGAATAATTTAGAAAACACAATTATTTGCTTAACTACAGTTTACAAAATATTTATTTCCCAGTACATAGTGATCCTTAATCTACACCTGAGAGTAAGATAAGGCTTTAATGCCCATTTTGCAGACACATGGATTCAGAAAGGGTCAGAGAAATGAAAACACTTCTTTAATGATGACTCAAAGAACAACTGACTGAGTCAGGGCTAGAAAACACTCTAAAGTCTGTGATTTTTTTTCCCACTAGATTAGACTTCTCAGAACTATCAAGTGCTCCAAGCTGGGCTGCTAACTGGGGCCAACTTGTTGGCATGGAGTAATGGCAGAGCCAGAGCAGTCACGAGCCAAAGACAAAAGACCAGGGCATTCAGGTTGCCAGTGGAGCTTTGTCTGTGGGTAAAACTGATGGACAAAGAGGTAGTAACAGAGACCACTGTTCACAGGCCAGTAATAGCAGCAACCAAAAGAGAGAAGAGCCACCATTTATTGGTGATCTGCTATATAATAAGGATCTTATTTAACTCTGTATTGTTAAGTTTACTTCTATTTTAACATTTTTATTGTAAGATATGTCTTATTCCACTATATATTTAATTTATTTTACATATAAAAACCATATATTTATTTTGAACCCAAATTTATGAATATAAGTGCAAAAATGCTTATTTTAACGCTTAAAATATGCCAACTTTTCATTTTTTCACAGAGCATTTTAAGGGTTTAATTCTGCAATTTCTCTAGGTTCTTTGCATGTTTGTGTCCCACATAATTTTGCTTTCTTTGTGTACTGCTAACTTTTGTTCTTTCTTTTCATTTAAGGGATCAAAAGGAGCCAACCCGGATGCTTAATGCGCAATTGCTGTAATACAAGGAGAAGTTGTGTTGCTAAGCCATGTCTGACTCTTTGTGACTCCATGGACTTGAGCCTGCCAGGCTCCTCTGTCCAGGAGATCTTCCCAACCCAGGATGGAACCCAAGTCTCCTGCATTGCAGGCGAATTCTTTACCATTAGCACTACCTTAGCAAAATACCCCAGTCACTAATGCAATGGTTAAATGTAGTACATAATACATATTTTCTGTTAGTTGACATCAAAAAGAAAAGGAATGTAGAATCTAGCTAATTGCTGGATTTCACATAATATTTCACAATACTTGAGTGAGTGGTTAGATAAAGTTTGAAAGCCCAGCAGTCATCCTTTTAATCCACTCAGTATCTCCCTAAGCTAAGATCCAGGGTATTGTTTCCTTCTTCAAACAGCCCATCTTAGGAAAAGGACAATATTGAAATGGCTGTCATAAGCATTTAAAAGGGCAATAATGAGCTGTTATAGTAGATATGTGAATGTGTGCTATGTGTTAGATACATGTTTTGCAAACCACATTATGTGTTCATAATGAAAGATCATGGAACATGGTAATACAAGTTTGAAATACTCCTGAGCCACTGACAAGCTCTGTGTCCTTGGTCAAGCCATTACTCACTGAACCTGTTTCCTCACTTTAACATGAGGATGCACACTTTATTTTGTCAGTATCTTCATGTATATGTACAGGTGTGTGCATGCCCATATATCTGGAGTTTAAGTGTAACTAAATTACTGACTGTACAGGAAAACATCTAGCAGTATGTCTGGCCCACAGTACTTGCTCACAAGCCAGGTGAATCTTAATGACCAGCACTCAGTCCCACTGAAAAAGTCAAGAACTTCTTGCAAGTAATTAATTCTGTCTTCTAAGATAACCACTGCTGTTTGGCAATGCAGTAGGAGCTCCCAGTAGAAGCAACCTTGCTCTCATTGCATCTGCTCCAGAGAAATAAAAAAAATAATTACCTTTTTATTTGGAGACTTGATTGATTCAGCAACCTTCCCCATGGCTATGGGGAGAGAAACTGGGCCAAGGAGAATAACCTGGGTTTTATTTTGCCTTGATTGCTACTGTTGCAGGGAAAATTTGAGTTCAGGATGCCGTGTACCACAGCGGATTGAGGAAAAGACCTTGAGCCCAACAACTCTCAGATATCTTGATTACAGAAATGGGGTGGGGGGGGCTCCCACTCCATGTTCAAAAATATGATGAGGATGTAACACACTCCACTGTCAAGGCAGCTTTCTGCTTTCTATGAATACAAGCAGAAAGCCAATGTAAGAGTCAGTGTCATTGCTGAAGGAAAGGAATCAGGACAAAAGCAAATATAACTTCCCTAACAGGTATTTCTTTGCCCCAGGGAGGGAAAATATGTATCAGTATGTTGTTTATTGTTGCCGTGTAGTCGCTGAATTGTGTCCGACTCTTTTGTGACCCCATGGACTGTAGCTTGCACACTCCTCTGTCCATGGGATTTCCCAGGCAAGAATACTGGAGCAGGTTGCCATTACCTACTCAAGGGGATCTTCCAGACCCAGGGATAGAACCCAAGTCTCCTGCATTGTTAGGCAGATTCTTTACTACTGAGCCACAGTAGTGTACACACAGCCACTACTGTGTGTATATATAATGTACACACACACATGTATGGGCTTCTGTGGTGGCTCAGATGTTAAAGAATCTGCCTGCAATGTGGGAGACCTGGGTTGGATCCCTGTTTTGGGAAGGTACCCTGGAGAAGTGCATGGCAACCCACTGTAGTAGCATTCTTGTCTGGAGAATCCCCATGGAGATAGGAGCCTAGTGGGCTACAGTCCATGGGGTCACAAAGAGTAGGACCCAATTAAGTGACAAAGCACACACACATATTATATAGTCTATATAGCTGTACTATATATTGCATGCACTATATATATTATACTGACAAGTATAGTTGAAACAGCTGTTTCATCAGATTTTATTGATTGAAATAACATTTTTAATATTAATAGCATCTCTTTTGTTTAAAAATACATGCATCTCATAGTGACAATGGTGGTAACAAGATTATCAGTTGGAAATTAACACTAAAAATAGCTTTTACCCACATATGTTTGGAATGGATTTTTTTAATATCAAACTAATTCTTCAATCCATCCTCAAGCTCTCATTAACTTGGCTACCATCATAATTTAAAAGATTCTTAATTTGAAAACTGTCTAATTTCTATAAACATTAATCAGGTAAATAGGGAAGGGAGAATAGTGAAACGCTTTGGGCAAGGGAGCTCAGGAAGCTTAGTAAATGTGGGTGAGGTTTAGTGAGAGTGGTGCTACAATTTAGAGCTTCCAGTTACTTATCCTGACCATTATACACCTGCTGTCTGCTGTTTTGCAAATCGTTTTATGCTCCTGAGTTTCAGTTTCCTACTTAAAAAATTGTGATGACAAATAGCTCTCTCCCTTAAAAGTTTCCAGTAAATTACATGAGACTGTGAGCATAATATGCACTGTAGATTATTTTAAAGTACTGTAAAAATGTTCACTGTTACCATTAACAGCAATGCCTAAAAATATAAGAAGTTTATTAAGGAATGCAAAAGTAGGAAGTCAAGAAACACCTGGAGTAAGTTTGGAGCCCAAAAAAATAAAGTCTGACACTGTTTCCACTGTTTCCCCATCTATTTCTCATGAAGTGATGGGATCAGATGCCATGATCTTAGTTTTCTGAATGTTGAGCTTGAAGCCAACTTTTTGACTCTCCTCTTTCACTTTCATCAAGAGGCTCTTTAGTTCCTCTTCACTTTCTGCCATAAAGGTGGTATTGTCTGCATATCTGAGGTTATTGATATTTCTCCCAGCAATCTTGATTCCAGCTTGTGCTTCATCCCACCCAGCATTTCTCATGATGTACTCTGCATGTAAGTTAAATAAGAAGGGTGACAATTTTCAGCCTTGACGTACTCCTTTTCCTGTTTGGAACCAGTCTGTTGTTCCATGTCCAGTTCTAACTGTTGCTTCCTGACCTGCATACAGTTTTCTCAAGAAGCAGGTCAGGTGGTCTAGTATGCCTATCTCTTTAAGAATTTTCCACAGTTTATTGTGAGCCACACAGTCAAAGGCTTTGGCATTGTCAATAAAGCAGAAATAGGTGTTTTTCTGGAACTTTCTTGCTTTTTTGGTGAACCATCAGATTTTGGCAATTTGATCTCTGGTTGCTCTACCTTTTTTAAAACCAGCTTGAATATCTAGAAGTTCACGTTTCATGTATTGCTGAAGCCTGGCTTGGAGAATTTTGAGCGATAAAGCATCTGTCTATAATGCAGGACACCCGGGTTCGATCCCTGGGTGGGGAAGATCTCCTGGAGAAGGAAATGGAAACCCACTCCAGTATTCTTGCCTGGAAAATCCCATGGACTGAGGAGCCTGGCAGGTTACAGTCTATGAGGTCGCAAAGAATTGGACATGACTGAGTGACTTCACTTCACTTACTAGTGTGTGAGATGAGTGCAATTGTGTGGTAGTTTGAGCATTCTTTGGCATTGCCTTTCTTTGGGATTGGAATGAAAACTGACCTTTTCCAGTCCTGCGGCCATTGCTGAGTTTTCCAAATTTGCTGGCATATTGAGTGCAGCACTTTCACAGCATCATCTTTCAGGATTTGAAATAGCTCACCTGGAATTCCATCACCTCCACTAGCTTTGCTAGGTGTCTATGTTCATTTATTTATTTTGTTAGTCTGCCTTTTATATCCCACATATAAATGAAATCATGTGGTATTTTTCTTTCTCCATCTGACTTATTTCACTTTGAAAAATACTTGCAAGGTCCATCCATGTTATTGCAAATGGCAAGTTTCATCTTTGTTATGACTGAGAAGTTTTCCATGGTATTTGTGTGTGTGTGTGCAACATCTTTGCTTATTTATCCTATCAATTATATGACAAGCAAAAGTATCAAAGGATGTGTATCACATGGCGTTCACTACTTTGGATGATATCTTTGTAATTTCCCTCAAGGATTAAGAAATGCCTAGATGAATACTTCTTCAGTGTTTATTATAGGGACTTCCCTATAGCTCAGATGGTAAAGAACCTGCTTTCAATGCAGGAGAGGCAAGTTCAGTCCCTGGGTCAGGAAGACCCTCTGAAGAAGGGAATGGCAATGCCCTCCAGTAACCTTGCCTGGAGAATCCTCATGGACAAAGGAGCCTGGCGGTCTGCAGTCCATGGGGTCACAAAGAGTCAGATAAGACTGAGTTTTTATTATATTAGAGTTTATTTAGATTCATTTTTAAAGAAATGAGACAATTGTAATCCACTCCAGGAAGACTTCTTTCAGTTCGCATTCTGATTTAGGAGTCTCTCTCCTATGCTCATCTTTATTTTAGCCTTTTGTACCTTATATGACAATCAAATATTTAAGCATATCTAACCATACTTTGAGTGAGAGCAAAAATGAGAAGGCAAAAAAAAAATAGCAAGTACGCATTGAGCTATTGATGATTCTGCATATAAAAACAAACATTTGATCCCTTCTATTATTTTATATTCTATTTCATTAGTGACTACTTTGCAGATTCATTAATCTGAATTAAACTACAGATTTGAGCCAGTGCTTCATCAGCAACTTCTTTTTCACCTCTAGACTAGTTTCTAATTAGAATAACCTTTCATAGCATTTTTAGTCTAATAACTGTGGGCCTACTATTACCCTCATTCCACATAAAAACACTTGTCAATAGAGTTCATGGAATGATTGACAGTGAAATAGACACTTTTAGTCCTTTACACTGATGTGCATATAATACAGTCACATCTTATCTCTTCATTAATTCCAAAGAGCCAGATATGTCCTTTCCAAAATAATATCTCTTTTCAATCTCAATTTTCAAAAAGAATCCATTTACTGGGAATATACTTTTTCTCTTTTCACTTTTCTTTTAGTTTATCTTTAAAATTTCTCCTCTGTTGCATTTTCAAAATGCATTCCTGTCTTTAAGTGTCACTAATTATGACAATTATAATACTTTTAGTTTCCATACTAATTTTATCCCACACTTACTTGTCCAATAGCATTTAATATCTCTACTTATTTTATAGAAAATTCTCTGAAAGGACTGTCTATATCAATCATCTATAAAATCTGTTTTACTTTTTCATTGTCATAAGATACTATATATGTATATAATATAAAATTTGTCATTTTAACCACTTTTAAGTGTATAATTCAGTGGCATTTTATGTTTACAATGCTATGCAGCCATCACAACTATCTAGTCCCAAAACTTTTCATTATCTCAACCAGAAACTTTACATTTATTAACCAGTAACTCCCCATTTTCCATTCCCTCACCCTGTGCCACCCTTGGGAAACTTGCAATGAATACGCCTACTCTAAGTATGTCATGTAAGTGGAAACATGCAATGTTTATTATTTTGTACCTAGTTTCTTTCATTTAG
Source organism: Antilocapra americana (assembly GCA_007570785.1). Lineage (NCBI taxonomy): Eukaryota > Metazoa > Chordata > Mammalia > Artiodactyla > Antilocapridae > Antilocapra > Antilocapra americana. Next base: position 5,954,364 of record ML660778.1, on the reverse strand, counting down.
TATATCAAAGGTTTATTCCTGCTGCAGCATGTATCAAAACTTCATTCCTTTTTATAGCTTAGTAATACTCAATATATATATCGAACATTTCATTTACCCACTCATCTATTGATGGACCCTTGGATTGTTTCCAATATCCCATGGATATTGACATTACCAAGATCCTTGTGATCTTCATATTATTAAATTGAATAATCAGTCCACATTTTATTTGATCCATCAATAGCATCTCATAGGAATGACCACACTTAAGTCCATGGAATATCTTCCTCACTAGATTACAGGATGATGTGAGATTGAAAAAACAAAAATATGTTTTCACAGATTCAGCATAAAAGCTGAGATACTTGAAGGAAACCTCATCTGTTGGAAACACAGAAGGATACTTTCACAGAAACTTTGGTAAACCACTCCAACTTGTGTTAGATCACGTGGCCATTCTTGATTCAAATATCAAAAAGGAAGATACATTTTGATATTCTCAGTCTATTTAATGGAGCTGTGAATAGGCTCTGTAACTCCTGAATGAGATTCACAAACTTGGAGAGATGAGCATCAGAAGAACTCTGGGATTCTGTTACAAAGAAAGAAGATGAGAGTGATGCTAGGTAAGCAACCGACAGTATCTACTGTATATCTGAAAACATTCATGAAATTATATTTCAAACATTGTTTCTACCTCAAGCACTAGTTGGAGAAGGTAATGGCAACCCACTCCAGTACTATTGCCTGGACAATCCGATGGACAGAGGAGCCTGGTAGGGTGCAGTCCGTGGGGTTGCTAAGAGTCAGACACAACTACGTGACTTTACTTTCACCTTTCACTTCCATGCATTGGAGAAGGAAATGGCAACCCACTCCAATGTTTTTGCCTGGAGAATCCCAGGGACGGTGGAGCCTGGTGGGCTGCCATCTATGGGGTCGCACAGATTCAAACACGACTGAAGCAACTTAGCAGGAGCAGCAACAAGTACTAGTATTAACATCTAGAAACTGTACTTCTGTGTCTAAACATTATATCAGTATATCCTCTAAATGTTCTCTATGAAGGATCAAAATAAATAGAAAAAAAATTTCCTCTATTTCTTTACAAAACATAGCTCCTTTAATGTGTGAACTCATTCCTTGAAATGCACTTCAAAACAAAAATTATGTGTATTTGGCTTCATGATGATAACAGATAAGATTTAATACCTAGCCGTCCAAATAAATCCTGCAGGTGGTAAGCAATGGCCCATGCACATAAAACAAACAGCCCGATTTTCAAAAGGCTATCAATTAAATGAGAAGAACTGTTGAACTGATCTGCTGCTCCCCAAATGTTAATTAAAATTGCAATATTGCTGTGGGGCAGCCAAACATACTGCAGCTCATGGACAGCTGTGATGCAGCAGTTCAGCATATTGTAATCACAGTGATAGATGGCTTTGATATCATCACTGCGAAACATAGTATTATTCCAGTATATTTCCAATTACTCACTGCCTAAGGAACACATTTATTTCATAACACTCTTTCTTTTTATTCTGTTTTCTCCTCTTCTTAATTCATCTACCTTGTACCTGATGCACTGGTCAATGACTAATGTTCTCCCAGCTCTGGCTTTGCGAATACATGACACCATACATTTCGCAGTCATGGCTCACAACTGATTTCAAAGATGAAGCAGCTACTTTCATTTTTCTTTTCTTCTATAAATACTAGACTATGATTAAATTTGGTTTTCTATTCTTCCTTCTGCTTTAAGTTCAAAGTATTTTATTCTTTGAACCCTACAGTGTCATTAAGTTAGTACTTACTATATTTTGTGGAAATATATGGGATACTAAAACTCTCTTACTTCTGAACATTGCACATATTTTAACTGAGGTAATTGTAAATTTGAGTACAGTAAAAAGACAAAGGAAATAAATCCTGAATATTCATTAAAAGGAGGACTGATGCTGAAGCTCCAATAATTTGGCTACCTGATGCAGAGTCGACTCATTGGAAAATGCTCTGATGCTGGGAAAGATTGAGGGCAAAAAGAGAAGAGGGCAGCCGAAGATGATATGGTTAGACAGCATCACCGACTCAATGGATACAAATTTGAGCGATCATCAAGATATAGAGGAGGAGAGTAAACTAATTTACATTAATGTAAATTAGATATCCATAGTTTTATTGGTACTCATATCTATGAGTATGTATGCATGTATTAAATTCTGTGAAATTTAATTATAGGTAGTTTTGTGTACATAGCATTGTACCAACACCATAAAATCTTGGCTGCTGTTCTTGGATAATCATATCCACATCCTACCACTTTTCCCAACCATCCCTAATCCTTACCACTAAATTTGTCCTTCATTTCTAAAATGTCATCAGAAATAAAATTACATAGCGTATGATAGCCTTTTGGAAAATTTTTTTCACCCAGAATGATTCTCTAGAGATTTATCTAAGTTATGTGTATCAATTATCAAGTCCTTACTATCGCTGAGTAGTATTCCATGACGTGAGCGCACTACTGTTTAACAGTTCATCTGTTGAAGAACATCTGAGCTGATTCCAGATTTTAGCTACATTAAATAAAGCTTCTGTGACTTTTTGCTGTACAGGTTTTTGCATAAATATGTTTTTATTCCTCTGGGATAAACTCACAGTAGTTGAATTGTAAGGTTAAATGATGATTATATGTCTAGTTCTTTTTAGAAAGCTCTAAACTTTTGGTTCCTCTGCCATAGGATTCTCCAGGGAAGAATACTGGAGTAGGTTTCCATTTCCTTCTCCTGGGGATCTTCCTGACCCAGGGATCAAACCCAGGTCTTTTGCATTGCAGATGGATTCTTTATCATGTGAACCACCAAGGAAACCCAAACTTTTTCATAGTGACTACCATTTTACATTCCCATGTGAAATGTAATCAAATTTCTCCACATATAAGGTAATTTTTGAGTTGGCACCAATATTGTTTTAATTTTAGTCACTCTAATAGTGTGTAGCAATATCTTACTGTGATTTTAATGTATATATAGTTATTAATACATGGATTATGTAATTTATAATCATATGAAAATATATAATTTGATTATATAAACACTATAAAATTTATAATTATATGAAAACTGCTTGTTTTCATGATTTTCATGAATACTGAATGTATGTGCCATCTTCGTGTTTTCAAACACCTTGCCATTACCTTACACAGAGATGGAGTTGCATTTAAGTGAGAGAAAGAACTAACCCCATACAGTTGATTTCTTTAGAGAATAGCAAAAATTGTATTTGTTTCTGTATTTATAAGTAGAGCTTCAACCTCTTCACTATTATCTAAATAAACATAAAGTTTTAGAATGGTCAGGGTTTTCTAGTTTGTATCTTGATAATTGGATAGGATATGTTAAAACTGTCTAGAAAAAATGTAAAGATCAGGTTCTTGTTTCCTACAATCTTATTTGAAGTAAATGATTTTAGAGATTCTATTAATGGACTGAATTATCCATATAAGTACATGCTCTTATTGAAAATGTCATATATACAATCACATTAGTGTTATAGCCTGTTTGCATTTCTGTAATATTTACAAGTGAAATTACTTATAATTTTTTTTTCTGTTGTAGTGACATTAGGGGGAAATTGTGAACATATGACTAGACAGTCTTTAGGTTTCCATCCAGCACTATTTTTTCTTAATAAATAATAACTCTAACCTGTTTCTTTTGCACTAACTATTTTAGCAACAAGGTTGTCTCACTTGGAATCTCCAAAATCAACGCCAAGAGAGTGGTCAGTAGGAAAATAAGCAGAACACAAAATTATGTGATCTACATGTAATCCTCTGGGTAATATATGAAATTTTTGTGAATTTTAATGATAAATCATTTATAACCTAATCAAGAATATTGAAACACAATATGATACTACTCTATCTGAAATCATAATATTGTTTTCCATTTTTTTCTAACAATATTTTAACCTCCATAAGGTATCTATTTGAATTCCCTTCTTAGTATCTTCCAGGTTTCTAATAAGTGTCAAATTCCCACAATGCATTATTAGATACAGTATCTGTGGATACTCTGAGAATTGGGATTCTAGCATAAGTAGAAAGAAAAAATCTGGCAATATGTATACACATAAGCTTTGACAAGAGGTATTGTCTCCTACTGCAAGCACAATTTTCATCTTAAGGATAACTTACCTAGTTTATCACTCACAGAGGTTTCAGAATGATCACTTCCAAGGTGTTATCCTGCTTTCATTTTCTTTCCCAAGGAAAGTCTGAATAACCTGTAAGTGAATCACTGAACAAAGTACTGAACTTCAAACCGTTCCTCTAAGCCCCTTCAACTACAAACTTGTAACATTCTTTTAGACATTTCAAAGTGACTTGTGATCCTGAAGTTGCTGTTTAAAAGATGTAGTTTGAATCCAAATTAAATTGTAAGCGACACATTTAGAGGATGCATTTTTTATTTTGTTTTCCCATTTGATTTCTTTAAGTCGATTATGTGTTTTAGTTGCTCAGTCGTGTCCAACTCTTTGCGACCACATGAACTGTAGCGCACCAGGCCCCTCCGTCCATGGGATTTTCCAGGCAAGAATACTGGAGTGGGTTGTCATTCCCTTCTGCAGGGGATCCTCCAGACCCAGGGATCAAACCCAGGTTTCCTGCATTGCAGGCAGACTCTTTACCATCTGAGCCAGGGATGGTTCAGATGGTAATTCCTGGAAAGGCCCAAAAGTTAATTATAGCTTTCTTTAATATATATTGCTGACACTAACTTTAATTCAACCTATGGTATGAAAACTCTTTGCCTCATTTATCCTAATTTGATAAAGTCTCCATAAGTTATGACTTAATTCAAAATACTTAGTCCCCACACAGGAGAATCACTTATAATTTGTTGACTTTTATTTAAAGAAGATAAGACACAATTATGTGAATTTCACTATGCGGTAGATCAACCTAGATATTGAATATCACATAATTTATTTAAGTGTCTCAAATGAGTTCAGTGCTCTGTGGTTTCTCTAAGACATTATTCCCACATAAAAAAGACTTATTTTGGAGAAACTAGAAAAGAAATTAAAAAAGAAGAAGAAAATATTATTGCAATACACCTGCCATAGAAGAGCAACGCTTATCTTTACCCCTAACTGTATTGTAGTAGGCCTACTACCTTGTATTAGGGATTTGTAGAACTTCTGGTTTCTGTGAACTACATACACATAAGAAAAGATTGTATTACATTTTACATGAGTCCTCCATGTGTGTGTTGGTATGATCACCCTTCCATGGAGAGTTTGTATTACTAGTGTATCCTGTAATAGAGAGATTTCAGACAAGTCTCAGAAAAGCTTATGCAACTCTGTATCATAAAGCATCAATACTTGCACAGATTCTGACTATCTGATTATGTGTTTAGAAGTCAACGGATGTCAGGGATGCACAGAAGCCAATCAACAATTTGACACCTCAAATAATCAGTTGAAACCTTGCATTAAACATTTCTCAGGTCCCAGGAATATTCCAACTTTATGATCCTGGTGTGGAGAATGTAGTATATCCTGTTTTATGATTCCAGCTCAGTTCACTGTTTCCCTTTAGTCCCAACCTCAACCCTTTAATAAGTATTTAGAATCTTCAGGATATTTGCTAAAGCTATCTATAAATAAAATAGTCATATCCAACTCTTTGTGGCCCTGTAGACTATATGGTCCGTGGAATTCCCCAGGCCAGAATACTGGAGTGGGTAGCCTTTCCCTTCTCCAGGGAATCTTCCCAACCCAGGGATCAAACCCAGGTCTCCCGCATTGCAGGCAGATTCTTTACCAACTGAGCCTCAAGGGAAGCCCATCTATAAATACATAAATTTTTTCACTATGCCAACTACACTAAATATGTGAAAACTTTAAGAATAATATACCCACAATAAAATCACTGTATTGTAATATAGCTTAAAGAATTATAGGAACTCAGATCAGACTATGGGATGCCATAGTGCTTGTTTACCACCTACATGAGCTTGGATAAGCAGTTTTACTTTTCAGAGCATCAGTGAACCCAACAGGGAAAACTCTTAAAGTAGTTAAGAAATTTAAACTAAATGATCTAAAATTGATTTAAGTAATACCCGGCACAAAATAGGCACTTTTCCCTTCTTTCTCTTTCAGTCACTCACAGGGCCCTTAGGGCATCATATCTGTTCTCCTACTGGCTGATCAAAGTGTTAGCAGGCTTGCCTCAGCAGTTGGAAAAAGGAAAAAAAAAATAAATAAATGAGAGTTTTCCACTATTCTTCATCTTTGGCAGAATCCATGTTAATAGCTTGTCTCATCAAATAATCATTACACTCAATAAGTTTTCTAACACACTACTGCAAGGCTAAATGACTGTCAACTGGCTCAGGCCAGTCTTGCCCACTGAGTAATAACAGACTGTGGCAGGATTTCTGTTTCATTAAATAAGAGAAATAACATTTCTAGTAAAATTATGCACTCATAAAATTGAGTTGGCCTAAAAACCAGAGTATTTTCTTCTGATATTTTGAGGACCGCAAAATATATCCAAATGATAGAACAAATCAAAGATGGTTCACAAAATTAATTTGGCTAAGCGGTAGATTGACTACAACTGGGAAAGATAGATCATATAAGCCCAGTATGGGGACACATTCAAGATATACAGAAAATTTTACGTTAACTTGAAATTTTATTTGAATAATTGGCCAGTGGCCTAACCTCTGAATCTGTGTTTCCTCATTGGTAAAATGTCAATGTACAATTTAGGATTAATTTTGTGTACAAATATTTTTGAATTTTACATTTTCAATTTTATTGCAAATAAATGTAGTTGTATCATATTTATGTGCTAAAATGGATTAACTGAATACAATCATTTTAAGGATGTCTCATTTAAAAAGATTTTGTTGAAGACAAAACTTTAATTCCAACATATTAATTAAATCACATTTTTAAAGTAAAATATAACTAATTTAGATTGAATTTTATACACTAAATGAGTTCTTCTCTAAAACTGGCATGTCTTACATCAAAGAAGAGGCATGCTTTTCAACTTATTATTTCTACTATAAATAATTCATATTTTAAATTATGGTAAACTGAAAATTACACCATTGCAGCAATCAGGGCCTTTTAATTTTATTCATAAATTAGACTGGCTGTCTGGTCTTCCGGAAATTATTTTACTCCCTTTTGTCAAAGTTTCCTCATTTGTCTAATGAGCAAAGACGTTTTACTTAATAATTTAAACAGTGCATATTATTAATACTATGATACTTTTTCACATATGAACATCACTGAAATCAGATGCCTCTTAAAATTGAATGCATATTATCATAAATATTGGAAGCACAGTAATTTTTATTCATAGCAATACCAAACATAGTAGTTTATACTTTAATTAATTGTTTCTTAGGTTTAATAAAATTTGATATTAATTGAATTAGTTATCTGGGACTCAAATATAGACCCATTTGAAATGAGTGGTGACATGGGTGTACTTTCCTCAATGTATTTATATGGGAGGCATTAGTGGGCAATGGAAGAACAAAATATAAAATAATACAGAAGTCAAAGGATGTTTGAAGAGTTCTGGTAATTCTTAGGACTAGAGTGCAGGCGGTGGGACAGGGAGGAACTGAAGACAAGGCTGAACCAAGGGTTGAAGTCCGATCCTGGCCATCCTTTAACACCACAGTCAGGAAGTTAGAGTCAATCATCAGATACACTTCCTTTGCCTACAGTGATTACTCGTTGAATTTGAGCTATTAATCAAGCTAGACACTCAAAATCCTAAGGAAGCATGATCTTTGCTTTTGTGCAACATTTTAACCGGTCCTTATCTCTATCAGCATATCTAGCAATTTTTCTTGGAAATTTTGTGTTAATATACCTGCCCTCTTCAGTCTCTGAACTTCTTAAGGACAACAACTGGGTCATTTATTTTTGTTTATCTAGTACATTGCCACAATTTCTGACACATAGTTTCATGTATGTAGCATAAACAGTTCCTGTTGGAGCATGTTTTAAAAAATGAATCCATGTTAGCAAAAAAATTAAGTATACGTAAATAGTACAGGCATTGCCCATGTCAGTCACTCTCTGTATTTAAGGAAGCAGCAGTAGCGCAGCAGCCTCTTAAGGTTCTGACTTGTGTGTGGAGAAAAAACTGGAAGACAATAGAAGGGCTGAGATGTACTTCAGTCTTCTTGTCTGAAGTGTGTGAACAATAATAATGTTGTTTATAGGGAGAGGAGAGAAGTGTCATGAAAGGATACTGTTTTTGATATTTACATAACTTTTCTTGGCATAGAGTAGGCTCTTAGTTTATATTTGATAAACATATGAATGAGCAAATGAATGGCTGGTTGTTTTACGCTTTCTCAAGGAAATCTACTAATGTTTAATTTGAATCTTCTGGATCTTTACGTAGACATTTCCTACTGTTTGAGTGCGGTGAATACTTTTTATTTTCAAGGATAATATTTGTGAAATGCAGAGATGCTTAACAAAATTATCCCATCAAAAATAGCCAGAACAGAGGCAAAATTCATCTGGCAGCCAGTTATTTACCAGTTATTGAAGGAAGAAAATGAAAATTTATGAAATAAAACACATACTTTTTTTAAACTATATTTAGACTTTTATTTACACACTTTGAGTGTACTCAAATTCAACTTGAATTGAGATGTGCAAGCCATACTCACATACTCTGTTCTAGGTGTCATTTAAGTACTGTATATATCAATATGGAGAAGCTTAGTCTCTTTCCTTATTGAAGGTCACAGAGTGGTCTTCAAATAAAAGAAACAAAAAGAAATAACACATTTTGATGCAATATACACTCATCTTTTCAAAGCTCACTTCGTGTCACCTAATTTGCAAATCATCTGTCTTTACTCTTGATCTAAATGATGTACTCATTGTACACACTGCAAACCATTTTATTACAGAAATATGGAATGAATGTAGTACATTATTTTCTTTCTGCACTTATTTACTTACAAGGTGTTTGTAAATGTTACCAAAGGATTTGGGAGGTAAGTACTGATAATTCTTCTGAAGAATATTCCATCACTGAACTCTGAAAGAAAAATTACAGTAACTTCCTTGGTTTTTCTGTTTGATCTTTAACTTTCCCATCTGTAAAGTGAAGTGAATAAGGGCCAATCTAGTTGCCTATGTGCTCAATTATACTTTCATTAAAGAAAAAAAACAGATTAACTCTTATAAGTTTGAGAAATTCTTCCCCTAGATGTTCCACAGGGGTATTTTATGCTTTCATTTTTTTTTATGAAAATGCCTCTTGGTCCTATTGAGTCCTGCTTAAAATCACCCTATGATTTGGCTAGAGTACCTGTTATCACCCACCATCATGGATAAAGTCCTGTGAAAATTATATCTTTAAATGGGTCAGAACAAACCCAAGTCATCAAATATAATTTCAATGATGAACCTCAACATTTTCCATCTGAATAGTTGCCCAAATGGTTGCCATTTATTAATGTCAGATTAAAGGGCTTCATTCATTTTTCCTATTTAGTAAAGAGACAGTTAATGAATGGTGCTGACTTGGCCAGGCTTCTAATGAAAATCTGGAAATGTGCAGCCCTCAGTGTGAAGAAACTCAACTAATGCCAGCTGAATATTGACACGGTTTTCATCCACGCAGAAAGTCTTTTCATATAACTTTTGGCTCATGAAATGGTAATTATGTCATCAAAGCTAAATAGAAAACATTGGGCTTAAGACTGTCTTCTCTAAGTGATGTTCCATGAATTAATGCATGACCTCCTGGTTTCTTCCCTTACGTTACCAAGGCTGTGTTGTTTCAGAGAGATTTCCATAATAAATGAAGAAAGACAAAATAAAGGCTAGTGTACATCTTGAAAACTTTAGATAGTGAAGAAGAGTGGAGAAAGAAAATATCTACCACTCATATTATTACCAACAATATTGGTAAATACACTGGTTTTGTTTATGAATTGTATCTTAATTTATCAATATCGATAAGCTTCAAATAGGTAATATAGAAAGATTCCAATAAATTTTAAAATATTAAGCAGTGTTACTGACATATGATACGTGCACAGGTCTGAAAGCTTGCCTGGCAGGAGGAACACTAATTTCTCCATTGATGATTAACTCTGGGAGGGACTGGAGAGGATAAAAGAGGTTGTGGCGGGGGTGGGGGCGGCGCCAGACATTGTCTAGATATACATGAACAATTTAAATAATAAAAACACAAATAAAAGCATAGTTGATTCAATTTTGTTTTCTATTCAGAAAATGTAACAGTATTCTTGTATCAAGCTGCTTTAATTTGCCAATTCTAGGCTCTAAACAACCGTCCTAGTGCATTAAGATACTGAGTAGATTCTTCCATTTCACCATCTAATGCATTTCTCTTTTCAAATGTAATTTTCATCGTTATCAGTGTGATAGATGTATACAATTCAATGGAATACAGATTGAATTACAAAGCTTATAATAAGAACAATAGCCTGACCCACCACTTTCTGCCAATAATTCTTGTCCCAGAAGAGCAATAGCTTTCAATGGTTTCAGCTATTTATCCTCGCATTTATCTATTATTTCTTAATAATGCTTATATATATATATATAAATATATATTTGCTTAGAGGTTTTAGATAATACCTACAGAAAAAACTTTTGTAGAAAACAAGAATTAGCACTCTCTTTCTCTTACTTTAGTTTTTTTTTGGGGGGGGGCGCATGATTCTCAACATAATAACAGTGTTAATATTGAAAATGATTAACTTTTATTTGAATGATTGCATTTAAACCAAGCATTGAACAAGGTATCCTCAATTAAATCCATATGAAGAAAATATTATTACTTCTTTTTTATTGATCAGGCAAATGAAAGAGATATTAACATACTTTTAATAATATAACTAGTCTTGGTAGAATTGAAATTCTAATTCAGATTTGTCTATTCAATAAGTATAGTCCTAAAAACTAGGTAAACTTCACTGTCCTTGAAATCTTATAATTTTGCATCACTTTTTCACTTGACATGCTTTCAGTATTCTTTAGTAATATTAAAAATTTTTTGTAACCAATGTTATTTTGGGTGTACAATATTCCAAGTGAAGAGTGTATATTTATTGAATTTCTCTATTTATTGCTGTCAATTTAGCTTCCAGACACTTATTTTATTCTAAACATTGCTAAGAGAAACATCTTTATGCATTATCCCTGCCAAATTTTTAAAAACACCTTTGTATTTCAGGCAGTTTCTTAGGTTAAGTTGCCATGAGTGGTCATGACTTAAAAAATAATCAGTTAAAAAACAATATAATATACATAATGACCAGAAATGTAAATCACTTGGTGACAGGGAAGTGAAACTAAGCTCACAGTCTCTGCTAGTCATGCATTTTATGGAAGATGGAAACCAGTTCATTGTAGTAATCTGGCAATGTTAAACTAGAGTCTAGAAAAAAAATTGGAAGCTCTAAAAGAATAACATTTCTACAAGTAATACATATGCCTTACATGTATTATTAATATAATTATTATATATAATATAAAATTGCTATAAAACATTTTTAAAACACAAAATTTATTTTTAGTGCCTTGTGGCTTCCAGGGAACTTTAATAAATGCATTATTGTTGGTATCAGTAATCAATTTTGCAGATGAAGAATACAGAGCTCACAGATAGTAGATGGGTGGTTTAATGTCTTATATTAGCTAATGGCAGATCAAAGACTAACACTAGGTAATAACTTTTTTTTAAAATTAATTTATTTTTTATTGAACGATAATTGCTTTACAGAATTTTGCTCTTTTCTGTCAAACCTAAGCATGAATCAGCCATAGGTATACATATATCCCCTCCCTTTTGGAGCTCCCTTCCATCTCCCTCCCCATCCTACCCCTCTAGGTCACTCTTTTTACTACAAAGACTGTAGTGAAATGTTGAGTGCATCAGAGATATTAAGTTTAAACACAGATTGATTTAATTGTAGTATGTTTTCTCCCTTACTGGTAGAGAAATGAAATTATCTTAAAAACCTAGTCTCTAGAATAGTAAATTAATAGTAAGTAATTCTTCTAGAAAACAATAGGTCCTAAGGTCAAAGATGCTTATATTTTCTAATGGTCACATGATTTCATGCTCAGTTGCTTTATTTGTGCCTAAATCTTTGCAACACTATGGACTGTAGCTCTCCAGGCTCCTCTGTCCATGGGATTCTCCAGGCAAGAATACTGGAGTGGGTTGCTGTGCCCTCTTCCATGGAATCTTCCCAACCCAGGGATCAAACCTATATCTCCTGCATTGCAGACAGATTCTTTACCGTTGAGATTAATGAGATTTCCATTAACAAGATTTGCATTAATGAGAAGTCGATTAACAGATTTCAAACTGTATAAGTTTTATTTTTGTCTCCATATGAATATCTCTTGTGTCAAAGAAAATTCAGGCAGGAAATTAGTATTCAACTATCACTTGTTGAATAATGTTTTCTTTTCTAGGTTACTTTAATACTTTCTCTTGGTGAGTCTATTTTAATACTTTCTCTTGGTGAGTCTATGTGAGACACTGCTAGTTGTAATTCTTTTGTAATTACTCTCTTTTCAAGTGAAGCTCAGAAATAATCCTTCAGAAGTAATATAGCTGGTATAAATCAGATCCCTTTACTCTTAAGCAGTATTTTGTGAGGTTTTGCTTTGTTTCATTTTCATTTTAGCTGAGTCTTTCCCTATTTCACGTATACAGAAAAGAAAATAATGCTCAGAAATTGCAAAGCTCTAATTGTAGATCTTCAGAGCATGTCTTATTTTGGAAACATTCTGGGAAAAGGTAAAAACAATCAGAAACCTATGAATTAAGAGACCCTATTTTGGAGAAATGATCTACTAATAAGCATTTCAAGGTGAATATTGAGGAACCAACAAGATGTTTGCCTGAAACCTGAATTAGATAAACCTCATTTACTAGGTATGTGACCTTATATTTTTCCTATCCCTTATCTTCAGTGATAATGACTACTTTGCAAGTTTTTATTTACATTAACATTTATAGTGGGTTTAAAATATTTTATAAGTAAACTGTATAGTACTTCAGTTCAGTTCAGTTCAATCACTCAGTTGTAAGACCTTAAAAATGTGAGTCATTTATCTGAACATGATTTTACACAGAGCTGATTAATATATTTCCCTATGTCTGTGGCATTTTGAGGGATATAAATTAAGGCACAAGTCTAGGAACCTGACTCTCAACCATGTATTGGCCTGAAGCATCCTATAGTTTACTATTGAGTTTTCTGTTTTCAGCATCCTATTCCTTTTGGTCTCCATTAAGTTTACTTTTGTAAATTCATCTATTCACTTAAAGTGAAGTCAGTCAATAGTATCTTATTCTTTGTGACCCCATGGACTGTAGCCTACCAGCCTCCTCCATTCATGGAATTTTCCAGGCAAGAATACTGGAGAGGGTTGCCATCTCCTTCTCCAGGAAACCCGAGTTTCCTGCATTTTAGGCAGATGCTTTACTGTCTGAGCCAACAGGGAAATTATTTACTATTTCTATATACTTGAAGCAAGATTCTTTTCCTATAACTTCTAGTCTGCCAATAGTCTTATACATGGAAGACTTCCATCATTCTTTTTTATCTTCAGACATATGGATTGTATCTTCAGTCACAGTGAATTGCTTGTGTTCCCAAATCACAGTCCAAGTCTCTCTTGTAACTTTCCCTTTGAGTGTATTAGTAAGTTTACCAGAAGCTTCTCCCTCTAATTTCTACATATTGAATTCCATTCATCTTCCAAACTCTATTGCAGATACATCTCTTCGAGGAAGACTGCTTAATCATCCACGTAAATATATTGCCTACCTTGGGACAGTTTATGCTGGTGATATAGGACTTATGTTCTCCAACCATCATTATATTTTATTAGGAGGAGCATTAATTTTACTAAAATTTTCATAATTATAGCACCTATAATTTAAGCAAAGAACTGAGTTATGTGCTGTATTTGAATTATACCTAATTCTGGAAATTATCTTTCAAAGTAAAAATTTGATCTTTATTTTACAGTTGAAGTGATTACACAGCTAGGAAGTCAATAAAAAAACAGAATTTACATAACTTGTGAATTCAAGGGAAAAAAATCCATATCTACATCTTTGATCCCCAGACACACAGTCCAACTGTAAATGCCATAAAAGAAATGATAATGTAAATATTATTTCTGTCTGTCTGTTCATGCATGCTCAATCAGGTCCAACTCTTTGGGACTGGAATGATAACTGACCTTTTCTAGTCATATAGCACTGCTACATTTTCCAAATTTGTTGGTATACTGAGTGCAGCACTTTAACAACATCATCTTTTAGGATTTGAAATAGCTACTTAAGAATATATTTATTTATTGAAATGCTGGAACTTCGGACAATTTATATATGTGCATATATTTATGTAAATATTTAATACTCATTCAATATCTTGATGTGTGTGCATGCTCAGTTGTGTCCAACTCTTTGCAACCCCATGGACTGTAGCCCACCTGACTTCTCTGTCCATGGGATTTTCCAGTCAAGAATACTGGAGTGGGTTGCCATTCCTCCTTCAGGGGATCTTCCTGACCCAAGGATCAAACCCACATCTCCTGTGTCTCCCACATTGGCAGTTGGGTTCTTTATCACTGAGCCAAGTGGGAAGCCCAAATATTATTTAGACAAAGTGTTAAAAGTATAAATGTCTGATCTAAGTAAGGTCATTGGGCTCTGTTTATTGCTTCATAAGTTTTACAGTGAATATATGAGTTCAGGATCATTTATTGAAAGTTTAAGTAGTGCTTTATTATTTGCTCAACTCACAATGAAAATGTAGCACTAAAACATACTATATGTCTATAATTTATTTTGAATTTGATGTGAGAACAAGTATAGCTATGACAAAATGATCTGCACAATTTCCTGTCACCAAGGTAAAATATGCCTTTTATATTAGGTTAACTTGGAGAATTTCATTTAGTATTTTTATCTTGCTTACATTATTTATTATGTTCCCTAGTAAGTTTATGAAAACTCTGCTGACACATGTATGCAAACAAAGAAAATTGTACAACATATCACAGACAAATAGCCTAAAACAGGAGTCAGCAAAGGAGTCTGTGAAATACCTCTCAGGCACTATTCCTAAGACGAAGATCACAAAAGAACACTAGTTTCGGGTTTAAGTCCAAAAGACAATACAATTTAAAGTATAAATCACACTACCATATATAAAACAGATAACTAATAAAAACACGCTGTATAGCATAGGGAAAATTCTTAAAAAGATGGGAATACCAGACCACCCTGATCTGTCTCTTGAGAAATGTGTATGCAGGTCAAGAAGCAACAGTTAGAAACAAACATGGAACAACAGACTTGTTCCAAATTGGGAAAGCAGTACGTCAAGGCTGTATAGTGTCACCCTGTTTATTTAACTTATATGTAGAATACATCATGTGAAATGCCAGGCTGAATGAAGCACAAGCTGGAATTAAGATTGCCAGGAGAAATATCAATAACTTCAGATATGCAGATGACACCACCCTTATGGCAGAAAGTGAAGAGGAACTAAAGAGCCTCTTGATGAAAGTGAAAGAAGAGAGTGAAACAGTTGGCTTAAAATTCCACATTCAAAAAATGTAAGATCATGGCACCCAGTCCCATCACTTCATGGCAAATAGATAGGGAAAGAATGGAAACAGTGACTTTCTTTTCTTGGGCTCCAAGATCACTGCAGATGGTGACTGCAGCCATGAAATTCAAAGACTCTTGCTCCTTGGAAGAAAAGCCATGACCAACATAGACAGCATATTAAAAAGCAGAGACATTACTTTGCTGACAAAATTCTGCCTAGTCAGAACTATGGTTTTTCTAGTAGTCATGTATGGATGTCAGAGTTGGAACATAAAGAAATCTGAGCACCAAAGAATTGATGCTTTTGAACTGTGTGATGCTGTAGAAGACTCTTGAGAGTCCCTTGGACTACAAGGAGATCCAACCAGTCCATCCTAAAGGAAATCAATCCTCAATATTCATTGGAAGTACTGATGCTAAAGCTGAAACTCCAATCCTTTGGCCACCTGATGAAAAGAACTAACTCCTTGGAAAAGACCCTGATGCTGGGAAAGATTGAGGGCAGGAGGAGGAGGGGACGACAAAGGAGGAAATTGTTGGATGGTATCACTGAGCCAATGGACATGAGTTTGAGCAAGTTCTGTGAATTGGTGATGGACAGAGAAGCCTAGTGTGCTGTAGTCTGTGGGGTCTCGAGGAGTCGGACACAACACAGCTTAACTGAACTGCATAGCACTGGTAACTTAACTTATTACTCTGCAATGGTCTATATGGGGAAAGAATCTAAAAAAAACAATGGATATATGTATATATATAAAACTGAATCTGTTATACATTGAAATTAACACAATGAATAAAACTATACTCCATTTACAAAAATAAAATCAAATATAAATCAAATAATCTTTACAAATGTTCAATATCATTAAATATAGACAAATAAAACTGCAAAAATACAGACAATAAAACTCAAAAAGGAGAGGTGAAAAACCAAAATGAAAATAACAAGCTCTTTGAAAACAATATCAATTTCTATTCCTTAATATTAAATTGATAATGCTAATTATATGATGTTAAGTAAAACATTAAAGATTCAAATAAATTGGACTGTGATCTTAAAACAAGATCTAGACGGTGTTCAAACATTTAAGTGTTTCTTTAATTCTGAATTGGGTAAGTGACTACCACTTTTCTTTCCTCTTTCCAAGGTTTATATAGTGTCTATTATTTCTCTCTCTCCTCCTAACCATCTATCTATAATACCAGGCATAATTCTTATGTGATTTACTTTACATGATTTTATTTTCTTCTCTACTTTTACAACTTGGGCCAACAGCATATTCTTTTCTTAAATACAAATGATTTTACAAAAGAATAAGTAGACAAAATGAAACTAGTGAAGGAATAGTAACAACAACAGAAACATTATTTTAAAATTTTAATACACATTTCTACATTGACTGTATAACCTTCATGCATCCTCATAAAGTCAAGTTTCCCTACTACACTTTCTTTCACTAATTGTGAAATAAATTATTAGGTGAGGATTGAATAGATCATTGAAATCTGTGGATCACAAGTCATGGGAAGAAGTACTTCTCACCTACCATGTAGCTGATGATTTCCCTTTTGGAACTTTGGGACTTACTTTAACTTAAAACTTAAATGGAAAATTTCTCTCTGACAAAAGTAGCTTTGTTCAAAGAGATTCCTCTTATATTTATTTCAGTCAGGCCCAGGCTAAGCAGATGGTAGGTCAGGATTGGTTATTTCCAGATAATTGAAGTCATTTAGAGAGACCAATTTCTTTTGCTCTGTCAAAATTTGCAAGAGTGAGATCAATGAAAAGATTGTGTCTTTCATTCAGCCCCTGAGGTGCCTGTGAAATATAGTAAACATTTATTTTCATCTGGCAATAATTTATTACTTATTGAGTTTATCTAAATAAGAAATGTTTAGTGAAATAGAGAAAATAGATACTATATAGAATAAATTTGACAAAAGTCAGTGATTTGTTGTGATATATTTTGATATAATTTCAAGATTTTCAAGATTATGAGTTTATTTTTTACCTGTTTTATCAAATGGGGAATTAGAGCATAATTTTAGCATGATAAAGTAGCAAAGAAGTGTTACAACAGAGAAGAGAGAAGCTACTGTAGTGAATTGTGTCAGAATCACTCATAAAACAACAGGAAATTTGAAATGCTAGAGAACCATCATGGTGTTACATTGTATATGGAAGGAAATAATTCTGTAAATTTCTGTTAAAGCATTGCCTTAGGATGTTATATCAAAATACCATGAACTAGGTGGATTAGCAACAACAGAAATTTATTTTTCACAGTTCTGGATGTTGTGAGTCCAAGATCATGGTATCAGGATGGTTGGGGGTCTGGTGAAAGCCCTTTGAAGTGCTGAGGGCAGACTTATTTTACCTTCATGTGGCAGAAAGAGAACAAGCCAGCTTTCTGACCTCTTCTTAAAAGCACACTAATTCCCTTCATGAGACCTGTACTCTCTTGACCCAATCATTTCCTATAGGTCCCACCTCCAAAACCATCACATTGGAGATTAAATTTCAACATCGGTCATTTAGCTTGGGAGGTCAGGGATATAGACCTTCTATTCATGAGAAGTATGTCCCTACTCATTTCTAAAATTTACCTACTGTGCTAGATCAAAATTAAGTCTTGTTCAACCTTATGGGAAAGAAAGGAGGAGCAGAGGTATATCTTAACAATGTTGATGATGATCTTTGTTTTTTTTTAAAAAAACGTATTGGTTACATGGGCATTCATTTTCTCATGTTTTTTATATTGAATATGATTTAAATATTTTCTTTTACTGATATCTTCTATAATAACAGTACATTTATAATATATATAAAGTATATAATACAGTGGCTGGTATATAGCAAATTTCCAGTAAAGGTCATATCCTTAATATTTTATTTTATAAAATTATAAGATTATGAGGAGTTGCATCCAGGTGCAATGTTCCACAAAATAGCTTATTGAACAAAGCTAAGGACGTGCAGCCAGAGACCAAGATTCATCAAGATGTATTAATGTCTTCAGTACCTTAAACTTGCCTCTATTAAGCCAGATGACAATTTGTAGTTTATCCATCTCACCATCTCTTATATTACATTTACCCCTTTGCTTTTCTCTTAGATCTCTCTAAGGCATAGTGCTTTTCTGGATATATAGAACATACTCCATAAATGCTCAATGAATGAATTCACAAAGTGGTGAGTGAATAAAGTTGTATTTTCATTAGCTAAGTCTGTTATCTTGGATGAACTATTCCTTCCTTTTCAATATTACTTTCTTTATGTCTAAAATTAAGATAATCCATGCCACAGTCTCCAAGATGCCACTAACATTGAACTTCATTGTATTGTTATATTTCTAGATACTCTCCAAAAGAATTGTCAGTTTCTTCTATTTCGAGCAACAACAATTTTTTTCAAAAGTACATTCAAAATTTTGTTGAGTTATACTGAAAGTTGAATCCTTTGGAACTAACATTACTAACTGCAGATACCACCACAGCACTCTCCATCCTTAGCCTCACATTAGAAGAAAAGGTCTAATGTTTATTACCAGATCCCAAAGCAGGGAATTTGCAGCCAGCTTCAGAGGGAAACTCATCTTACCTTGCTATGCATTTTAATTCAAAAGCCACTTAGTGGATATTACATGAAAAGTATTATAAGAGATAGAAGGTGTGATGAGATTTTGTGCAAGGAATACATACAGCCAGACAGCATCTTTTGAGATCATTATAACCAGGGCTCATTTTGCAGAAAAATTTTATATCATGTCAGTAGGGCTGTGCTTGTTCTCCAGAGTCAGCTTGCTCTTTCTGCATGGCTATAAATCACTTAGCATTTCTGTGCCTCCATTTCTTTGCAAATTAAAATAAAAACCCACTCTTGACCTCTAATTTTTCTTTATGAACAATCTCTGATTTATCATCTGCAAAATGGAGATAATAATATGTCTCCTACACTAATTGTGAAAATATTCTGTGGAAAGCTCCTGTTACACAGCTGTGCTATGGTTGATAGGGTCACCATGGTTATTGTTGTTGTTATTTTCTAATCATTGTTTTTTAGATAGCTGTGATATTCTCTGTGCCATCCCTTTGCTTGGAAGCAGGTAGAATAAAAAAAAAAAAAAAAAGATTGTGAACATTCATATGAGCCTCACTTTGCTAGGAAAACCCAGTATCCATAGTCTTATTATAGCTGTCTCTTTATACATTGGGGCACACATATGAAGGCATCACATAGAAAATCATTACAAAAATCAATAATTCTCCAAAGATTAACAATTATTTCATTCCTGATATTTTATATATTACATTGTTAGTGATAGTCACTCAGTTGTATTCAGCTCTTTGTGACCCCATGAACTGTAGCCCACTAGGCTCCTCTGTCTGTGGGATTTTCCAGGCAAGAATACTGGAGTGGGTAGGCATTCCCTTCTCCAGGGGATCTTCCCAATCCACGGATCAAACCTGGGTCTCTAGTATTGCAGGATCCACGGATCAAACCTGGGTCTCTAGTATTGCAGGAAGATTCTTTACTGTCTGAGCTACCAGGGAAGCCGATTAGATTGATAACTCCTCAAAATTCTTGTTTCAGACTCTCCATCTTGTCTACAAGGTTTGATCCCAGCTCGGGGATCAAACCTGCATCTTCCGAGTCTCCTGCATTGCAAGTAGTTTCTTTACCACTGAGCCACCTGGGAAGCCTTTTATATTTGAGTAGTAATGTTGAAATTAGTGTTTATTTATAAATAAACAATAAATTACGTAAAAATAAACCATAAATACTATATAGGTAAACAATATTTATAAGTATATATATTTATAAAGTAATTTAATGCTAACTTAAATTTAGGATGAAACTTAGGATATAAAGTTATACATTAAACTGAGATAGAAATAAAGAAAATTAAGATAGATTAATAATTATAATAAAATAGAACCTGATAAACCCTTTCTAATAATTCCAACACACAACAAATACATCCTTCTCACTCAC
Organism: Antilocapra americana; assembly: GCA_007570785.1. NCBI lineage: Eukaryota > Metazoa > Chordata > Mammalia > Artiodactyla > Antilocapridae > Antilocapra > Antilocapra americana. The sequence goes on along the minus strand of ML660778.1, from coordinate 5,933,692 downwards.
ATAGACTAAGACGCTTCCAGACCAGTGGAGCAGGACAAGAGAGTCTATAATCCTTTGAAAGAGGCTAGCCTAAGTGGTCATTCCTCTTAGAAACCCTTGGCGAGCCTCCATAATCTTGATTCTGAAGTGGGTAAAGTTCTCACACTTCTGTTTCCATAGAAATTTTTGATCACCCTCGTGTATCAATCTAACAAAATTTGTAGCATTCTATTTAATAGAAGAAATAGTCTGTTGGATCATCAGGTGATACATAAAGCCCAGATACTCGACATACTTGTCTGTTATTAAATTGTGATGCAAATAGACCTGCCATATGACCCGGCAATCCCACTGCTGGGCATATACACCGAGGAAACCAGAATTGAAAGAGCCATGTGCACCCCAATGTTCATCGCTGCATTGTTTACAATAGCCAGGACATGGAAGCAACCTAGATGCCCATCAACTGACGAATGGATAAGAAAGCTGCGGTATATATACACAATGGAATATTACTCAGCATTAAAAAAAAAAATTCATTTGAAGCAATTCTACTCAGATGGACGAAACTGGAGCCCATTATCCAGAGTGAAGTAAGCCAGAAGCAAAAACAACAATACAGTATATTAACGCATATATATGGAACTTATAAAGACAGTAATGAGAACCCAACATGGGAGACAACAAAAGGAACGCAGATGTATAGAATAGACTTGTGGACTTTGTGGATGAGGGTAAGGGTGGGATGATATGGGAGAAGGGCATTGAAGCATGTTAATTGTCATGTGTCTAATCAATCGCCAGCCCAGGATTGATGCTTGGGACTGGTGCAGCGAGATTTCCCGGGGGGGGAGGGAGGAGGGAGAGGGGACCCGGAGGGGAAGCATATGTAAACCCATGGTGATATCATGACAATGTATGGCAAAAACAATAATAAAAAAAAAAAGGAAAAAAAAATTGTGATTAACTTTTGTCATTAGGGTTCTGCCACTATTTTAAATTATTTTTAATCCCATATAAACATAAGTACCTATAGGTGTGGAAGCCTTTCTATCATGAATTATTTAGAATATACTGAAAAAAAAAAGAAACATAGTTCTAAAAGGCAGATATATGAGTAAACTGGAGGCAAATATCTAAAGATAAGCAATCGACAAATAATGATTATCTCTTCCCAAAGGCGTGATTGGGTTAGGTTTTCAATTATATTAAATATATGTTATATGTATATAATACTGCCCTTATGGCAGTAAGTGAAGAGGAACTAAAGAGCCTGTTGATGAAAGTGAAAGAGGAGAGTGAAAAAGTTGGCTTAAGGCTCAACATTAAGAAAACTAAGATCATGGCATCTGGTCCCATCACTTCATGGGAAATAGATGGGGAAACAGTGGAAAAAATGTCAGACTTTATTTTTTTGGGCTCCAAAATCACTGCAGATGGTGATTGCAGCCATGAAGTTAAAAGATGCTTACTCCTTGGAAGGAAAGTTATGGCCAACCTGGATAGCATATTGAAAAGCAGAGACATTACTTTGCCAACAAATGTCTGTCTAGTCAAGGCTATGGTTTTTCCAGTAGTCATGTATGGATGTGAGAGTTGGACAGTGAAAAAGACTGAACACTGAAGAATTGATGCTTTTGAACTATGGTGTTGGGTAAGACTCTTGAGAGTCCCTTGGACTGCAAGGAGATCCAACCACTCCATTCTAAAGGAGATCAGTCCTGGGTGTTCATTGGAAGGACTGATGTTGAAGCTGAAACTCCAATACTTTGGCCACCTCATGCGAAGAGGTGATTCACTGGGATAAGTCCCTGATGCTGGGAAGGACTGGGGGCAGGAGGAGAAGGGGAAGACAGAGAATGAGATGGCTGGATGGCATCACCGACTTGATGTACATGGGTTTGTGTGGACTCCGGGAGTTGGTGGTGATGGACAGGGAAGCCTGGCATGCTGCAATTCATGGGTTGCAAAGAGTCAGACATGACTGAGTGACTGAACTGATACTGATATGTATATTATATACATTCTATTATTTCTTTCTATGGTATGTATCTCCTTGCATAGTTGTCAGTGAAAACCAACACAATAATGTAGGGATTAACTTCATCATTTTACAAATGAACAAAACAGACATTGGTTAGGTAACTTTTCTAAGGTGATAGAATTAAGGAATCAGGAAGTGAATGCATACCCATCTAATTATAAAAACCTTAGCTCTTTCTAGCCTCACAGCACGTGCTTAAATGTAGACAAATACTGTTTCTAAAGAGAATGTAAATCCTCAAAAAATCTGCTGTCACTTACATATGTGTATATATATATATTTATATATACAAATGCACATATACATAAACATATACAAGCATATATGTACATAAATATATACAAACACACAGAGATATATTCTCACATTGCTACAAGATGGAATATAAGTAATTAAAAAAATGAATGTATACAAATAGATACGTGTGTGTGTGATGCATATATATCATATGAGTATATGCATACATGAGTATACACATATCTAGGTTTTACATATATTTACTTGTATGTTTATATACAAGCATATCTGTGAGTTTGTGTGAGTACACAGAGCTTGTACTTATATATTGTTTACTGATATAGTCCATAAATAAGGATTTGTCATTTTCTAAATTGCATTTCCCACAATTACAATGCCACTTTTCCCAGATCTTATATACCTTGTTTATCTCACGGTTTTTGAAATACTCAATGAATACACTAATAAAATAATTCTATTATTTTTCTTAAGGAAAAAATTACCGTTTCATGCTTACAATATATTTCCAATCTATGTAAAGGTCATGGATAAACAGCTTCATTAAATACTTGTATGTGTGTATGTGTTCATGAATACATGCACTTATTCAGTTTAGTTCGGTCACTCAGCTGTGTCCGACTCTTTGTGACCCCATAAACTGCAGCACGCCAGGCTTCCCTGTCCATCACCAACTCCTAGAGCTTGCTCAGACTCATGTCCATTAAGTCAGTGATGCCATCCAACAATCTCCTCCTCCTGCGTTAATCTTTCCCAGCATCAGGTTCTTTTCCAATGAGTCAGTTCTTCACATCGGGTGGTCACAGTATTGGACCTTTAGGATTGACTGGTTTGATCTTCTTGCTGTCCAAGAAACTCTCAAGGGTCTTGTAATGTCAAGCAAAGCAAAGAGCTGTCAATTCAGAATTGAAACATAGATCTATTCTTGGCTTGCTACCAATAAATTTTTTAACCATAAAAATTTCAGACACTAAAATATTTTTGTTTGACCAACTATACTAAAAGGTATCTTTAGCTTCTAATCTTTAAAAAGCAACAAGATTTTGTCGTCAAATGCACAAGCTCTTAAGACAGAACACCTATAATGGCATAACCAACCACCTCTAGGCAAATTAATTGCTGCAGGTATCATGCTGACTGTGTGTGATTTCTTCTGCAAACTGTTTATATTAAGAGTTTCAGTGAATTGTTGTGATAATTAAATGATTTAATTCATTTAGCAGCTTAGAAAGTGCCTCACACATGGTTAACAGTTAATAATGTTGGTAAGCATTATTATCTGAAATACATTGCCCAAAGGTGGGATAGGGCAAATTTTAACTTCAAGTAAGATACAAGGTTAAAAAGGTCATGACATATACTTCATTAAATATAGAAACACTAGCCAGAAAAAAAAACCCACAAATGGCATAATCATTAATGCATGTATTTGACCTTATTCAAAAAGACAGATGCATATCAATGGCAGAAGGGAAAATGGCTTTTCTGGTTTCACAGCAAATGAGCAGTAAGTGCTTTTACAATTTCCCTCCTGCTATTGGGAAAGCTGTTGGCCCTCGCCATTCATTGTCCTGTCCCTGACATCTCCCTCATCTTAAACTGAACATTAGGGTGGCTACTGTCTGGCTCTCCAAGGAAAGAACAAATTGCCTTCTGTTTATTTCCTCCATCAATCAGGCAGAGCAATAGGCTATTTCCTCAAACCCCAGACACATGTCCAGCTCAACTCAAGCCCCAGTGGTTGGAAAGTGTCCAAAGTCAGAATAAAGGATGTAATAAGATTTGAAGACTAGAGTTCATAAAAAGCAAATTTGCCTACTTGAAAATTTTAATTGCGGTCTGTCTTTCTGACTTCTGTGAAACTTAACGCGATGGAGAAGAATAGATCTGATTTCGTAGTAAGTCTGCTTCTTTTACTTTCACCTTTGTATTTTATTGTTTTTGCTTTGAGTGAAGGATGCTGCCTATAGCCTGAAATGCACAGGACAGCCCATTCTCAAGGCTCTGACCTTTAACGGTATAGCATTGTCCATTCATATAGAGATAAAAATTTGCAGAATAGAGAATAACATTTGTCTTCTAGGAGGTTTATATGAACATGATGATCTGACCTACCTGGACAGCTGTAGGAACAAAGAATTTCTACACCAGGAAGCTTGCAACCAACCTTGACCCTCCCTCACCTTGCCTTTAAGAATGCTTTGCTGAAACCCTTTGGAGTATGGAGTTCAGGGAGCATAAGCCCCAGTTCCCCTCACATGGCCCTGCAATTAAACCTTTCTCTGCTCAGACTCCAATGTTTCATTATTGTTTGACCTCATTCTGTGTCAGACCCAGGGACCTGTGTTTAGTAATATTAATAGTTCTCTTGTGGAAGAGTGAAAAATTAATTGAGAATGGAGATAAAAGTCTTACTTTCATTGTTTCTGAAACAAATATATAGCATCCAGCATGTATCCATTTATTTTATTTACTCCTATATGGAATGATATTCCAATACTTTGGCCGACTGATGCAAAAAGCTGACTCATTGGAAAAGACCCTGATGCTGGGAAAGATTGAAGGCAGGAGAAAGGAATGACAGAGGAGGAGGTGGTTGGATGGCATCACCAACTCAATGGATATGAGTCTGAGCAAACTCCAGAAGATGGTGAAGGATAGGGAAGCCTACTGTGCTGCAGTCCATGGGGTTGGAGAGAGTTGGGCATGACTGACCAACAATATGGAATGATAATAGAAATATCAGCATAATTTTCAAAGCCTTTTAAAACTGTGTTGCTCAATTTTTTCTACCTCATAACTGATCCTCTTTTCTTCATCTCTCACCACTACTATGTCCTAGATTTAATAAACTGCCTGCAATGTATCTGGATAGTTTTTTAAAAACAATTTTTGAGTTGAATTGCTTTAACTATACTCTTTGTTGACCTTCCTAACTTCTAGGTTTTATTTAATTCCTAGCACAGAGACCATACTTTTCCCTGAATCTTTCCAAAATTGCTGAATTCAGATTGTTTATCAACCTTTTTTGTGTCTTTTCTATACCTAGCTAGTTATACCAAATATTTTGGCACTTCATGCATTTTTGTTTGTTTTTGCCTCTCAATAATATTGTTACTATTTTCTAAGGATTCTCTGGCTCTTGCTGTGAAAATGACCAGACTAAAAGCCATTTCTTATGAGAAATCAGCTTTTCCAGTCCGGCAGCTTTTCAGATTTCTGTATTTAGTGTTCTGATACTTACTAAAATACATAGAATTAATTATTTATTATACATATAATTGTTTCTGCCTCCAAGTTCGGAGATGCAAACCTTTTTAATTCTAGAAATTTCTCACTAGTTATCTATTCAAATATTGCTACCATCTTTCTTCTCTATTATTCTATATTTGTTGAGGGAGCAAAAACCTGTTCACCATTCCTCATTGTTTTCACAGGAATGGGAGTTATTGGCATTTCACATTGACACTTCTCCATCTCTTGCTGGTACTGCCATAAAGAAATGTAATGGAATTTGCAATTCCATGGGCAAATATTTGGTAAAAGAATCTTAAAGTCAGCCCTCCTGTTGAACTCCAACTTAGATGAGGCAGACAGACGTTTCTCTTTGTTAAGCCTGGCTGGGCCCAGCACTTTTGTGACAAGTGGAATCAAGTTTCCTAAGGCTGAGGATGGGTTCAAAAGCCAATGTGACACTCAATCGTGCTTTATTTCTTATCATGTTCTAAAATTCATCAGTGAGAATCACTTAATCAGATGTTTCTTCTAGACCCTTAAGACTTCCCTGGTGGCTCAGGAGGTAAAGTGTCTGCCTACAATGCGGGTTTGATCCCTGGGTGGGGAAGATCCTTTGAGAAGGAAATGGCAACCCCCTCCAGTACTCTTGCTTGGAAAATCCCATGGACGGAGGAGCCTGGTAAGCTATAATCCATGGGGTCATAAAGAGTTGGACACGACTGAGTGGCTTCAATTCTACCAGACCCTACCATCTGGAACAATTAGATATGTGACATATTGTTCATTTTCAAGATTGACATCTCAACCTCTTAAATATCAGCTTGATGATTTTTTTGCTTCACATATTTAATGACACTTAATTATTTAAGATTTTCATATTACATTTTATATTCTGCTTTTAACATTCATTCCAGACTCCTAGGAATAGCCTGCCAGTCTTCTCTGTCCATGGGATTGTCCAGGCAACAATACTGGAGTGGGTAGCCATTCCCTTCTCCAGGGTATCTTTCCAATCCAGGAATCAAGCCCAAGTCTCCTGCTTTGCAGGGAGATTCTTTACTGTCTGAGCCACCAGGGAAGCCCAGAAATCTATTATTGTTATTGGCAAAGTTGTAGAAATGTGAGATTTGGCTGGATTAGTGTTCCATTGTCCATCATCACTGTAAGAAACAGTTTTGATGCAACAGTGGAAAAATGGCCAACTTTCTTTTACACATCCTCAATCAAGTAGACCCTTGATTTTGGCACAGATTATCAGTGGTCTCATTACATCACTCACAGAGTAGAACAGGACTGAAATGCTGTGGGAGTCTTTCTAGGAGGTCCAGTCTGAAGCCTCCTCTTTCAGTCTTCTCTGGAAATTGGAGGCCCTTATTCCCCTGCAATAACTCACTCCAGCTTAAAAGTTCTGAAGTAGCTTGCTCTACCTAACTCTGACTCACATAGGAATTCAGATTTTGTTTCCATTGACCTTCCTTGTCAGAGTGTAGCAAACAGAGTTATGCATTCTATAAATCCGATACACATCTCTTCAAAATCAATATTGCTTTTATGAAACATTTTAATCACTTAGATTATGATCTTTTAGCCTCAATCTAAGAAATGAATCAGGTTAAAAAAATATTAAATAGCAGTAATGAACTCAAAATGAAAAATGACTCTCCTCTCTCCATTCCTCCTCATTTCTTAAGAGAAAATATGTTTAATTACTTCGATGGTTATTTTTAATGTGTATCTCTAAATGCTATAAATGTATTATTGATTATTGATTTATAATTGTTAGATTCTTGTAAACATTTAGTTTTGCTGATACTGATATGCCCATCCCACTCTGCAATGGTTACGGTTTCATAATTTGGGGATAAATCCACAAGTTAACATGAGCAAAAACCAAGGATAATATTGTCAATATGATCACACTGATGTTGATTTCTAATAGACAAAAGTTCCTTTTGTTTAGATATTGTTTCTTCTATAGTTTTATTTTTTTTTCAGGAAGTTTCTTACTATGTTTATTCCTTGCTGTTTGGGTTTAGGAGTCCCAAGACATAACATACATCTAACCACTAAAGAGTAGAACTTTAGAAATGAGAGCAAGAGAGAAAGTGAAAGAACTTTGAAAATTATTATCTTTAATGGAGCTCTTAGGGTTTTAATGGAGCTTTACTGTTTTAGCTGAATGAGCACATAATATTGAACTTGTAAATTAGATACACATATCCAGCCGACAGTGCTGATAAACTTATTGCTGGGCAGAATCTTTACTAGTAAACTTATAATAATGACACACTACAGTTCATGCTCCTATACATCCATTGTGGCTGCACTAATTTACATTCCCACCAACAGTATACTAGGATTCTCTTTTTTTCCACACCCTCCCCAACAATTATTATTCATGATCTTTTTGATGATATCCCTTCTGACATGTATGTGGTGATAACTCATTGTGGCTTTGATTTGCATGTCCTTGATGATTACTGACATTGAACATCTTTCTATTTGCCTCTTGGCCATCTATATGTTTTCTTTGCAAACGTGTCTATTCAGGCCCTCTGTTCATTTTATAGTTATTTGTTGTTGTTGCTTTGATGTTGAATTGTATGAACCTTTTATATATTTTGACTATGAACCTGTTATTTGTCATATTGTTTGACAATATTTTCTCAGATTCAGGATTTGGTCTTTTTGTTTTGTCAGCAATTTCCCTTATTGTGCAAAGACTTTTAAATCTGATTAGGTCTCATTTATTTATTTTTGCTTTTGTTTCGTCTTAGAAGACAGAGCCAAAAAAAATATTTCTGCAAATTAAGGGTGATCTGCCTGTTTTCTGAGTTTCACAGTTTTGGTACACTTGGTTTCCTTCTTATGACAACTACATTTTAAGTTTCTTCTTTTATTGTCTGAGTGCTTGATTTTCCATGTATTTTTTTTTCTTTTGGATGTACAATATTTTGAACTCTTTGAAATTACAAACTAGGGTCTTTATATCCTTTATCTGCTTCATGAACTGTGTGTTTTATCCAGGATCAGTTTTAGTTTTTGACTTCTTACTCTTAATCTTTCTCTTTTTAGCCATCCTATTTGACAATAATAAAAAGTTTCACAATTAAAATAATAGAAGTAGAGATTTTTGTAGATATGGTAGTAGACGTGTTTGACTGGAAGATTTCATATTAAAATGAGAAAATGCTATCATGCCATTGCTCCTAGAGAAATCTAACACATGTGAATTATGTTATTTCTATAAACTGCCATATCTATGGGAAGTAATGCCACTGGTGACCAATCTGTGCTTAGATGTGTGAGAATGACGGTAGAGATATGATTCTCCCAAACATATGGTAAAAATCAGTCTCTCTTCTCCTGTTTATGGCACATTACTCCACACGGCCTCTCGTGCTTTTAGTCTCTGTAAGTTTCCCTGAGGTTTGTCAGATTGGTTACCCCCTTCACAACAACAGCACTCATGATGCTAACACGTCTTTCGCACCACCAATAAGTTTCTCTCCACTTTCCATTTTCAGAATTTGAGAAGAAACACTCATTTGCATATGTTAGATTATGCTAATTTTTCCTGACTTTATTATTATTTCAAGATAGTCTTGGAAGAAAATATAAATATGTAAATTCAACCTATCTTTTGGAATTTGAAAATGCAGTTTATTAGAACATCTTAAGTTAAAATATACAGAGTATTTTACTTGCAAGTTATAAATAAACCATTTATACAATTTAATATCCATAAAGAGATATCATTTACTGAAAAAGTATCATAGTTGGCATTTTTCATCCATTGAGTTAGAACAATCACTCTACCTTCGATCCATCTTTGCTACCATTTTGCATTCTTCATCAGCTCTTTGTATCCTACTTTTTTACCCAGCTTATATTCCATAGCCCCTATCTTAACCTCATTCATATGCACACTCCACTTCACCTTCTGTAATTCCATCATCAACCAACATGAACAAAAACCTAATTCCAAGGAAATCTCCTATCTGCTTGTTTCTTTTCTACAATCAAGCAGTAGAATAAGATACAGGAAGAAAAATTTCCCAACATGCTATAAGGATCCTTACTTTAAGTATTTGGCCACTTAATTCAAGTAAGCATACTTAATAATTGGTAGGCAATGACACTAGTTTTCTCTTGTCAATTAATTCTCCCTTTTTTCAAGAAAGTTACTATAAACTATTCACCTTTCCAAACTAGGATTACCTCAAATATAGGCAAATAAAATACAATTTCCCATCTCTCTCTATTTCACTATTGAATTTATTAGTCTACCTATATTTCTGCCATGCTGTCTCTCTCTTGTTATATGAAATAAAAATAATCCTTATTCCTATGTAATTCCAATTCTTCATTTGTCCACTGGATTCCATAACCTTTTGCTTGACCAAGGGCTAGACTGAGATAACTATCTCCTGAATCACTAGTTTTTCCTATTGTGTCTTTCCCATTAGCATCTTATCACATGGTAATAACTGCCATTTGAAAAAAAAAGACTTTTGTAAACCCTTACATTTCTATTCATCTTCCACTCTTTCCTCAGCAACACTCCTAGAAAAAGTATTTATGGGAACTCTCAGATTATTTTTTTAAAACTTCTATTCTCCAGTCAATTACTGCAGTCAGGTTTTTGATTCTATTACTTTACTAAAACTACTCTTGAAAAGCACACAAACATCTTCTATTTTGCTTAATCCAATGGTCAACAATTATTGCCCATCTTACTTGATCTTTCAACAACTTCTGAAACAGTTAATCATTGCCCTTTTGGATGACTTTTTTCTTCTCTTGTACTTTGAAACAACTCAATATTTAAATTTTTCTCCTTTCTCACTGATGATTGCTGGCTACTCACATGCCACTTGTTCTCTAGATGTCATCATATCACTGACCTCTATACTTTAGCTTCTCAGATTTTTCTAACTATATAGAATTTTCAGCTATCTCACATGGTCTTAAGGCAGTAAACAAATGCCACTGACTTCAAAATTTTGCTTTTCTAGCTCTTATCTACCCTCTTACTTCCAGATTTTCATGTCTGCTACTCATTGTCATTTGCATGTCTAGTACTTCAAATTAAATACGCAAAACAAAACTGTTTTCTTTAAAACACAGATATACTCCTCACAGTCTTCCTCATCTTTATAATGAGCACAAGAGTGCTTAAGCTCCTATAACTATTTATTTATTAATTTTCTTTCTTAATTTTATATTAATTACTGATGAGATCCTGTTGATATCAGCAACTCACATTTTGAACTTTCTATATACATATAAATAAATATATAAATCTTGACTGCCTCCTGTGTCACCTTTTATCCCGGCACCCAAAACTGCTCATATTCAGAATATCGAGATTGCACATCTCCAAACCTCCCTTGGAATGAGTGGCACCTCCCTGCAGGTCTAAGATTCTGATTTCTCCATTCTCATAGGCAAAGTAGAAATCATCCATTCATCTTACAATTTCCAAAATTTTCCAAAAATATTTTGTCTGTTGTCATCCCCATCTCATCTTCTCTTTTATTTTGAGGTTATACCTTTTCATTGTTTTATTGCCAATTTAAAGTGGATTCTGAGCATCTTTTCATGTGTTTGTTCTCCAAAGAAGACATAAAAAGGCTAACAAACACATGAAAAGATGCTCAACATCACTCATTATCAGAGAAATGCAAATCAAAACCACAGTGAGGTACCACTTTCCTCCAGTCAGAATGGCTGCCATCCAAAAGTCTACAAGCAATAAATGCTGGAGAGGATGTAGAGAAAAGGGAACCCTCCTACACTGTTGGTGGGAATGCAAACTAGTACAGCCACTATGGAGAACAGTGTGGAGAGTCCTTAAAAAACTACAAATAGAACTGCCATATGACCCAGTAATCCCACTGCTGGGCATACATGCCGAGGAAACCAGAAGTGAAAGAGACACATGTACCCCAATGTTCATCGCCACATTGTTTACAATAGCCAGGACATGGAAGCAACCTAGATGTCCATCAACAGACAAATGGATAAGAAAGCTGTGGTACATATATACAATGGAATATCACTCAGCCATTAAAAAGAATTCATTTGAATCAGTTCTGCTCAGGTGGACTGAACAGGAGCCTATTATACAGAGTGAAGTAAGCCAGAAGGAAAAACAAAAATATAGTATACTAATGCATATATATGGAATTTAGAAAGATGGTAACTAGAACCCTGTATGTGAGACAGCAAAAGAAATGAAGATGTATAGAACAGTCTTGTAGACTCTGTGGAAGAGGGCAAGGGTGGGATGATATGGGAGAATGGTACTGAAACATGTTAATTATCATATGCGAAATCAATCGCCAGCCCAGGTTTGATGCTCAGGGCTGGTGCACCGGGATGACCCAGAGAGAGGGAATTGGGAGGGAGGAGGGAGGGGGGTTCTGGAAGGGGAACATATGTATACCCATGGCATATTCATGTCAATGTATGGCAAAACCAACACAATAAAGTAAAGAAAATTTAAGAAAAATAAAGTGGATTCTGGAGAGAGAATTAAATATATCTTTGTGTCCATCATGTATAACTGATAGCAGCATTAGTTACCATAGTGAAACTTTTGAAAAAAACTTGATGTTTAATAATAAAAAAGTAATAACAGCAATTTATGGTAATTCTGCTTATTGGAACAACATGCCACAATTAAAGTAATTTTATAAAGATTATATCCTTATATAGAAAATGCTTATAGTGAAGAATAAAGTAATATTTTTACACTCAATATGACTACAATAGTATTTTAAAACATCCATTAATGAGATAGTAGTAAGAATAAAATGATATATCTCATTATGATAGCAATGTATGTAAATGATAAAATTAGAAATTGCTGCAGTCATTTTCATCATGTCCACGTTCTCTACATTGACTTCAATGGCTAGATAGTATCTTGATAATGAAAAATAAATTGAACAATAGAATACAAGCAGAGAAAAATGCCCTATTCACATCATAAAAGCTTTATTTCTAAGCTTTTGTAAAAATCAACAGTGTTCTCCTCAAGCTAGCCCACCAATTGTTTCTACCAGCTGGACATATTGGCAATTCACCAAGTGAATGGAGATCACTCCTAATTTCCATAATTATGAAAATTGTTTAGCAGCTGCTATTTCTTTTCTATTTAACCTTTCTACAGGAATACATATTTTGTAAAATAAGTTGAGAATGACAATTAGTCTATCTTTGTACCATCCTTGTAGATAATATAGACAGATGGAACAGCCTGTCATTAACTAACTACATTAAGTCTAGAAAAAATGTGTATCCTTTCTCAATATAAATATTTTTATTTGTTGAGTGAAAATTTGACTTCAACATAGCTATTATAAGTAATACTATACTCATTCTATAAATGATAAAAGAGAAATCTATTTGAAATGATTTATACTAGTTGTTTTCAAACTCACTTAGAAAATGGTGTCTTTAACTTCTTAGTTAACTTCTTAGTTAAAGTTAAAAGTCTTTAACTTTTATCATAGCACACCTTTGGGTAAAAATGTACCAAAAACTCCCATTTATTTATCAAAAATTTTCAGAAACATAAAAAGTATTTATATCTCGATAACTGTAATTCTGAAAAAAAATTATGCTAAAGAAAAAAATCTATTTCATTATTAAAGAATCACAACTACAAGACTAAATGTGCCTTTTGGGCTCTGTACATCTCTAAGATTTTGAAATCAGATTGAACACTGCCATCTTTGTTTCCTATTCCACACTGATTTTCTTTTGTTATATTGGTACCTGCTTTTCATTATAGCTACCAATGAAAATCCAGCTTCACAAATATATGACATCATTGAAAGATATGCAAAGGATCCAACACTGAAACTGCAAAATGTCTCAGGCTAGTGTTTGTATAATTCCTAGTTTGTATAATTAAATATCTCTTCCTTTGTCGCAAAACATTTAAATTGTCCCTCAGTGGTTCTCTGGGATGCCTCAACACATAGCTTTAGAATTGTGATTTACACACATATCTAGAAATATTTAGAAAGCTAATATCTATTTTACTTTCAAAGACATATTTGATTTAAATAAATTAGAAGATCCTTCTATAGAAGTGTTATAAGTCCCAGGGCAGGAAGAAGTCCTAAATGTATCTAATTCAATTAATCTGCTTCACAAACAAAGACATTAAACAAGTATACATTAAATAAGACATTTCAAAGGTCACAGAGCTAATTAATGGAATACAACTGTTACATCAATTTTGATGTTTTATTATAGTGTTCTGTTGACTTATCAACTTTGATCAATCAATAAAAGAGAAATCATGTCTTTTGCCTTTCATCCTCTAGGCTTGGCACAAGGGGGATTATATGTGCTTAGTAAATGTCCCTTGAACTTATTTAAAAGTCTGCATAGACAATAGAGTAATTCAAGTCTGATTTTTTTTTTTACATCATATTACCTGTGAGAAATAAATTCTTACAGTCATATAATATAAAAGACAAAATTCAATTTTCTTATCAGTTGATAGCATGCACACACTTGGTAGTAAAACTAATAGTCCTCTTGCTTCTTGATATTAGATATTTAAAACTATTCATATTTCATTATAGTTTTCAGACTGGCTTAATCTACAAACCTAAATTTCACCAATTTTTGTCTTATTTAACAACTTAAATTGTTATCTTTTCAAACATACTCAACGATTTACTTTTATAGCACCCAGACACAAAATATCTAAGTAAAACTAAGGAATTGGGTATAAAATAATTAACTATTAACTAACTTAAGAATAATACAGAACTGTAAATATTATTTTATTGATATGTTACTTTATCCAGCCTACCAACTTAATGAAATTTTTTTAAAAATTGTCATATGCTATTGTTGCTTCCTGGCATTCAATGTAGTTTAAAATGCTTATTGTCAATAGTTCAAAATTGAGCAAAATACACAGAAACATAAACAACCAGCTCAATAAAATGGGACCAATGCTATGGTAAAGCAATCATAATGCTAAAGACAAAGAGTAGTTTATTCTATCCGTATAGTCCAGAGAAGAATTCAGAGAGAAGGGGACAATAGAACCAAGGGAAAGTCTGGCCAAAATAAAGGAGAAGCAGCAGAATAAAGAATCATAAACATTAAGGAAATTTCTGGGAGAGAGCACATAACTAGGTGTGCAGCAGCTTGGAAAGGAGGAGAGTTAAAGATAGAATATGAGTCTGGAAAGGTATAGATGAGGGAGCTGAGTCTCAGAGAGATTAGTAACTCATGTCACCTGGGAGAGACTTGTCACACTCAGACTCCATAACATTCTTGTGTTTCCTCTGCAGTAAACAGTCAGCTAGGGCTGTAGCTTATGTCTTCAGGATATGTCACAGGCCCCAGAATCATCTGTGTTTGAACTCTGGTCCTGGAATCTTACTTACTTTCTCAAATTTTTTATATTCCAATCATAAAATGTGAATAATATAAATTTTTAAGTTTTTGTGTGAAAATTAAATGAGGCAATGCATTTACATTACCTGGTACAAAGATAAGCTCCATAAAAGCTGTTAAAATAGAAAGAAAGAAAGAGCAAAGTTAGATTATCCGTCCTATTTAAAATTCATTAAACTTCACTATTTAACATTGTCTCACTATTTTATTCTGCTTTGGGCATTATCCTTAAGGCAAGATTAGCGAAGTCCAATAATCAGAAGAAGTGATAATTAACATAGCTGAGAAAAGATAACTAAGTTTAAGGTGATGTGATTGTATTGTGCTTTTGGTAGGGACTGTGAAAAATTGGACAACTCATGCCCTATCTAAAGAGACACACAATACTAAGTCCATGTTCAGTTAGAAAGATGTCATGTTGACATGTAGGCCAAATTTTGTCAGTTTTTCAGGAAAACTGGAATTCTGTATTTTTACATGCACGATCTTCAAATTTGCAAGTGTTTGCTTTCAGCCTTAACATGTGCCTTTGTACTCTCTGCATCAGTAGAGCTTCACTTTCATGGCTCTTCTGGACCAGTGCTAAAGGAGTGTTTTATTTTTATTTTATAGTGAACTTTTTATAATTTCAACAAACTTCACCCCGCTTAAATTTATATAGATGACCTGCCTTCTAATGCTCCTGCCAGCTAGCTAAAATGGCCTTGGGATTAATGCACATTGCTCATACATCTTACCTGTGGACATCAGAAGCGAAAGGGGATAGGGCAAATTGAATTATCTCCCCTGAGTTGTCTTGGTTATTCAACAGGTAGGAAAAACAGAGTAGATTCTGGGAACACGGCCACTTTGCATACTACTTAGTGTCTGGGATAACAAGGTGAAAGACTTTTCTCCCTTTTCAGCATTATAAACTTTCTGGGCTCCAGGAATTGGGTGACCTGATTAGCCAGGACCACAGTTAGAGGATGCAGTAATGACATGATTGAGAAAGGAAGAAAGGCAGATTTCTATGGAGAAAACCCTTGAGGTTCTTAGGGAAACAAATTAATTCTGCACCTGGGCCGATGGAACTTCCTCCCAAGACTGGTGATTTACTCAAACCACCTTGGGCTGAGACTGGGCATTTGCCATCATTTTCCCTCTTATGCTCACTGCCCTTCTGACTTTGTCATTCTCTACTACTTTCCCTCCTCTGCTTATTTTATTGTTAAATGGAGTAAAAAATTTCATCCATTTGGGTCTTTAGGCAGAGGCAATTATTAAATACTGAATAGAATTAATACAGAAGACAATTATGGCACCATAGTTTTGGCACTATTCTGATGAATGTTTAGGTGTGTGTATTTGCTTTATTGTCCTTCTTCTTAAGACCCAAGGTTGCGCTGGTAGCAGGGTGGGAAGACTGCTTGAGTTAGCATTTGGAAATTCAGGTTGAAACACTGAAGCAAAGTGGCATTAGGAAACTAACTTCTGAAAGTTGGGCTTTTAAATTCTAAAATGTTCTTAATTCTCTTGTCAACGTATTTCAATAAAGATTAATGTAGCTAATTTAGATAAAAATCACTTCAATTTTCCCCTCCCCCTAAAGTGATTTAAATTAGTATGTGTGCACACACATGCATACACAAATTTATATAAAATTAAAAGAATAAACAAAGCTATTCAATGTAGCTAACAACAGGGAAATCAAATGATGACCTTGAATGAATCCACATGGATCCACATAGCTATACATATAGTTGTTAAATTTTGCTCTGAACAGTCTAAGGTACAAGATGAAAAGGAGAATATGGTCACAAGTAAAACTTACTCTTTTTATTCACAGGTGAAAAATGATCTTAGTTTTTTGAAGAATAAAATCCAGAATTTCCCTATAATCTTTCTAAGTGAAATAATTTCTAATGAGAGAAGTAGCTTTCAATCCCTGATACATTAATTTATTCAAAAATAAAGTTCAGTGGAATCATGTCATATCCATCATTACCATTTATCAATATTTGCATTATTTTCCTATCAAAGAATTGCAGGCTGATCAAAATATGTGGGTTATCTCAGGTCCAACACACATTAGATTATTCATTTCCTCAGGCATATTGTGAGAAATTGAGAAATTGGCAATTCAGAAATATTATTTTGTCGGGGGAAGAACAGAAAGAATAATGAAATTACTTCAAACATTTTTCAGTCTTTTGTATATAATTGGTGCCTGCAATTTTGGACTTTGTCATTTTATATGTGGACAACAGCTTTAGCGATTACTACCACTGACCTTTTGAAATGAAGATTTGTATTTTCGTGTGTGATTAGAAAGTTCTATGACCACCTGCAAGTGAATCTGAGAACTAGAATTTCCCAGAATGTTACCCTGAAGTGGGATTTACTTTAGTAAAGAGATGTTTCATTAAACTTTGCAAAAGTGTTAATGTAAAAAGTGAAAGTGTTAGTCCCTCAGTTGTGTCCAAACTTTCGTGACACCACAGACTATAGGCCACCAGGCTGCTCTGTCCATGGGGTTTTCCTGGCAAGAATACTGAAATGGGTTGCCAAGCCCTTCTCCAGGGAATCTTCCCAACCCATGGCTGAACATGGCTATCCCCTATTGCAGACAGATTCTTTACCATCTGAGCCACCAAGGTAGGGAGAAAGTAGTCGTGCAAAATATTTAAACTAAAATATAATATAATTATGGAAGAATGTGTATGTTACTAGACCTCCATCTAGTACAGTTATGGCTTTCTAGAAAGCACAGGCTTGGTATAAAACTGGTGAGAGCAAGGTAAAGGAACGAAATAATGATTAAAATCATTCTTCTTTTACAGAATCAGTAAAAAGAAAAAAACACACATACACAAAGTCATCCATTCCTTATACTGAGTTCATTTTAAATAAAGTTATTTTTGACAAACTCAATGAAAAATAAAAGCCATCAAAATAATACATATTCCACAGGAGGTAAGCTCAGATATTCACAAGCTAAATCCACAAGATAAATAAAGCAATGAGCAAGGGTTCTCTCTCACCAATAAGAGACATCATTCAGCAGTTTCTGAGGAGTCCCCCTCAACGTCACCATAGCAATGAAAACCCATTTCAGTGAAGCGAAATTAAAAACTACGGTATAGGCCTTGAATTTGATTCAAAGACATTTTAGAGCCACAACATCCTACTTAAAATGCCACTAAAAATTACTGTCTCATTTCGTAAAGTACTTTTGCTCCTGGAGAGAAAATAATTGCTGTCTACAAAGAAACGATGCCTTGGTTTCCACAGAAGTTTTGCTTCTCCATATAAGAATTAATATCTGTTTGCTATCATTTGTTTTTGCCACATAAACATGTGTCTACATACAAAGCACGTTTGCAAGGAGAATAGTGGAAACATTATAATCTCTTTGGTTCCCTAGAGAAAGAATGGAGAAAATAATGAGAGCCCTGCTGATTTTCTTCCTCGCCCCTCTGTTGAAGTCCCAAGCATGGCTGCCAGACTTTTTCAGTCATGATAACTTCTGTTGAAACTTTCCATTACACTGACTGAATGGAATCTTTTCCTTCTTCAAAATTTCATAGAGTTTTCTACAGATTATTCCAAACGACTTCTTTACACCTCTAATCATGACTCCCTATGGGAAAAGCTTATGCCTGGAGAGGTAAGACTCTTGGAGGCAGAGTGTGGATCTTCCCTGCATTGCAAGTGTGCCCCATGTGTGTGAGGCACAGAGGTAACCAGTGTAGTCACACCTGGTGTGAAGAGAAGCCACAGAGTATCCTCCACTCAGCCAAGTTGCCAAAGGAGAATATTTCCATTGCACGATGATAGTAACACGCTTTCTCTGGTCCCAATGGCATCAGAGTCTCCATACTCCCTGTCCAAGGAATGAGCTATGCTAACTATCAGAAAGGTTTCACTACCCCAAAACACGCATGAACGTGACATTCCAGCATCTGTTTTCCCTGATTAAGTTGAAGTCTTCCTTCTCCCAAGAACATATTCAATCAACTCAACACTGTAAGTTCTTTGGTTGTTGTCAGTAGGTGCCATGTAGGGAACTATTTCTACGCAGTTTTATAAACGTCCTCTGTGATAATAATTTTGCAAATACAGTCCTTCCTAGAAACATCATACTGCTTCCTTCAGACTTCACATTTACTGCTCTTTTCAGTTTGATCTGCTCAGTCTACTTCTCCATTCCTCCGTCAGTTTTCACAAGGCTCTAACCATCTATATTTCACCAGATCTATTTGTTTAGCACAGGTACCGATTCCTAAGAAGTTCTTTTTTCAGACCCTTGTTGTCTTCTTCCCAGTAAATCAATTACTGGGCTACCCTGTTCATACAAACAGCTTTCCATAGCTTTGATTCTTAGGGTTATAAAGATGGCAATCTTGTTCCTGTCCCCTTCCTTCCCAGAAGTCATTGTGCTCTTTATATAAATAGTCCAGTTTCTCTCAATAGTACTCATGCCCAGAGCTCTCAGGAACTTGGCAGGTAGCATTCTTCAAGCCACAGGAAATCAGTTAATCTCTCCACCCAAGTTATGAATTATCTACTCAAGTTAGATTTGCATAATGATAAAGAAAAAGCCCCTTGAATGATTCCTCCTACAATCATAAAAATCTGCTTCAAGGTGATTGCTATTCTCCACCTGTGCACACAGAAGTGATGAGTGTGATTATTGCTGACTCTTAGATAATCATAAATGGCAATTTCAGGACATAATCTTCCATAATGCCCACTGTGCACAAACAGCAAAGAATAACACTGGAGCTTATCTATAAAGTAACTGTGGCATAAGTTCCCCTTTGTTACTAAAAGAACAATGGTTTTCCAACTCTGTGTGACTATTTTATACCCTCTGTGTGACTTACTGCAACTAGTACTCTCTGGGCATTAGTTTCCACATTTGTCATGTAAAAACACCTTTTTTTTGTTGTTCAGTTGCTCAGTTGTATCCAACTCTCTGCAACCCTATGGACTAAAGCACACCAGGCTTCCCTGTCCTTAACCATCTTCCAGAGCTTGCTCAAATCCATGTCCATTGAGTCAGTGATGTCATCCATTTTAATAAAACTTTTCTAAATGACTCATCTATTACGTGTTTATCTTGAGTTATTATTTGTCACTGACCCAAAGTTTTTGTCCTCTAAATGTTCAAAATACGTTGATTGAGAAGATAGTCACATAGATTGAACATCAGACAAATCAAAACATGATTACTGCAGTAGAAGTACAGATAAAGTACACAGTGGGAGCACTATGAAGTCAGGGTTTATCTTAGGGAAACAACATGTTGACCAAATAATAGATCTGCAGAGCAGCAAGCTTAGTGTTGTAAGTCAGGGTTTTCTGGGTCAAACCCTGAACTCTTTCCCCATCATTGTTGCCATCTACAACAACTGCATTGAGATTAAATTGAATATTACTCATGATAGGAAATTTTAAAAATTGTTTTTTAACATTTCATATATAAATGCCGCTAATTATAATAATTTTGACACATTCTATGCCCTTCACAGCTCTATTATATACCCTGATCCGCATGTCGTTGGGGGAAAAATGTGTTGATTATTTCCAGTGTAGTGGAGAAAAACATGGGCTTTGAAGTAGATTGCTAGCTATTTAAGCTCTCTGAGTGTCAATTTCCTCATCTGTAAAAAGCTTTGCAACAACATTCAGAGAGAAATTAGATGAAAAAGTGAATATAAAATGTCCTGCATACTATTTGTACAAATTCACTACTCTAGAAAGGTTGATTATCTCTCCTTAAGAGAAAATGTTCCTCTAAGCTAATGTTGCAGAATATTAGAGCTGGCAACAACTTTAGTGATAATCTAGCTTAACTGCTTATTTTTCTAGAGGTAGCTGATAAAACCCATAGATTTGATTGTACTTTCCAAAGATCACACAGACAAATTTAAGATAATTTTCTTATGTATTTGGATCCCTTTTGTGCCCAGAATAAGACTCCAGTGCCTAATGACAACCCTGGCCTGAAAGACCATTCACCACCACATGTAAAATTGAGACAGGCTGAAAAGATGCCATGGATAACAACAAAAACTACGTTCATTGTAAAAAGCAGTGCTTAAATTTGTATTCTTTCTCCAAGGCACTGATAATTGTGGTAAGAAAGTTTAAATGGTAGTGCAGAGCAGAAATATATTTTATAAAATAAATAATTGTGAAAAATGATTTTAAATACATTTTCAGCATAAGGCTGATGCTTAACTCTATCCAATTCTGAAAATAATCTTATTTGACAAATATCTTCATGTTCCAGAAAATCAAGTAAGCAATTTTTATCATTTAGCATTAAAACTTAACTAAGTCAATATCAAAACCTTTCTTTCTATTCAAGTTTAACCTAGAAAGCACTAAGAGAGGAAAAGAGGAATTTATCTGTAGCAGACTTACTAGAGAAATGACAGTTTATTTTGTTTGATTTTCAAGTTTATTATTAGTTTTGCCTTTTGTAAACTTGTGATATTTTTCAGTGAAAATGATTAGAAATTATGTGTTTTGGTAAACTTATCAGAATTATTCTTTAATTATACAAATAAAGCAAATAAGAGTGGAACTAATATTTTACAGGGAGCAGATAACCATGCATTTTGCTGAAAAAGTCCTAATTATAGCTAAATAGTTGTGAGTGGTCCTATCTTTTCAATATTCACTAATATGTAGAACTTCAGCTGACTCTAAATTAGACAATTTTTGTAGACTCCAGAAGTATTTTAGGAGAGAAAGGTTCAAAACTCTACTATTCTTTCTGTGTGATAACATGCATGATAACTTCTATGATGAAACCTAAAAAGTCTCAGGCAAAGAGTATGCATGTGGCAAAATTCAGTTCCTTTACTGAATATCTGGACTTTATCAGTACATAATCTCCAATGTGAACATTATGACATCAACTTTTCTGTAGTTAGGGCTCTGACACTGCTTACTCAGGTCTGCACATAGCCTTAATTCTAACTTGATAGCCTTGGTACATATTTGTGAATTTAATATTTTATGTTAAACATGTTCAGCTTCATCATATAGGCACTGCTGCCCATGGATTCTTGCCTATTTCCTTTAAGCTTTGTTCTGTTTCTGTAACGAAATCACCATATTCTATATCCACAATAAGGAACTTGCTACAACTCAGTGTGACACTACCTCATTAAATAAGAAACTTATCAATGACTCATCACTGTGACTACAGTACAGTAATATAGTCTTTTAAAAACATTCTTCTTCTGACATGCGAATCAATCAAGATTAAAATCAGAACATTTATAATCTAAACATTCAGGTATTTATTTAAAAGTAAATAAAATTCATTTAAAATTCAGTTATTAATAGAACTTCTATCATACGAATTATTTCTGGGTTTTGTTCTGGTTGCCCAATATCAACAAAACTGATTCACACATTTAAATAACTGCAAGCATGGACAATGTTTAATTAAGCAAAAAATGCAGAAAAGACCATTCTGTTACACTCAAAAATGTCTTATATTGGACTGCCTTAGCACAATACCTAGACTGTGAATTTAAACAAAAAAAAATTATTTACTTCCAGTTCTGGAGGCCAGAAGTTTACATTCAAGGAGCCAGCAATGCCTCCTTTTTTTTGTTGTTTTTGTGCCCATACCATGTAATCTTAGTTTCCAAACAGGAATGAAACCAGTGGAAGCATGGAATCCCAACCACTAGCTCACCAGGGAATTCCCCAGTGCCTCTTCTTATAAGGGCACTAATCCCACATTCAGTTGCAGCATCTTGACCTCTCCTTCCCAAGGCTCCATCTTGAGAAAGCATCACATTGGGGTTTCAGCATGACTTTTGGCAGACCACAGTTCAGCCCCACAGAACAATGGAAATGTTTCATTAACAAAGAATCCAGAGAGTCTTTATTCTGTTCCACTTAAAACAGGAGTTAACTGTGTATTTGCTCCACAGTAGACACAAGGTCTAAAAACTGCACATTTAAGTATGTATTTTTTCAGTTTTTTTTTTTTTTCCTTAGGGTGAATATAATTTAGAAGTGAAACTCAAGTCACAAATTTGTAGAACTCCAGAAGTAACTCTGTTGACCTTTAGGGAAAACTGCTTTGTTACTCCAACTCACATATTTATAGAGGAAAAAAAGTACAGCTCAGAGAACTAACCTGTTGAGATATAATGACCTGATAGCCAAGACAGGATCCAACCCTTAATGTTGTCACTGCTTTTCCCCCTTACTTTTCCAATAAACCACTACATACCTAGGTCCATGTGAAGATGTATCCCTTTGCCCTTCATGTTGGTTAATCACATTGCCAATGTCTTTTTAGTGACAATTTAATTGAAAAGTACAGAAAATTCAATAAAGATGGTCACATTAATTTTATTGTTTCAATCCATATTCTACATTTAAGAAGCACTGATAAGGTAAATTATCATATGTCTTCAGCTGTGTTGTTAGTTAAGCAGAAAAGAGAAAAAGATTGAGACAGAGAAAAAGATTGAGACAGAGAGAGAAAGGCAGAGAAAGAGAGGAGAGTGGAGACACATAAGATGTCTTCTGCAGTTAAGAAATGCTATTTTAAAACAATGTTATATTTATGGTTTTGTTGTGCTAAAACTTGTAAATTATCTTTCTTGAAAATGTATGGCTGTAGATAATTGCCATTCATTGCTTGATGACTGCTGATCTTGCTAAGTGTGCTAAAGACATATTGACTTAGCAAATCAATTAGCAGTGAAATTATTATAGAAATCCTTTGTCATTAATTACTTTAATGATAAGTAAATCCAGATCTTTTCTGATCATGTGGAGCTATGAGGAAACCTTATCTGAGGGGTTCATACAATCTTAGAAGGATGGACCCTGCAGACACCTTGCCTTTATTCCAATGGTAATGAGACAGAAGCTCATTCAAAAAGAATACACTGTGAGAATATTGTGCTCAGAGTGCAACCCAATCCACAAAACTTTTGAAATGTTTTATAGTTTATGCTTTTGATAGACATACAGCTTAGTAGGGGAAAGAGAATTAGAAAAGGATAGACTTTAGAACAATCTGTTGGTCTTTCACAATGCTTCATGTATCAAATGCTTTCTTCCTCTCATGTCTAGACATTTTAGAATGCGGAAAATATTGCTTATAAGATAAGTGACTATGTTCATAAGATTATAAATATGATTCTCAATTTCTTCACCTGCATAATGAAACTATAACAAAGTATATTGTTGTTGTATGGATGAAATGTGATAATATCATTAAAATATCAAGCATAAAAATGTTTAGATTATAATACAAGTTGGTATTTAATAAAATGTATTCTCTAAAGAGGAGAAGGAAATTGCTCCCCACTCCAGTATTTTTGCCTGTAGAATCCTATGGACAGAAAAGCCTGGTGGGCTGCAGTCCATAGGGTTGCATAAAGTCGGACACGACAGAAGTGACTTCACATGCACAAAAGCCTGCACATCCTTTAAAGAGAAGTATAACTGTTAGAATTCTGTGGGTTTTTTTTTTTTTCCTCCCCATGGTCCTGATTCACCATCATAGGTATCCAGGAATGCATCCTGACGTGTTTGCTTGCCTACTATGTTAATCTTTCTTCTTTTATCTTTAATTTCTAAAAAAGATCTAACACACAAGCAAAAGAGTGTTACTGGTATGACAAGTCTTTGGATACAGCATTTTAAAGGTCAGTTTAAACAGTATGTGAAATAACCCTCTCCCTTCTAAAGGACAGAAAGAATTTATACCACTACTTGCATTTAATTGCTGTGCAAGGGAGGCTGAGGTGGAGCCTGCTGAGAGCAGGATGAGTAGCAATTGCTGGGGATTGGGGCTCAGCAGCTGCCTGTCAACCACGCAGTCTCTCCTGTCTCAGATCTAGCTCACTAAGCTCTAACAGTGGCAGAGCAAAGGGAAGACACTGTGAGAAATAATCAAAGGAAGGTAGGACTCAAAGGAAAGTAAGACTGCTGCTAAATTATAAGGAACAAAGGAAGGAAACAATCAATGAATGAAAACAGAAGAAAATAGAGGTAGACAAAAATATGAGCTAACAAGGATTTCAAGCATGCTCATCAGAATCACCTTCAAAGCTCTTTTGAAATGGTGGAGGCCAGGTTGAATCCTTGCTGTTTGGCGAGTGAAGTCTACTAAAAGGGGCCTTAGAGCTATGTGTCACCATACCAACACCTGATTCCATGACCAAGAGTCAAAGGAGAGAGAAAATGGTCTGGATGCACTGGTTTGAAATGACTCGGGGTGGGGGGGGGGGGAGAAGAAACCATGCAACCACTAAGCAAAAGACAGGGTTGTCATCATAGGGCAGTTTATAAAATCCTTGAACAGGAAATGGTCTCAAATGTGTGTAAACAGTAGTTTACAAGATCACAGGAAATAACTATGAATACAATTCTGGCCAATGGTTGCTTCTCTTTCCTTAGGGTGATTTTTTTATTTCACTAAAAAGAGAACAGAATTCTGGGCAAAAGAAGTGGCTTTGGGGAGAAAACCAATGATTTCGTTTCTAGTTACATAATTGTGTTGAGTAATTTTACAGAGAATGGGTGATAATTTTTATGATTTCTTATAATTGTCAATTATTATGAGCTTTAGAGTTAAAACCATAAAAAGAAACATCAATTTGTTTTTTTCATGCAGTAAGCATTTTTGTTGGCAGATAGTGTTATTGAATCAGCTCTTTCCTTAGAACCTTGACTTGTTTCTGGCAGTAATACTCATATCTAGTGGAAAGAAGCTGACAACCAAAAAGTAAGAGTATTGAGCTATTTCACACATTTAACATTTATTGGTAATGGTTTGTTTTAGTTTTGTTCTGAGGGAATGGGCAAATGAGAGACTAACTCTAAATCAGGGTAACATTTTTCTTTCAGTGTCAAGGAAACTATAAAAAATATTTAAAACAAGCTCAGGATACAGTGTAATTGTGAACAATGGATTAAAAAAAAGAAACAGGATTATTTCCAGTAAGTAATTTCATTACTTGGTATATACCACTATAAGGAAAAAGACCAAAGAAATGGACATAAATTCTCCCAAGCCTTTGTAATATACTTGAAAATAACACTGCGGACCATCGAACAAAATAGAAAACTAATAAATCAAAAAGAAAGCTCACGAATGGAACCACTTTAAGAATTTGGAAGGGCTGAGATATACGTAGATTCTGTCCTTTGAATTTTCGATTCAGTACAGTATTTATGGTACTGTTAACAGCAGCAAAAACGTGCATAATATACGGCACAAAGCTGAATGTAAAGCCTTGACTTCATGTCTTATGTCTACCACGAGCAATTCTATGACTTTAAACAAATCTCTAATCATCCCCAGATTTCATTCACTTAAATCTACAGGTATGCTTGTATATAGATACTCTTTGTACTTTTGTATCTAATTCCTGAAAACCTAAAATTACTTTTTAAAAAAGCCTATTAGCAGTTTATTTTTAAATCAGAAAGCAGTAGAGATCAGAACCCGTAGCTATAAATATAATGGCAATAAAATAAATACTGCAAATTAAAAGAGAGAATTCCATGTCTGTATGCTCATAAAGGAAGTCATATGCCCATGTTTATTATTCCTTCCTCCTGAGAAGTATGTGGCACTAGAGATCCTGGGAAACATGGCTACTTACTCTAGCTATACTCTCAGTGTTCTTTACCTCGTGTTGCAAAGGAGGGCTTCTGTGGGTGCTATGGATCTTTTCCATTCCTGTTCAAATACATAGTGATTATTTTTTAGATCCATCCAAATCTATATTCCAGGGTGATCAGAACTCAGCAGGTGACCCTAATTTAGCTACATCCTCGTCATCCTCATCTCAACATCCTGCTTCTTAACAAACAGGATTATAACCCTTCTTTTCATATATTTTATATCTTCCTCTGATTGCTTCCAAGATATCTCCCATTCCTTACTATTTTAATGAGATTTCCTCCCTTTTATTTCTAAATGTTATTAAGTATAGAGGAGAGCATTTTCCCTAGACACTAAAAAAAAAAAACCCAAAAGCCTGATTTTTAATTCACTGAGCTGCCACAGATTCACTCTGACCTTGGCCAGAGTAGTTGAGCAGTCTAGCCTCAGTGTTTTCAGCTATATGATGAGTGTTGGGGGCTATCAATTGCTCAGCATATAAATATTCTCTGATAGTTATTGCTATTACTTTTTATGTAAATAGTAATTGTAATAATGACAATGAAGAGAAGGATAAAGGTCTATCATTCCATGTGCTTTTCACAAACTATGGAGACACAAAGAATTTTATAAATCACACCTAAACTATTCTTTATTTTTCCAAATATCACTGAGAATCAGTCAGAACTCTTAAAGTGAATGCATTATGAGATTTTAAAATTTCTTTCAATGTCACACTTATATGTTTAAGTCTAGAGCTAAAGTAAAATAAAAATTAACAAGGCTTCTTTCTTCTAGGCTATGCTAAGTTCTTCTTCAGTCATTTAAAGAAAGTTCTGTGAGTCCCTGCTGAATGAATTTCTGACTTAGGTCTAGTTTTACCAAAAACATGTTTGGAAAAGTTTAGAGGAAAAATACTGATATGCATTTTTAACAAACCAAGAGATGTTTCTATATGTTTTAAAATACCACTCACTGATCTGAAATAAGAAAAAAGATTATATCCATGGATTGCAACTATATAACTGTCTTCCAGGTAAAGGCATTTTTCACTATTTCCATGACAAGTATTTGAGTGCTTACATGGTAACAGGCAGAGTCAGTGACAGATAGAGGAATAGTTTCAAATCTCCCTGGGCAGATGTGAGCACTTGGGTTGAGAGATGGGAATGGAAATGGATTCCCCATCATTCAGAGAAGCAGAAACCATTGCATTCCCAGTGTTTTCCAGAGTCTTCTGTGGACTACTCTGTAACTACTTCATTCTAACAGGGTAGTTATATGTAGAAATAATGTAGTGAAAATATATCCATGCTGTAAAGGATCCCCTTTCTCTTGACATAGAATATGCTTGTTTGCACTGCTTGTGGGAAGAATATACACTCCATCCTCTTGACTTTGACCTTGGCTGTGTGGTTTGTTTTGCTAATATGATTGGTGTCACTATGCACATGATGAGAGGGGAGGCTTGAGATTATCTTGCAAAGTTGGGCTTGCCCCATTGAACGTCAGTGAACTGCGGTGAGAATAACCTCCCCCAGAGAGCTGAGACCCTTTACGTTTTGAACTCAGAATGAACACATATGAAGTTAACATAAGCACAACTCATAAATAGTTTGGAGCTCAGGCCAATAGGCCCTCAGCTTGAAGCAGAGAAGCTCAGAGTTTGAACTAGATTGGACAGTCCACAAGTAGAACTGCTAAACTCCCAACATAGGAATATTTTTGTTCACCACCAAGACTGTGTTTCCTTTTCATGCAGCAAATGTCTCTTTTTCTAACAAAGTCTCATATTCTAATAAAGGTCACATATAGAACAAACAATTGCAACACCCTGCATGTAGTGAAACAATAGAAATAGGTAAAAGTTAGCAGAGCAATACAGACAAAAATTGATTTTTTTTTTTTTCCATGCCATGTGCTTCGTGGGATGTCAGCTCCTTGAGCAGGGATTGAACCAGGCCATGGAAGTGAAAGCACAAAGTTCCTAACCACTGAACCACCTGGGAATTTCCAAGAAGTGATTATTCACAGAAGAGGAGTAAAGATAACTTTCCTCTAAATAGGTATCAACTGAGAAAGGGTTCACCAGGAACAATGGGAGAAGAAATGGAATTTCGGGAATTCTGTAAATATGCTAGCAAAGGGTAGAGGGGGAAATCATCAACCTAAAGGAAAAACTACTGTAAATATTTTAATCCATGAAGGGTATTATGCTGACTGCATAGTACAAGTGTTCTTTTCAACCACCTCATGGCAGGCATTTTTCACAAATACTCAGACTTGTGACTTTTGAGAGTGACACAGCTAGTGAGTAGCCAAACGGGATTTTACAACCAGGCTTCTCCAACATTCTCTTTCAAATACATTATCTTTCCGCTGTACTTCACGAAAGTTTCGTGAGACCTAATTTCTGATTGCATTTAGTAATACTCTGTACTTAATTTTTTTTTCCACTGTTGAATTGGATAAATGTGTGATTATATATACTTTTCCCACCTGTTTTGAAGAGAATAAATTATTTCCCCTTGAGTTGCAAAAAGAAATGGAAAAACAACATAATGATATCCCTTATGGAGTCGGTAATGATTAAAAGCACTGTAGCATTTAGGATTGCTTCTCAAAAGGAACTAATAATGGGGAGTTTGATAAAAAGCCAGAGAAGCTCCCCCTTTTTTTCTGCTCCCAGGCTTCTAACACTAGATAATGTGGTGCCTACTGCATTTTAAAGAACAGAGTTCCTTGTTCAACAACAAGGCAGAGCATCTTTTAAGAGATGAATGTAATGGAGGTCATAACCTGTATTCTTTCTATTACCAATAATTTGCATGTCAACATGCTCTTTCCCTGTGGCTATTTGGCTAGATTCTTGCTCACCTAGACCTCTGATTTCTTATGATTCTTGTTTCAAGCCTCTTTAATAATATTACCAGGGCTTAATGCCTATAAGAGTGTGTCTACGTGTGTGCACACACATACACACACACTCTAGCAGAGAGTTTCTTTATACTGTTGGTAAAAGGAAAATGAAAATAAGGAGCTATGACTTTCTAATTCATGCAAGGTTAAATCCAAACACCTTAGTATGGAATACATGGTTTCTCAAATACTGGACTCTGTTTTCTTTCTGAGAACTTCTAGCTCAGGCTCTGCACACAATGCTCGGTATTGGTTTAGTCACTAAGTTGTGTCCTGCTCTTGCGACCCCATGGGCTGAAGCATGCCAGTGCCGGGGTCCAGCCTCGGCGGGGTCCGGGGGTCTTGAGGGATGAGTGGCATAGGCGGAAGAACTGAGCTGAGTCGGTGTGTGGTGATGAAGCAGTCTCTCTTTATTGTTGTTAGTCTGTGGGATGATGGAGAAGTCTCTCTCATTTATTGTTAGTTTAAAGTTTTATAGCCAAAAGACATCCCCATTACATCACCTATCATTCTATACAATTTTTTGTTTTTTACCTTCCATAGCAACCTTATCATTGAGCTCATTCCCCAAACTATCATGAAACATTCCCCTTACAGAAGTCAGATTTTTATGTAAGTAGATTTAACAATAGTATGTTTACCATTTGAATGTCTTCAGTATACTTCATTCAATCATGATAAGTACATCAATCTAAGTAGAAAGGTTGCATTTCTCTTATCAGGTACAACTATGTAGAAGCTAGAGGGAAGGGCTAAAGCTTGAGACTGTTTATTCTAGTAACCTACTTCAGTTCTTACAAGGAAAAAGGAAAGAGGACAAAGAGATAGTTTAGAAAGTGGAAAGAGAACTAAGAGACAGTCTAGAAGCACTGCTTTAGCAATAAAACCCTATTAAACTTATAACTACTATAATGAATTCCTATGTCTACTCTATCCTAAAGCAGTCAATATTTCCAACTATGCTGGCCACAGTTTTGAGCATTCTTAAGTCCCATTCCAGCCTGATTTCTTCAAGGAAGAGAGCCTCCTCTGTGGAGTGGTCGGGAGAGTGGGAGGTGGCAAGGTGACCCAAGTACGAGCCTTTCTGGTGGTGGCCTTGCCATGACCTCCAGAAAACTCTTGGTGAACTTCCCAGTAACTAATAGGTGTAGTCCTTTCATTCCTCCTTAGCCCCCGGGGAAGGTGATCCACCTTCCCAGATCCTCTGGTCAATAAGGTCTGGAGGGATTATCTCAGGACGAATTCTTTCCAACTGGGACTGACCTACTGAGATGAGCCAATGTTCCGAGCATGGACAGAACTCCCAAGAAAAATACCAGGGTGGGGCTTGCCCAGGATGCCCCGATAAAGAAAGCCAGCTTTGCAATTTCTTTCTTAGTCTCGTGACCTTGTCATCCGAGCAAGGGGGCATCCTGATGGCTCCTAGCATCACCGAGGGAGGGGGGGAGCTAGTCCAGGATGCCCCATAAAGAAAGTCAGCTTTGCAATTTCTTTCTTAGTCTCGTGACCTTGTCATCCGAGCAAGGGGGCATCCTGATGGCTCCCAGCATCACCGGAGGTGGGGGGGGGGCTAGTCCAGGATGCCCCATAAAGAAAGTCAGCCTTGCAATTTCTTTCTTAGTCTTGTGACCTTGTCATCCAAGCAAGGGGGCATCCTGATGGCTCCCAGCATGCCAGGCTCCTTCAACCATGGGATTCTCCAGGCAAGTACACTGGAGTGGGTTGCCATTTTCTTCTCCAGGAGATTTTCCCAACCTAGGAATCAAACCTGGATCTCCTACATTGCAGGCAGATTCTTTACTGACTGAGCTATGAGGGAAACACACAATGTTTAGGTGTGTTACTAAATTTCTGATCATTCTCTGTATATGTCACATCTACCCCAACTTTGCTCTGCCATGCCCTTGAACTCTACTTTTAAATATCTTTGGTGCTTTGTAAATTAATGTTATTTAAGACCCAGC
The DNA here is from genome assembly GCA_007570785.1 of Antilocapra americana. NCBI lineage: Eukaryota > Metazoa > Chordata > Mammalia > Artiodactyla > Antilocapridae > Antilocapra > Antilocapra americana. The sequence continues at coordinate 5,902,206 of ML660778.1, read as the reverse complement.
ACTGGTTTCATCAGGTTCATCTAGGATTTTCTCACCCTTCTTCTAAACCAAGGTTAGACAATGCCCTCCTGCACTGTTTTAGTTGCAGTCAGACAGTACCCAAAGGAATTAGGCCAAGAGCACAAAAGACAGTTTGCAGAAAAAAAAAAAAAAAATTTTGCCAAGGAACCAGCTCTTGAGTTGGTTCTTAGTTTCAGCCTAACCCCAAATAGAATGAAAACCCTGACCTATGTTTTTTTGTTTTTAACCACAAGAACAGGTTCCCATGAGAAACTATTAGCCTGTTTTGACCACATTAATTCAAATTTAAAGATATTTTTTCCTGGAGAATTATTTGATTTAAGATTTGTCCTGAAATTTTCTTCATTAAGTTATATTATTTATCCCTAATGAAAATAATTTAGTATATATCCAATAGACCTCTAAATGTATTTTTTTTCTAATTTCTTTTATGATTTTTACCTAGTTGTGTCAGAGGTAAACGCAGAAAGTAAATGTAGAAGGAAGAGTTCCCACTCAACACACAAATAAGTCACAAGTATGACCAGTGATCAAGTCAACAGTTGTTCCAGATTAAGTAACTATTATCTCCCTTTAAGATACACTGTGTAGCAGTGAACTCAGGCAGACAGGAACAGCTAGAGACAGCTAACTCCTGGTCTTTGAATGATCATTAGAGAAGTCGTCAATATTGCTGACCCTACAAGTTATCTATTACATCAGACAATAGGATCATAGAACATTGGATAAGCTGTGACATGTACAAATTCAATTAGGCTGCCAGTTGGAAAACTCAAATGTAAACTACGTGAAGTTATAGGTTAAAGGAAATATGTGTAAAACCTTGTCCACCACAAACATAGAGAAAATAGGAAATGCTCTTGCTACTGAAGTAAATCACAATTATTTATTTTGTCACATTACTTGATAACATTTTAATATTAAAAAAATCCTACAGAATCAATGAAGTTTTTAAGAAAATGTACAGTTAATAACATGAAAGCAAGTTCTAAGATGCTTAATGATTACTTGAAAGAAATCTGCAGAAACTAGCCCAGAGGTTACATAATTGCCTATATAGTAAAAGCAGGTGGACCAGGAATGCTGCTGGAAAGCTTTGCTTCACATGATTTTTTTTTTAAATATTCGTTTCACATGATTCTACCCAGCCACACTATTTGTATTCTAATTCCATAAAAACTAAAAACAAATGAGAAACACATTGATTGATATTAATGGCAATACAAAATTATCAATAGCTGCTCAGAGTTAGAGCAGAAAATGAGAAAGAAAGAGAATTAAGAATGCTGTGTCTTAGGAAAACACAGGGGGAAACTATCAAGACAAATATTTCCTCATGTACCAAGTGAATTGCCATGTTGCAAAATATCATAAAAATGAAATTTTTAAATAATTATGACTGACATCTTTACAATGGCAAAGAAGTATGTTAATTTTTAAATTAATTAATTAATTTCTCTTTACATTATCGTGTTGCTTTTGCCATACATTGACATGAATCCACCATGGGTATACATGTGTTCCCCTTCCAGAAGCCGCCTCCCACCTCCCTCCCTATTCCATCTCTCTGGGTCATCCCAGTGCATCAGCCCTGAGCACCCTGTATCAAGCATCAAACCTGGGCTAGCAATTGACTTCACATATGATAATTTACATGTATGTTATTTTAATGGAGACTTAAAAAAGTTAGAGCAAATATACACAGCATCATCTGATAGGATGGAGTTTTCTTTAAAAAGTTATTTAGCTGGCACAGTATATTGTAATATATTAAAAAATGTCAAATGATGTGATGTTTTTGGAAAGGCATGCAGACCTTGACATGAATTAGAAGAATCCTCGCATTATATTAGCAAGTATTGAGGCTCAAAAACATAATCACTTTTCTTGTAGTGGGAGGATCAATCCTAGAAGACAGTGACCTTAAAATACTTTATTGTGTGGGATACGTTTTTGGACGGAATGCACACTTTGGTGGGGCGGGGCGGGGGGGGGCACTTAATATTAACTTTTGGCCTGAAATATTTACTCACCAGTGGGAGCCTGTAATCAGGTATGTATTAAACCAATCATAATGGAGTTATCTGAAACATTGCCCTCCTTAAGATGCAAAAAGTTGTTGCGACTTTTTGTGCAAATCATTGGACAATTCAGACACTGGGCTTGCAGTCCATTCTGACCATGATTATCTCCTTCAGAAAAGATTTTTCACCACTTGCTGTGGAGAAAAATGAAGGCCACAAAAAATGTCATAGTAGGTGATAATATCTTTGATATCACTTTTTGGCTTCAAGGAAAGTCATTTCATCTTCCCAGCTATTGAGCTGGGAGTCTATTCAGCCAAGTATATAAACCACCAAGAAAGAGCAACCATTAACTATTATCAAATCAGTAAAGTTCCATTTGTCATCTCTGGGAACTTTCTGTCTTCCTGGGGAAGCAGTAAAGAGACATCAGTCATGATGTCTCTGGCCATAAATAAAATAAAATTCAACCTTAAAATGACTTAAATTGAAATGGTGACTAAATATTTCTTATTTCAACAATTTCAGAGGTACAATTTTTCCAGGACCGGTTAGTTGACTTAGCCAGCAAAATCATCAATACTTGGGTTCTTTTTATTTTTCTGTCCTGCTATTTTCCACATATCTTTTCACAAATCTTTGACTTCTGGGAAGAAAAATGATTGAGTGTAAGGCTTCCCTGGTGGCTGAGATGGTAAAGAATCTACCTTCAGTGTGGGGGACCTGGGTTCGATCCCTGGGTTGGGAAGATTCCCTGGAGGAGGGCATGGCAACCTACTCCAGTGTTCTTGCCTGGAGAATCCCCTTGGACAGAGGAGCCTGGTAGGCTACAGTTCTTGGGGTCGCAGAGTAGGACATGACTGAGTGACTAAGGACGCACATGCAGCAAAATTAGATACAGATAGACTTTAAACTCTAGAGTTGCTCTGGGAATATTCTAAATCTGTACACTTTTAGAACCCAGTGTATTGGGTTGGGAAATAGATCCATAGTTCCCAGTACTCAGCCCTTCGCTATCGTCTTGTCTTCTACCTATCTCATTGCCACTCCTTTTTAATTTCCTTTGCTAGCTAGTTCTTTACATTTCTGAATGTAAAATTTTAGATAGTCCCAGTGCTTAACTTTCACCTGCTCTTAGTTTTGGATCCTTTGTCCAAACTTCTTACTTTATCTCTAACTGCCTGCCTAGCATTCCCACTTAACTTTTTAGTAATCATTTCAAACCATTAACATACGCATCTTTCCACACCAACTGCTCCCTCCGGAATATACTCCTTTTCATTTTTTATCATTTTAGTTGGTATCAACTTCATCTTTCTGGATGCTGAATTCAAGGAAAAAAATTGGATTTGTCTTCAACTCTTCTGATTCCTGTCACTCCACCTACAGTCAACGTATTCAAAATACATTCAGCATTGCAGTAGTACTCACATTCAGTATGTGTTATTCTGGGTCTTCTGAGAATCAGATACCAAGATAGGATTAAACATGTAAATGTATTAGGAGTAAAGCCTAAACAAGGACAGGACCTGAAGAGTCAGAAATAAAACTCAGGTCTGATTCAAAGTAAATGAGAAAGAGAAGATGGGAATCTGGGTGAAAGGGGCCTTGGCAACAGGACAATTCTGAGGATTTAGCAGGGCCATTGGAGAGTCCTTAAGTCAAAGTAGCCTGTGAGATATTTCTGCATCTTCCAGAAATGAGTTTTTCTCAGAATCCCTGCCATGCTTACTGGTTTCCTTGGTAGCCCATGGGAAGGAGCCTCCACCAGAACATACTGATGGATTCCAGAGTACTCTCGGCTGTCAGAGATCAGAAAGGCACATCCTCCCTGTGCTCACGTACTGTCATCGCCTTGGTCTAGGCCATTATCATCTCCAAGTAGACTAATTGGCCTAGCTTGTTAACTGAGCTTATTTATTTGCCTTTTCTTCACTTCCACCTTGTCTCAGCATAACTTCCACTGTGCCTCTTTCAAGACATAAGTCAGATACTGTCACTCTCATCTGAAACCTTTCAGTGCGCTCCCATTTTTGAGTAAACCACAGAGTCATTATAATGGGCTACGTGTCCCCACGACAGTCATTCAGGGCTTCCTCTCTGACCTTTCACTCACCACCACTCTAGTCCACTTGCCATTTTTCAAGCATAGGAGGTATTCTCCAGCCCAAGGGTCTCTATACTTGCTGTTGTCTCTGCTCAGAACTCATAACCACATTTGCATTTATATTCACAATACCCAGTCTCTCTCTATTTAACCTACTACATACTTTATTTTGTATTTATTTATTGTTTCCATTTCCCCAACAATTAGAACATATGAGGGTAGGAGTTCTCATCTAACTGCTGCATTCCTAATGCCTATACCATTACCTACAAAGATTAGGTGCTCAGAAAATACATTTTTGCATTTATAAATAGTGACAAACCAGGAACTTGTGGGGAAGACAGATGGGCACTCAAATTTTAACTTAAACAACTGTTTCTCTTTGGAGAAACCAATTAACCTCTGTGCCTCAGGTATCTCAGCTATAAAATAGTAGAACAATATATTCAGGAATCACCATAAAAAATCACAACTACGTATAACATTTCAGATGTTGCAAAAATCCCATTTACTATTGCAATATTTATTCAACTAGATTGGAGTCTGCCATCCTGTCATTCCAAACTCAACTCTGACAGGTGAATACTAGATGACAACACAGATCTGATCATTTTCACTCTGAGGTACTTTGTTTTTAATTTCCTTGAGGGATTAAAATCAATTTTCTTTCCTGACCAGAGATATTCCAAAAAGTATAAATTAATGAACAAGGAGTTTTTATTAACATGGATTGAAAAACTGGCTTTGCTTCACTGGATATGTAAACAGAGAACAATAATTTTACAATCCTAAGAAATAGTTTCTTTTTTAAAAAAATTTTATTTATTTATTTATTTTCTTTACATTATCGTGTTGGTTTTGCCATACATTGACATGAATCTGCCATGGGTATACATGTGTTCCCCATCCAGAAGCCGGTTCCCACCTCCCTCCCAATTCCATCTCTCTGGGTCATCCTGGTGCACCAGCCCCGAGCACCTTGTATCAAGCATCAAACCTGGGCTGGCGATTGATTTCATGTACAATAATTTACATGTTTCAATGCCATTCTCCCATAACATCCCACCCTTGCCCTCTTCCACAGAGTCCACGAGTCTGTTCTACACATCTGCATTCCTTTTGCTGTCTTGCATGCAGGGTTCTCGCTGCCATCTTTCTAAATTCCATATATATTCATTAGTATACTGTATTGTTTTTCCTTCTGGCTTACTTCACTCTGTATAATAGGCTCCAGTTTCATCCACCTCATTAGAACTGATTCATGTGTGTTCTTTTTAATGGTGAGTAATATTCCATTGTGTATATGTACCACAGCTTTCTTATCCATTCGTCTGTTGATGGACATCTAGGTTGCTTCCATGTTCTGGCTATTGTAAATAATGCGGCGATGAACATTGGGGTACATGTGTCTGTTTCAATTCTGGTTTCCTCGGTGTGTATGCCCAGCAGTGGGATTGCTAGGTCATATGGCAGTTCTATTTCCAGTTTTTTAAGCTATCTCCACACTGTTTTCCATAGTGGCTGTACTAGTTTGCATTCCCACCAACAGTGTAAGAGGGTTCCCTTTTCTCCACATCCTCTCCAGCATTTATTGCTTGTAGATTTTTGGATGGCAGCCATTCTGACTGGTGTAAAGTGGTACCTCATTGTGGTTTTGATTTGCATTTCTCTGATAATGAGTGATGTTGAGCATCTTTTCATGTGTTTGATAGCTACACTTTTCTTTCTAAAAGGTTCTGATGTAAAGTTAATAAAACATCTAAGATAGATTCATATTAATTAGCCAATACCCTTAAAAATATCACTTTACCTGAAGGTGGCAGAAGGTCAGTGATTCTCACTAAAGACAGTGAAAGTATTAAAGTATTTCCATATACCTGAAGGGCATAGTTTCTAGTTTGATGCTGTTGGTCTCTACCACTGAACTGCTCTTAATAGCTAATGAAATAAAATATTAGTATTCCAAATTCACTATATCATAAATCTGGGATGACTGAAGAATAAGACAAAGTCATCATTATATAAGATCACCTGAGCATAAAACACATTCATCCCCCAATTTCTTTCCAGGAGACACACTACTCCTGACCTGAGATATCCTATGTCAATATGATGTATTGGATGAATTATTTTCTGTTAAATGCTAGGACAACAACATAGCTTTTCTTTATTGACCTTGATATCTCATTTTCAGAAATATAAGCACTAGAGTTTCAAAAGGTTTGATAATAGCCTTACTCTTTTTACCACAGTTTCTCTAGTTATAGTATCATCTTCTACACAAGCATTCAGATTATCCATGCTGTTATGTACATTCTGCAGAATACCAACTTATTCTCTACTCTTTAAATAATATACAGTCAAAGATAGGGGATCTGTAACAAATTGCTTTACAAAAACATACTAATGGATATTTGCCTGAAAATTTATTAGTGCATTTTTAAGACATAGTGTGTTATTTCAGAGTATAAAGCATAATTGATTATGTCACAAGAATTTTGTACATAACTATTAATTACTAAGTTAAAATACTGAATTTCCAGTCATTCTTTCTGATGAGCTGAGACATGAAAAGGCAAACTCGGAGGTCACTGCACTTTTAATTGACAGTAGTTGTACACCAGGCTCCTTCAAAATATGCTTTTTTTCCTAGAAAGTATGTTGGTTGAATTCACCAAGCACAATTACAATAAATGTCTTTTATTATTAGTCTTATGATAAGTTGGTAGTTTTATAATTTACCACCTACACGGGACACAATTGGAAGTGTAGTTAAAACTATACCAACATGTTGGTAAAATTTTAATCTCTTCCAGATAAACTAGGGAATAAGTTCACCTTATCAGACATCTACTGTGTCTTTGTGAGGTCCTTTAATGTATATCATCTCTAGTTTTTCAAATAAATCTGAAAGTATATTAATAATTTACTCAAAACCATACCAACTTATCTAGGATTTGAACACTTTATTTTGCCAACTAGAAACACATATTCCTTCCACCATTTTACATGGCTTCTCTGTAAACAAGTGCTTCAGATCAAACCCTTGCAAAATATTACACAACACATAAAAAGTATGAATTGATATTTGTGGAGAAAGTACTGCTTGCCTGGGGGTTACAGTCCAACTGTAGACACAGAATGTATTAACAGATATTAGAGAAACACAGGCATGTAGAAGAGATTCATTCTGAGAGGGGCACTTCCATTTTAACACGGTGACTGACCAGATAATCGGCAAACACTTCCAGAGCAATATGCTCAAAAAGCTGGATAAAATATGAAGCATTGATTTCAGTGCACATCTGAGTTGAAAGAAAATAATAGAAATGTCAGTTCCCAAAGGAACTAAAAGCCTCTTGCTGAGGGTGAAAGAGGAGGGTGAAAAAGCTGTCTTAAAACTCAACATTTAAAAAACTAAGATCATGGCATCCAGTTCCATCACTTTATGGCAAGCAGATGGAGAAACAGTGGAAAGAGGGACAGACTTTATTTTTCTTGGCTCCAAAATCACTGTGGATGATGACTGCAGCCACAAAATTAAAAGATATCTGCTCCTTGGAAGGAAAGCTGTGACAAACCTAGACAGCATATTAAAGAGCAGAGACATCACTTTGTTGACAAAGGTCTGCATAGTCAAAGCTATGATTTTCCCAGTAGTCATATAGGATGTGAGATTTGGACCATAAAGAAGTCTGAACACCAAAGAATTGATGCTTTCAAATTGCGGTACCAGAGAAGACCTTTGAGAGTCTCTTGGACTTCAAGTATATCAAGCCAGTCATTCCTAAAGGAAATTAATCCTGAACATTCATTGGAAAGACTGATGCTAAAGCTGAAGCTCTAATTATCTGTCCACCTGATGCGAAGAGCTGACTCATTGGAGAACACCCTGATGCTGGGAAAGATTGAAGGCAGGAACAGAAGCGAGTGACAGAGGATGAGATGGTTTGATGGCATCATCAATGGACATGAGTTTGAGCCAATTCTGAGAGATAGTAAAGGAAGGGAAGCCTCCTGTGCTGCAGTCCATGGGATTGCAAATATATGGATACCACTTAGCAACTGAACAACAGCAATAGTGCTCCCAAAATATGAGAGACATCTCAACAGCAAAGAAGTCAGTAGGGGTAATTGAGCTATTAATACATTGAGAGTAAATTTCTATCTTTAGACCTAAAATACTTAACTTTTCAAATGTGTAAGGATTGGAGAGATAAGACTTGGGGTTCCTGTGAGGCAGGAAATGAAATAGAGATCTTTGCCTGTCCACCTTTGAAGTGTCAATTCTCAAACATATATGACACTATTGCACTACTAAATGCTTGTACTTTTGTGCTCTTTTTTTTTTTCTGTTTGTTTATGACAATGAATGGGAGGAGGCACTACAGAATTTAGAAAATTAATCACTTTTTAAGATATAAACCAAAGGAGGTTTTATTTTAGAATATAGAGAAAATATTTTTTAAATTCTAAATTGTTAAATTCTATTTGGAAATCAGTTACATATCCATGATAAGAAAGAATCAGAAAAATAAATTCTGTATAATTTGTAGAAACATTAATGGCAACTCACATATTAAGATGGCTTCAACCCAAATTTCAAGTATACATTGTTCAGAGTATTAGGACTGTTTAAAACTCATGTGTAAGCAAACAATTTCTAAAACATATTAAATATGACTTTCTTTTTATTACATAAATACCTTAATTTGAAAATAATTTCTTAAATCATATACTTAAAAATAAATATATTCTGGGTTCTGCTAATAAGACCACCTTCAGAAACAGTTAGATAAGAGACTAGAGAAATTAGCATATATTATCTTCAGTCTCTTTGATGTGGTTTGTGAAGAGGAAACATCTGTTGGCATAAATAACAGCTCATGTGAAAGCGCAGAACGACATCTTTAATAATCAATATTTTGTATTCAATGAAATGTCAGGATTTATTTTCTGCTTCCCATTGGGTTAACTTTATAATCCTCTCTGTGGATTATGTGCTAAACTGAATCGCTAGAAAGTGTTAGGTGGAATTAAAATCGGCACAGTGTTTGTGGTTACAAACAACTAGGATGAAACCCCTGCATCTCAATATCTGTCAGACCAAGGACAAGTGTTTAACCTCCTGGAGACCCTGTATCTTTCACACTTTAAATTGAGATAAGCATGCCTATTTTACAAGATGAGCATAAGAATCATTAATATGCATACAAAGCCTCTAGCAAAAAGTAGATTTTTTAATGCAGCTATTCTTATTGCTATACATCAGAATTACCTGTGGAATATTTTAAAACTTCAGACCTGCACCTGAAATTATAGTCTATGGATGTGGTCTATTACCAAGTCTGCAGATAAGTACAAATAACAACAGAGATGTTCTTAGTTACATTAGTCAGAGACAGCTATGTAAATGCTTTATCCATGGTCTTTTCAATCTTCACACTTTGTTTAATAAAAGCTTCATTTTTTCCATGGGGCCTTATATTAACATACAATTTATTTAGTGACTACATTGTGTTAGGAACCTTCATAGACTTGATTTAGGAAATTCTTCAAAACAGTCATCATAGATCTTCAATTTTGTATTGCAAGTAATTAGATTGAACTTCAGTCAGATAAAATTGACACCCTCAGATAACACAAGTGGTAAGTACAGAGGTGAAATTTGAACTCAGGATTCTACGATCTACCACTGAATCCTCTTTCAAAACCTAACTCAAATATCCCCACGAATTAACTTCCTCCACCAGGTAGATGTATGGTTTCTACTTTCATCTCTCCTTGCATGTTTTACCCATCTCCATTATGGCACTTTTCACTCTGACCTGTACTTTCCTGCTTATATATCTCTTTAACATACTGAGTGTGGGGTACTTAAGGGAAAGTACTCTTGTTAGGTATTATAGTGAAGGTACTCTTGTTATTTGATGTTCTGTAACCATACACTATATGCTTGCTTTCGAAAATAATTGAATCATTAAATGACCTGTGCTTGGCACCTTTTACCATTTTTCTCCCAAAAAATGCATTTGGTAGAGACTCAGGGTACATTGCTAAGACTTAACCTCCATGACTCAGATTTTACTAGAGGAAAGTTATGTCATCAAAATAACAAAGCAATCAATAGAAATTATATTTTGAAATGTATCCATGTGATTAGATTCAGTCAGAGGAAGCTTAGAAATTCTTTATGAATAAATATTTTCTCTTTACATCAGGTTGCAATGCATGGACCAAGAGTTTAATCTGAGCAAACTCAGCTATTTATTTAAAGTAAAATTAGAACCCCATGATGCTGGGCATTTTTTTTTCTATAAATATCTTAGAATGTTAACATATTTTTTTTCTTATGTCTCATGATATAATATATGTTTCTATTTGAGAATAAAATTATTTTGGTAAACAATTACAAGCTTACTGAAAAGATGCAAGTGCCATTTGCAAATGGCAAAAGTTGTATGAGCCATTTGATAATAAGCTGCCCCTGTGATCTCTCATTAGAACCAAATAAGTTAATATATTTTCCTAAAAACAAGAATTGTGTTTATTATATCCTCTCAGTTTAGCTTTCAAAACATAAACTTGAATCCTTGCTAACATTTATTTCTCAGATATCATTCAAATTTTGCTAGTTGTTCTAATGATGTCATTTATTAGAAAATAAATCAATTTCAAACCATGCATTGCATTTTACTCCTTTATGTTATGTCTCTTTTAGTTTTCTGTCTCCATCTTTTCCTTAGCTTCCTGGACACTAATACCTTTGAATTTTACATGCCAGTTATTTTGTAGAATTTCCCCCCAATGTAAGTGAGTTTGATGCCTCCTCATGGTTAGATTCAGATTAGGCTGCTTCCCTAGATGGCACTAGTTGTAAAGAATCTACCTGCCAATGCAGGAGACATAAGAGACACTGGTTCAATCCCTGTGTGAGGACGATCCCCTGGAGGAGGGCATGGAAACCCCCTCCAGCCTTCTTGCCTGGAGAATCTCATGGACAGAAGAGCTGGGCAGGCTACAGTCCATAGGGTCGCACAGAGTCATACATGGCTGAAATAACTTAGCATGCACGTAGCTCTGAAAGAGTGTCTTGCCCTGGTTAGTCATGGTTAAGGCAAGGCTGGATCTGTTGGCACAGACTCCAGGAACTGATGAGTCACAATAAGCCGGAGGCTCACGTATTTCTGGATCCCTGGCTTCTCTACATTATGCTTTGAGGTTCATCATTTCTTCCAAACCATACGCTCAATCCATGTTACACTTCTGGGTTTTTGTTGTTGTTGTTTGGTTGGTTGGTTTACTTTTAGCCTAGTTTAGTAAACAAATTTCACATACTCTCAACCTTGACTGAGAACTGAAACTGGTTTATTTTATTAGAGTTCTTAGAAATATAACCAATAAGTGTATATGTGTATATATATATATATATTTACACACACACATTAGAGTCCAAAATCTGGAACTGATGCAGAAGGCTGGCAAGACTGATTTCACAGAGTAACTCTGAAGGCTTTCAACTGGCAGAGTCCCTTCTTGTTGGGAGAGGTCAGCTCTTTGTTCTAGTAAGTTTTTCAGCTGATTGAATGGGAGTCCCAATCACATTTTGGAGAATGATTGGCTTTAATCAAAGTCCACTGATCAAAATTAAAATCTCATCCAAAAACACCCTCACAGAATCATCCAAAATAATGTTTGACCAAATATCTGGGCACCATGGCTCAGTCAATTTGACACATAGGATTAAGCAGCACAGTTATCTACTCACCAGATAGTCTGAAGCTATCTTATACCCGATGTCTCAAGGTCCATTCTGTCCTCTGGTAAGACTGTAACATTTGTATATCTAGAAGCTGTCAACTAGAAGCGAGCTGAAAAGTTATACTATGCTATTCATTTCTGCTGGTTCACATCCTCAGGAGCTTCCGAGCTAAAATCTGAAATTGGCCCTTGTACAAAGAGTGCAAGGAAAGACCAAAGAAAAAGATTACTGCAGATGGTAGGAGGCAGGTTTAATTAGCAAGGGGATTATATACTAAGCTTGTCTTGAGTGGCTGTAAGGCAAGTGGATCTCCACAAGTGCCCACCAGAATCTTAAAAGTTTATAGAGAAGCTTTGACTGGGTATTTATTCCAGATGGTCTCAACATCTTACTCTTTCAAGGCTATGTCTTTGAAACAGCTCCCGCTGTGGAATCAGTGGGCTGAATATATATTCCAAGGATGGAGAGAGGGTGAGGACACTCCTTTCACCCAGGTACAGCTTGTGGGTCAACCAGGAGTCACATCCTCTTGATGCCCTTATCCAACACGTTCACAGGTGCAGGATGTGAGGACTGGAGAGCAGTTATGATGTTGTCAATGTGACACCACATGTTCAAGTCAACAGAATATCCTTATATTTAAGATATTCTTACCACTGTAATTTTCTAAGTATCTCCACTGACACTTAAAACAATTAATGCTAGTTGTGGTACCTAGAGTCATACATTTTGGTGTATTGCAATGGAAGTAAGAGTTCCTTGAAAGTGCATGCATGTTTCTGCATGCCAAGTTGATTCAGTTGTGTACAACTCTTTGAGACTCTGTGGACTCTAGCCCTCCAGGCTCCTCTGTTTATGAGATTCTCCAGGCAAGAAGATCTCCTCCAGGGGATCTTCCTGACCCAGGGATCGAACCAGTGTTTCTTACATCTCCTGCCTCAGCAAGTGGATTCTTTACTGCTAGCACCACCTGGGAAGCCCCTTGAAAGTGTATGTTCTATATCAAAATCAATGTAAAAATCTACATGCTCATAATATATCTGTGCATTTATTTATTTTTGGCTGCACTGCACAGCTTATGGAATCTTAGTTCCCTTAGCAAGGATCAAACCCAGGCCCAAGGCAGTAAAAGCAAGGAGTTCTAACCCCTGAATGGCTAGGGAATTCCCACATCTGTGCACTTTTTAATCTAAATGTCTCAAAAATTTCTCCAGTTCTTAGAAGAAAATCCATAATCTAATAAGAATCTTACTTGGGGCAAAGGTTTTCTCTATAAGGAGTAATTCACAGTTTTCTACCAATATCTCAATTCTGCATTCTTTACACTGTCAGATAGCCATAGAAACCCTCCTTCCCGCAGAAGAAGAATTTCCACCGCCACCACCTCCAAAAGTATTGAGAGCAATGAATCAGTATCAGGGCTTTGGCAACAGGGTCCACACAGTTAATCTCATATCTTGCCCAGCTGGTACCAGCTATTGGAGTTCATGAAGACCAAGTCAATAAGGAAAAACAGAATCACAACATGAAAAACAGTGGGCTTCCTAGGGGCTCAGTGGTAAAGAGTCCGCCTGCCAATGCAGGAGCCACAGAATACATAGGTTTGATCCCTGGGTCATCAGGAAGAACACTTGAAGAAAATGGCAACCCACTCAAATATTATTACCTGGATAATCTCATGGACAGGGGAGCCTGGCAGGCTATGATCCATGTGGTTGCAAAGAGACAGACAGGACTGAAACAACTGAGCATGCCATGGGGGGAAAAAAAAAAGAAAACATGTAAATCTATACCTCAAGGCCACCAGAATCACTCAGTGGAAATCTAAGAAAATTCTCTTTGTTTTCACAAAGCCAGATACCAATGGGTGCCAGTTTCAGATCCTATATAACCTCTGCAGAATCCATGATCAGTTAGCAGGTACTGAGAAAATCAAATTGCAGGATAAACTGGTTGCAAACAATAAAAGAAAAGCTCACATTCAAACTGTTCAAGAGAAAAGGAAGAGGACGTTTTTTGGTGACAAAGGAATCAAAGGTAAGGAATCAAATTGTTCATGATGCAGGAGAGCTTATGGAAAGAAGGCGATCTGAGTCCTAAAGAACCACTGCAATAGAATTGTAAACACTATGAAGACACAAATGATGTATTTGTCAGGAAATGTGGATTATTTTTGAAGTCTCAAATGAGTACTAGCAGTCTTGAAAGAGCAAGTTGTAGTGTAACAATTTCTGAAATTGTGGCTTCTTCTTGAATGATTAAAAAAATACTGAGATGAATCACATTTTATTTCTTCACTGATCACAAAATTTGAAGCATAGAGCTCCCTAAACTAGATGGTAAATGAACATTTTGATCAAATGATTCTCTCCTTAGAAATGTGCTATAGGTAAGGAATTATGTCACCTGCTCAAGAAAGGTAAAAATGACAGCTCTTCCAATTGTGCCTTAGTCATTTGATTATATCTACAACTTAACTGAGGCAATTGATTTAATGAAAATTAATTAAGCTCATGGTTCTGGTAGAATTTAATCCTCAAATTTTAATACTTAACTTTATTCAAGCCTCTTTAAATTATAATGAAAAGAGTTTACTGAATAATTCTTTGAATGATGTTATATTAACATTTAAATGTAGTATTTGAAGCCTATTCTTTGTAATACAGGGTTTCTAATTATTGTATTCTTACAACCATATTCATACCAATTTATGTTTTTATAGAGTCTTCTTGCAAAGGGGCACATAGAGGAAAATCATAATACAGTGGGCTAAGAAGCTTTCTTTTTCATGTTTTACCAGTATGTTGTAAAGAACATGAGCAAATGACCCATAGAGATCCACCATATGTGTTTCTTCAAATGTATGATAAAACAGGAAGTTTTAATATTGTGTACTTCTCTAAGAATGAACCAAATACTCAGCATCATACATATTCTTTTTGGTCTTTGTGTTTTGAATAAAGTGCTGGAATAATGTCTTTTTATGGCAATTACAAATAAAGTAATTTACATAATTATTCTGTAATAATGTAATTGTTGCCATGTAGACTATAGAACATAAAAAGCATTAAGTAATTGCAGGGTTATTTATGGCCTGAAAATTGTCTGGCAATTATGTTAGAGGTAATAGTAGCATGAAATTCACAGCTTAATTGTTACTTGATTTTTAAAATGCAAAATGTGTTCTTTTATTATAGACCTAAGCACCTAACCACATAATTATATCACATGCTTTGTACAGAATGGAAAAGTGGGCACAATTCAATGGAGAAAAATATTCTTCTACTCAGTTTTAAGTACTTGAAAACTTCAGTATTTTAAAATTGTCATTTAATATCAATTTCCACATTTTAAAACTAGGAAGTTTGACTTAGAAGTGGCTCAAATAATAAAGAATCTGCTTGCAATGCAGGAGACCCAGGTTTGATCCCTGGATCAGAAGGATTCCCTGGAGAAGTGAATGGCTACTCACTCCAGTATTCTTGCTTGGAGAATTCCATGTATAGAGGAAACTGCTGGGCTACAGTCTATGGGGTCACAAAGAGTTGGACTTGAGTGAGAAACCAACACTTTCATTCTCACTTTCACAATGCTCATTCTTTAGGATATCTCAAGTCTTATCTTTGTATGGTATGCACATGCATGGTATAACCTTCTCTGTTCTTGCAAAACATTATCAGGAAGTTGACATTGTTTTTGTTAATATTATATATTAGAACATGGCACACATGATATATTCCATCTCCTATACCAATGTGAAAAATTACTTTCTGAGAATAAGGTATGGTCATTTTGGAAGACATAACTGACAAATGTACTTGACAATCACAGTTTATATTTATCAGAGATAAAGTCTGAAATAGAGAGGACTACCCCTGCCTAACCCCAACAATCTGATTTCCCACTTTTAACTTTTTTTAGTCACCAAAAAGCAGCCAGATCCTACATTACCATTCACTCCCACATTTTAGTCCTTATAAGGCTCTTAACATCCTTATTCAATCATTCTGTTTTCTCACTTTTTCAATATTTATGGCCATTCCTCAGAACACCTACAAGTCAGTTAAATTTTTTAAGTTTGAAAAAATATTAGTTTTGTCTTTAATATATTTTAAGAAAGAAATTATTTTAAAATGTCCATATTATCTAAGGCAATCTACAAATTTAATACAATAGTCATCAGAATACTGGTGAAATTTTTCACAGAATTAAAACAAAACTCTAAAATTTATCAGTTCAGTTCAGATGCTCAGTCATGTCTGACTGTGACCACATGGATTGCAGCATGCCAGGCTTCCCTGTCCATTACCAACTCCCAGAGCTTGATCAAACTCATGTCCATTGAGTTGGTGCCATACAACCATCTCGTTCTCTGTTGTCTCCTTCTCCTCCTTCCTTCAATCTTCCCTGCATCAGGGTATTTTCCCAATGATTCAGTTCTTCACATCAGGTGGCCAAAGTGTTGGCGTTTCAGCTTCAGCATCAGTTCTTCCAATGAATATTCAAGACTGATTTCCTTTATGATGGACTGGTTGGATTTCTTTGCAGTCCAAGGGACTCTAAAGAATCTTTTGAAACACCAGAGTTCAAAAGCATCAATTCTTTGGTGCTCAGCTCTGTTTATAGTCCAACACTCACATCCATACTTGACTACTGGAAAAACCATAGCTTTGACTGGATGGACCTTTGTTGGCAAAGTAATGCCTGAGCTTTTTAATATGCTATCTAGGTTGGTTATAGCTTTTCTTCCAAGGAGCAAGTGTCTTTTAATTTCATGGCTGCAGTCATCATCTTCGGTGATTTTGGAGCTCAAGAAGATAAAGTATATCACTGCTTCCATTGTTTCCCTGTTTATTTGCCATGAAGTGATGGGACCAGATGCCATGATCAGTTTTCTGAAAGTTGAGTTTGAAGCCAGAATTTTGACTCTTCTCTTTCACTTTAATCAAGAGGCTCTTCAGTTCCTCTTCACTTTCTGCCATAAGGGTGGTGTTATCTGCATATCTGAGGTTATTGACATATCTCCAGAAATTTTAATTCCAGCTTGTGCTTCATCCAGCCAGGCATTTCACATGATGTACTGTACATATAAGTTAGATAATCAGGATGACAGTATACAGCCTTGACATACTCCTTTCCCAATTTGGAACAGTCCATTATTCCATTTCCAGGTCTAGCTATTGCTTCTTGACCTGCATACAGATTTCTAAGGAGGCAGGTCAGGTGGTCTGGTATTCCCATCTCTTAAAGAATTTTCCACAGTTTATTGTGATCCACACAGTCAAAGGCTTTGTCATAGTCAGTAAAGCAGAAGTGGATGTTTTTCTGGAACTCTCTTGCTCTTTCTATGATACATCAGATGTTGGCAATTTGATCTCTGATTCCTCTGCTTTTTCTAAGTCCAGCTTGAATATCTGAAAGTTCTCTGTTCATATACTGTTGAAGCCTGGCTTGAAGAATTTTGAGCATTACTAGCATGCAAGATGAGTGCAATTGTGCAGTAGTTTGAACATACTTTGGCATTGCCTTTCTTTGGGATTGGAATGAAAACTGACATTTTCCAGACCTGTGGCCACTATTGAGCTTTTCAAATTTTCTGGTATTTTGAGTGTGGCTTCATCTTTTAGGATTTGAAATAGCTCAGCTGAAATTCCATCACCTCAACTAGCTTTGTTCATAGTGATGCTGCCTAAGGCCCACTTGACTTCACACTCCAGGAGTGTGAAATCTAAAATTTATATGGAACTACAAAAGGCTCCCAGGTATCAAAGTGCCTTGAGAAAAAAGAATAAACCTAAAAGATTCATGTGTGCTGATTTCAAACTATATTAGAAAGCTAAGCTAATAAAAATAGAATGGCGTTGGCACCAAAACAGATACATAGATCAATGAAACAGAAATTAGAGCTCCAAAATATACCCATAAAATTGCATTAATTAATATATGACAAAGGAGGTCAGAATATACAGTACAGGGAAACGGGCTTTCTAGTAAGTTATACTGGAAAAACTGGACACCTACATGTAAAAGAAGGCCTCCCAGGTGGCTCAGTGGATAACTAATCTGTCTGCAGTTCAGGAGATGCAGGTTCAATCCCTGGGTCAGGAAGATCCCCTGGAAGAGGAAATGGCAATCCATTCCACTATTCTTGCCTGGAGAATCCCAAGAACAGAGGAGCCTGGTGGGCTACAGTCCATAGGATCACAAGTTGGATACGACTGAAGCCACTGAGCATGTATGCATGCACATGCAAAAGAATGGATTTAGGACATGTTAATCATACCATGTACAAAAATAAACTCAAAATGACTAAAGATCTAAATGTAAGACCTGAAATCATAAACCTCCTAGAAGAACATAGACACTCTTTGACATAAACGGTAGCCACATTTTTTTCTGCAGTGGGGGGAGAATCTGTCTACTGTGACCCCTGGGTTGGGAAGATTCCCCGGAGAAGGGAAAGGCCATACACTCCAGTATTCTGGCCTGGAGAATTCCATGGACTGTATAGTCCATGGGGTCACACAGAGTCAGACACGACTGAGTGACTTTCACTCCTGTCTACTATGGTAAGGAAAATAAAGGCAAAAGTAAACAAATTGTACCCAATTAAATTTAAAATCTTTTCTACAACAAAGAAACTCACTGACAAAATGATGATAGCCTACTGAATGGGAGAAAATATTTGCCAATGATATGACTGACAAGGTATTTGTATCCATAATATATAAACAGTTCACACAGATATTTAAACAAATAAAAAAATCAGCAGAAGTCCTAAATGAGTATTTTTCCAAAAGAGACATTACAGATGGCCAGCAGTTGCATGAAAAGCTTCACATAGCTATTCATCCATACAGGAAATGCAAATAAAAACCACAGTGGCACATAATCTCACTAGTGTCAAAATATCTTCATGTGACAGTTGCTGGCAAGGATGTGGTATACATTTGGAAAAATGCAAATTGGTGTAGCCTCAATAGAAAATGGTATGAAGGTTCCCCAGGAAACTAAAAATAGATCTACAATTTGATCCATCAATTCTGCTCCTGGTTATATATTTGAAGGAAATGAAAACACTAATTTGAAAGATACAGGCACCCAAACAATCATAGCAGCATTATTTATAATAGCCATGATACGGAAGCAATCTAACTGTCCACTAATGAGCAGTTATCTTTGTTCCTCCATTGGTAAGGTTTTTTCTACACTTCTTAAAAAATTTTTATATTTATCTTTGTACAGTTTAATATGCTTAAAGGTAAGTTTTATTAGTCTGTCTTTGGTCTTTATGCTACTTTGCATTCTCTTAGCCTCTTAGTTGTGTGGTTTGATGTCTGCAATCATTTCTTCCAATAATCCTTTCCATCTCAATCTCTCATTCTTTTCTTTTGGATATTCCCATTACTTGTACGTTACACCTTCTGAAATTTTCACAGAGTTTTTGTGCATCTTGGTTTTCTTTTTAAATTTTATTCTTTTAATCATTCTTTTCCTCTACATTTCATTTGGGGAAGTTTTTATTGATATATCTTCAAGCTTATTGGTTCTTTCTTCAGTCATGTCCTTTCTGTTACTGGATTTTGCAATGACATCCTTCATTTCTGTTATATCATTTTTAATTTGTAGCAGTTTTTCTTGGAATTGTTATCTATCTCCTTACATTTTATATATCTGAATTTGTTTTCTTGGTCAAATTTTCCATTAAAACACATTGTATATTAATCATACTCATTTTAAATCAATTGTCTAAAAGTTCCAAATCTGTACCATAGCTGTATCATATCTGATATTTGCTTTGTCCTTTCAGACTGTAACCGTTTTTTTTTTTGAAAGCTGAAAAAAGAAAGGTTTATTGTATATCTAGGTTTATATCTAAGGTATATTGTATCAGGTAATATACCTTAGAAGGAGATTTTATATTAATCTGGCTCTGAATTGTCCAATATTTATATTTATCATTAAAGAAGATATTGAGATTCAAATAATTCTGGTGTATTTGCTTTATTCTCCCCTATTTTCTTTGGATTTTCCTAAGAATTCTTTCTTAAACTGAATCTGAGCATTGCTGCTCTTTCAACTATAGTCCACTGTTATTTTACTGAAGCTTTATTTATATGGGCTTCCCTGGTAACTCAGTAGGTAAAGAATTCATCTTCAATTCAGGAGACCCTGGTTCAATTCCTGGGTTGGAAGGATTCGCTGGAGAAGGGATAGGATACCCACTTCAGTATTCTTGGACTTCCCTTATGGCTCAGCTGGCAAAGAATCCACCTGCAATGCAGCAGACCTGGGTTCAATCCCTGGGTTGGGAAAATCCCCTGGAGGAGGGAAGGCTACACACTCCAGTATTCTGGCCTGGAGAATTCCATGGACTGTATAGTCCATAGGGTCGCTTAGAGTCGGACACAACTGAGAGACTTTCACTTTCTTTCACTTCCACTTCAAAGAGTAAGAAAAAGGGAAAAAGCATAATCTTACTATTAAATGTCAGTCTTTTCATGGTGTTTGCTCATTGGCTAAGACTTTCAAAATGTTCCAAAGTTATTTTTGTGGTTGCTGTTTTCTCTTGTCCTACTTTAGGTGATGGAATTGCTAGAGGGGTTCATTTAGATAATCAACTGTGAGTATAAGGGAGATAAGGTTTTGGCAAAGCCCTTTACTCTGGAGAATGTGTGTTTATTAGGAAAACACACTAGGCATAGTTCACATTTCTTTCTTTCTTTTTTCTTTTTCTTTTTTTTACTTCTTCACACCTCCTGCAAAAGACAGAGTGATTTTTCTCATTCTGCACTAAGAGAACTTGATGGAGTCCTAGAAGTAAAACTCATACACATGTACAGCTTCTCTAAGATTGCATGCTCCCAGAAATTTCTTACTCTCACACTAGTCCGCTGTCGTTAAGCTACCATTTATATTCTCCTGCCAGTTTATGACTCCAGCAACTTCTACCTTTGTTAATCTGATCTTTTTTGGGAGTCACTGAACTCACTTGCGTCTCCAGTTTTTAGTGCACCAGTTTTTCTGGAAACCTGAGTGTTCTAATGGGTGAAGGAAAAAGTCACTGGTTTTCAGTTTCTTCAGCTTTTTTGTTTTACTATAAGCAAAGGGTGAAGACCTATAGCTCTTTATATGTTGGAAATAAATAGATAGGTCTATATATTGATAGAAATGTTTCTTAAATGTCTATCTAAAAGTTTTTGGTCTGTTTCTGATATGAAGATCATGAGGTAGTTGACAATTTTTCTATTAAAAATAAAACAAATTTATTTAATACTTTGACTATTTAGTCTGAAAGCCTAGAGGAATGCCTTGATTGGATGAAAATCACCGGAGATTTAAAACCAAGCTCAATATAATTTCCATTATGACTGGCTTCAGGAGTTTCAGAAAAATCATTAATTTTAATACACAGGACGAGAAATAGCATTCTGAGAACTTATCGGGTGACATTCTGAACATATTATTTACTCATAGTCAGTAGTGCCCGAGCTTTGATGTGTCCTTCCTGAAGTTGATTGTTTAAACACACACACACACACACACACCCTGAGGTATAAATGTCAAAATAATGACAGAAATTCAATCAATAAAAATGTATTTCTTCAGACACTATCATAAAACCATTATTAGTGATCCTCACTCTGATTTTCTACCTTATCTACATCTCATTTATATGACTTGCCCATCTTGGCAAAAAAGAAAACTTAAATCTGCCAACAACTGAGTGAAATTGTTCTTCTATAATAAATTTATCTAAATATTTTAGCTTCTTTTATTTTTAAAAACAAAGATGGATATATTTGCAACCACAAAATAAATACCACTTTGATGTCTTTTTGTGAATCAGTGATTCACAACCAGAGGTGGTTATTTCAACCAAGGAGACACTGGAGACATCTAGGGACAATTTTGTTTGACACAATTAGGAGGTTGCTACTGGTAACAGAGATTCAAGATGCTTCTAATCCTCCCACACTGGACAGAACTGTAACACAAAACAAAAAAATCATATGACCAAAGATATTAGTAGAGTCTCATGTTAGAATTTCTGACCTGGTTTAACGTATTTTTCCCCACTCCTTTCTTTACTGTCTGTTCTCCTTAATGATATGACTCTTCATTGGGTCTCTTAGTGTGTTATACACTGTAGTGCATATCAGGTTAGCACACAGTATTTTCTGAAATAAAATTTATTTCCAAAAATATCTTCAAGAATAGAAATCCAAAACACTAAAATAGATCATAGAATTTACATATTCTGAGACTTGGCTCATATAGAGGGTATCTTCTCTCTCTAAAGAAATATTTAGGTAATGGGGAAGGAAATATTTGTGGGAGATCATGGAGCCTCTCAAATTGCATGTTGCTGGTTTGCATTTTAATTTATGTAAACATAAACTCAGTTCTTCACTTTGAGCTACATAAACCCTCATAAAAAACATTCAATTACTTGTATGGTAATAAATACTGAAAATTAGTTTTCTTTAAATTTGTATAATTCTACTATATATCAGGGGTAGACTGATGAAATTGATTTATTTGAATGGGAATTAAAAACATGGCTTCAAGCTTTTCTTTCAATACATGTATGTTATAGATATCCTTTGATGTGCAGTATTCATGTTGAAGGAAAGAAAATTTTATTTTCTAAACAGCTAAAAATTACTTACTGAGATTAATGAGAAATCCAATACATTTTTTGAGAATCCTTTCTCATCTATGAATTATATAAAAATATACTATTTTGTATAAATGAAAATAAAAGTAAGTCCAGATCTTTAAGTAAATGGTCTATCAAATGCCATTTATTTCCAGAGGCTAACAAAATAACACTGGATAGTCTACAAATGTTTTGGATTGAAAAGTTAAACAAATGAATGAGTGATTAATTAAAATATATATATACAAATAGTATAGAAATAAATGCTTTCTTTAATGCCAAATCATTACTCCAATATTTCTCTAGAATTTTCTTGAAAATATGAATTTTTTCTCTATGATATTTAAGGCTGTTAAAAATGCACTTCTGAAAGGGGTTTCCACAAGCAATATGGAAAGCTGCAGATAATTTTGCTCCCACTATTACAATGAGATTAGCCTAGGTATTGTGGACGATCCAAGCTTTTATTAAGTCTATCAGAGAGCCGATATTTCAAGGCAATGATCTGAACTGAATTCTAGAGTAGCAAGCCCCTCAGAGGAATACATGAGCTTTTTCACTTTTGATAGAATGCAAAAAAAAAAAAATGTAATAGCAAGGAAATCAAGTAAGAAGAAAGCAGTGAAATTGTAGTTAATGCTTAAAGGCCGAGCAGAGGTGAATATGACAGTTTAGATTGGCTGAATGCCCTGAAAACAAGTCTTCATTGAATACTCAGGAGAAAGCTGGAGAAGGTCGTAGATCTGAGGGAGCACTTGTCATGACACTGACAAACATATA
Organism: Antilocapra americana; assembly: GCA_007570785.1. Taxonomy (NCBI): domain Eukaryota; kingdom Metazoa; phylum Chordata; class Mammalia; order Artiodactyla; family Antilocapridae; genus Antilocapra; species Antilocapra americana. Next base: position 5,878,849 of record ML660778.1, on the reverse strand, counting down.
GTGATAAGCTGTCATTGGTACAAAACCCAGACCCTTATATCATATGAAAGAAGAAAAAGCTGTCTATTGCAAAGCAGAGGATTGAACCCTACTCAAGGGAGATCAGGAGATTGGTTGGTTCCTTCTAATGAAACGAGAGGAACTGAACCCTTCAGATTCTAGAGGAGGGTAAAGATATGTACACTCATTAAAGACCCTGCATTCCAACAAATGTTTGCATATTATTTCAATGGAATACTATTCAACAATAAAAAAACAAAAAAATGAATGATACATGCAACAATATGAATAAGTCCTAAAATGTGAAGGGTAGGGAGCAGACATTTAAAAAATTCATTTTGTATGCCTCCATTTTTATGATATCTTCAAAAGGCAAAACTATAAGGATGAAAGAAAAGAACAAAAAGAGGTCAATGGAATTGACATTTTTGAATTGTAGTGCTGGAGAAGACTCTTGAGAGTCCCTTGGATTGCAAGGAAATCAAACCAATCAATCCTAAAGGAAATCAATCTTGATTATTTATTGGAAGGACTGATGCTGAAGCTGAAGCTCCGATAGTTTAGCCACTTGATGTGAAGAGCTAATACATGGAAGAGATCCTGATTCTAGGAAAGATTGAGGGCAGGAGGAGAAGGGGACACCAGAGAATGAGATGATTGGATGGCATCACTAACTCAATGAACACGAGGATGAGCATACTCTGGGAGACAGTGACATGCTGCAGTTCATGGGGTTGCAGAGTTGGACATGACTTAGTCACTAAACAATAACAATGGTTTAAGGGCTCTGGGTAAAGAGAAGTGTACAAGGGACTTTTTTATTGTTGTTATAATGAAGATGTTCTATAAGCTAAGTGCAGTGCTTACCATTCTGCGTGTATTGTTATTTGTCAAAAATCTTGGAATTGTTCACTTAAAAGTTGCAATTTTATTGAATGTAAATAATGACTTGAAAGAATGTGGGGCCTGACAGCAAAGGAGATACAGACATAAAGAACTGACTTTTGGACTCAGTGGGAGAAGAGGATGGGATAATTTGAGTGAATAGCATTGAATCATTTATATTACCATATGTAAGATAGATAGCCAGTGAGAGTTTGATGCATGATATAGGGCACACAGAGCTGGTGCTCCATGATAACTTGGAGGGATGGGGTGAGGAGGGAGGTGGGAGGGGGGTTTAGGAGGGAAAGGACACATGTAGGCCTTTGGCTGATTCATATTGATAAATGGCCAAAGCTATCACAATATTGTCAAGTAATTATCCTTCACTTTGAATAAATACATAAAATTAAAGAAAGAAAGAAAAAAATGTGAATAATTTACTTTAGTATTAAAAGAGCTGTATTTAATCCATCCTATACTATTTGAGCAGAGTAATAGTTTCTACTGTGAAATGTTATATTTAGGTCAATATTACTAGATACCTCATCAGGTCCATATAGTAGAAGAGGTTTCTAACATGGGACAAGTTAAATATAGGCCTTCACTTTCCTACCATTTTTGATGGGAGACATTGATGTCACTTTTGAGCCCCAGAGATATACATGTTGATTATTCTCCATCAAACCATCTTTCATTAAACTTAAAATTATATTCATTTTGATTACATTAGTGAAGTTCCTCTTCCTGTAGAAACTTCTCATGATATAAAGCTGAAAACTTCCAAAGTGCAGTTGCTAAAGTGCAGTATCATAAGTAGAAGATTGACTTTATATTGTGATATGATTTATTATAATGTTCAAATCTATACATTAATTTAAACTAAAAAAAGCATTCTATATGCAAAATTAGTACTGTTTTACAGAAAAAAAAGAATATTTTTATCCATTTTATTTTTACTTAGAATTATAGTACACATCCATAATTTACAGCTCTTACTCAGCCATTTCCATAGCCTAACAGTGATTTTACTGGAAGCAAAGATAATTTATTTCATCTTTATGACAGACATTCAGGAATATGATTATAAAAAAGGTAATTCTAATTCAGATATAAAAATAGTTATTATTCATCAGGCATAGTTTAAGATGCTACCTGTTTCCCCCCTGTGTGCCAATGTGAATATGTATATGTCTCTCACACTATATTTCAGTTGAAAGTTTTATTTGCTTGATTTGATTTATCTATCTTTTTATTTATTAATTTATTTATTTCACTTTCACTCTAGATTATGATGATTTATTATATAGAGCACAGAAAAATAGATTTTGCCTATTTTTTTAACCTGGAAAAAAATAAATACTCATTATGTGTATACTGAGAGTTTATTTTCAGCTATACATTAAAATACAAAAATACTCCAGAAAATTCTTAAACCATAAAAAGATTCAATGATGAATCATCATGGTATAATTGGAAAAAGAAAAAATTACTTCCTATGTTTGTAAAAACAGATACTTAATGCTGATTCTCAATCTCATTCTCTAAAACATTAACAATTACCCGTACCTAACCAACTTGGTACAAGAATGAAATAAAATAATTATTAAAGATATCTAGCACAATGCCTAGAGTACATTTTATTCAAAGTTGTAGGACCTGATTTACACTTCATGGAAGACTGAGTATAATTCTTGGAGTTTCCCCTAATATTGTAAATCAGTTCTAATTATTACATGTGTTTCTGCTAAACTAGTTCCTTTCAGTCCACAAAAATATGACATGAATCATGGAATGCATTTTTTTTCTATATCATAATGTAAGCCATCCTTATAAGGACCTTTCACAATTAGACGTCTCTACACCTGATTGGCCAAACGATAATCCCAATGGCTTTCTAATATTAGTTATGGGCAAAGGACTTGTTTTAAAAGAATGGCAGGTCTTAACCTAGTACTAATACTACACAGTTCAGGAAGAATCCCAGTTGCCAATGGGTAGGTTAGCTTCCAATAGCACTAGGTCATTTTCATGACTCCAAACCTTGCCGCTTTCCCGACCCTAACCCTTGTCACGTTTCCCTGGCATTCTCTCAAGGTGCCACTTCCTACTTGGCAGGAGTAACCTTCAGTACCACCGGCTACTACCTTAGCCCTGAAATCAGTAGAGGAGCCAAGCCTTCAGGTACTGGGTTGGATTGCTCTGTACCGCTCCCTGGGCAAGCTTCCTTGTGCACTGTGGCGGCCTTACTCCTAGGCAGGCACAGCCCACTCTGCTATAGTGGATGCTGCAGTCCAGCCTCACCCTCACCGGGGCATATGCAGAACAGGCGCTGAGTTGGAGGCCCTTGCAAATGCTATGGCAGGGGCCCTATCTGGGACTGCTATCACACAGGTGGTCTAACAAGTAGAACCTGGAAATGGGGTTTCCTGAGTTACTGCACAATCCTGTGAGTGCTGGACAGCCAAGTTCCTATGCTGCCTTACAAAGCTCTAAGCCTGGACACAGTATACCTTGTACGCTTATGACAGGGTTTATAGTTGGCCAAAATGAGTTAGGAGAGCATGCGGTAATGGAGCCTCTGGTCTTCAGTGTCTGTTCTCTCTGATCAGCCCAAAGCCAGGATCTTTATATAACAACTAACTTCACACTTTATATTTGTGCTATTTGACATGAATGAAGTACTCTCTCAGTTTGGGCAGGCACTAATGGAAAATGAAATCATCATTAACTGTGGAGTGCGTTAGAAATATTTGCTACATATACAACATTTATCTCCAGTTTAGAATTAAAAAATAATAAAATGACCCTATGACCTTCATATTTGCAGCCTAAACTAGTACTTAATGGTAGTTCTATAAACCAAGAGATAGCCACAAATATTACGTTCTTTATTTTTATAAGGGAAGACTAACATCATCTATCTACCCACCTGAAGTGTCAAATGAGTTCAAAAATAATAAAAATAACCAACTTAACAGGTAACAGATGGTATTGTGTCCCTTGGGACAAATTCAGTATCAATTTAGAAAACTTAGCACATTTGACCTGAATCATTTTGCCACCTACATATGCTGTACATCTGCTATTTGACTGAAATTCATAATCATACTTCTTTGAGACAATTTTCCTTGGTGTTATATAGACAAGTTGTTTTTTATAATTCTAGACTCATTGAATCTTACCACTGCAATGAACAACAAAAATTATCTGGTCCAAATTTATACTCAAAGTTGTGAAACTTTGGGTCTTGTTCCTAACAGATGGAAACCCTGCATGTTGAAACTTTTCTAGTTCAGCATGTTCTCTACTGTATGCATCAGCCCAGAATTTATTTAGGGACATTTCTAGTTAGTGAATAATCTTTTATTGCCCTTTTAAAGTGCTTCTCACACAGACTTAGACAAGAGGAATCGTTTCCTTATTAAAAGTTTACCCACCCCAGAAAACACTCCAGAGATTTATGACAACAGCAACTCTACTTTGCAGTAAACTCTGAGGCAAATTGACATGTAAGTTATTGGCAAATTCGTGCTAAGTTACAATTGAGTGATTTTTGTGATAACCATATGCACTACATGCGATAAGATAAATCTGAACATAATTTTCTAGGTTGATTACAACTGAGAATAGGATTCTATTTATTAGGAAAGCCTATATTTTAGTATATATTCATTTATTCTGGGAATAATATGGAATTTTGTTAGACATAACTCTAGATTATGTGTTGATACTGGGTTAAGAACAAAATTTAATTTCCCTATTAATCAGCAACCCTTCTGATGAATACTCTTTATGAGGATCCTTAACAAAATTGATCGAGTTCTCCGTAATGTATCACATGACTATCTTCATCTGATTAAATATTACACTTAAGTCAATATACAGGTGTTGAATACCTACAGGTGCAAATGGCTACACTCAGAAATACAATATATACAGTCAAGTGTTTATGGAGAAAAATAGATTTATATTCAAACAGCTAATTACACTGTGAAAGTGAAAGTGTTAGTCACTCAGTCCTGTCTGGATGTTTGTGACCCCAAGGACTATAGTCCACCAGGCTCCTCTGTCCATGGAATTCTCCAGCCGAGAATACTGGAGTGAATAGCCATTCGTTTCTCCAGGGAATCTTCCCAACTCAGGGATTGAACCAGGGTCTCCTGCATTGTGCCAGATTTCTTACCATCTGAGCTGCTGGGGAAGCCCATTGCAATGTTAACCAAATACTGACAAAATAAATGATTTAGAGAAATGTGTGAATTATTTTGTGGAGGCTCAACAAACACTTCAAAAGATAAACTGTTTCTTCTGCTAAGAGATGAGAAATTAAATATTCACCTCCTGTTGTCAAAAAAAAATGGCTAAATAGAATATCTCATAAGAATGTAAGAAACTGGCTAAAAATCTTTCTTTTCACATTACTGAACTTATTTTACCAAAGAAGAAATCTTGTCAAATTATGAAAAAACATGAATAAATTGAAAATGTGCTTACTTGTTAGAAACATATATGCTCATTTTGGAACACATTGATTTTCAAAAGATAGTGGGTCATTCTGACTGTATTTCCAAAGGTGGTTTTCATCCAATTAGCTAAAGCAATTTTCTGAGGGTCTGAGTAGTACTTGAAAATATCAATACATAACCATAAAGACAATTTCTGGAATGGATTTCAGAAAAATGGTAACTCATGAGCAACTTTCATCCCTCAATTCTCCCAAGCCACTGTGAGCAATTGGGTAGGAAGGGGGACTTTGCCTTTAGGGGAATTTAATAGAAAGGAGGTGGTGAAAGACTCTTGGGGATAGTTCATGGATGAAAGATTGCATTAAGATAACTCTAGGGTAAAGAGGAAAAACATAATATCTATCCCTGTACATGTCTATCTATATTTATTTTTATCTTGTAGAAAGATCCTGACCTACAAAGTGTAAGAACCACACTGACTGTGTGTGGGTTTGCCTGATCTACTTGTTATCCCAGGAGCTAAAATGCCTGAGTTCTCCTACTCATGAGGAAAGCAAAAAGCATTACTGCCTCAATGAAAATGTGCATCCAACTTGCTGACAGCCTGCCAACTATCTTTACCTTGCACCATTTGTAAAGCCACAATTACTAAAGGCATCCCAACAAAAGACTTGGGTTCTAGTGAGCAGACAAAAGAAAAGTAACAATATATGTAAGGAGTCTTGGATCCAACCTTTAAAAAACACTCAAGGATAAAGAGAAAATTTCATAAACTCAAGATACAAGAAAGAGTTCATTAGAAAATGAAAGATCAGAGTAGTATTAAACATTTCATTTACAACACCAGAAGCTAAAGGGTGGTGGGATAACATTAAAAATGTTACTGTGACACAGAAATGTCAACAAAACTATAAATATATTATCAGAGAAAAGGAGATTTGTAGATATTCAAGAGCTATGGCCCATGAATCCGACTTAAAGGATAAAATTGAGGACTCCAATCAACTATTCTTTTTAAAATCTCTACAAATGAGATGCTTGACATTAGCTGTTTATGTACATTAAAACAACAATGAGGTACCACAATACATAGCAAAATGGCTAAATTCCTCCTGAATTGCATTATCAAATGCTACCAGAATGCAGTTCAGTAATTTCTTATAAAGTTGAATGCCATCTTACCATATAATCTAGCAGTCACTCATGTCACTATGTGAACAATCAACTTGAAAATTCATATTCACATATACCAAAACACAAAAACCTTGTACATGACAGTTTAAAGCAGTTTTGTTTATAACTGCCCAAAATTGAATCAACCAAGATTTCTTTCAGTGAGTGAACAGGCAAACTGTGGTACTATTCAAGATAAAAATGAATTGGCTATTAAGCTGTAAGAAGACACGAAGAAATCTTAAATGCATATTTAGTGAATAGTGAGTGAAAGAAGTCAATCCGAAAAGACTGCATGCTGTATGATTCCTACTAATTGCCTCTCTGGAAAAGCAAAATCATAAGACAGTAAATAGTTTAGTGCTTGCCAGATGAGGAGGAGGAGGTTTTGCGATAGAAGGACTGAACACACAAAACACAGAGGATTTTATAGGGCAGTGACTATTCTGTATGACACTGTATTAGCAAATACATTACACTATGCATCTGTCAAAACCTATAGAACTTTATAGCTCAAGTTAAACCTTGATATATGCCATTCAAACAAAAATCTAAGAGATCTGAGAACCCTGAATGCAGATTGTGACCCCCCCCCTCAAAAAAAGTAAATCTGTTTGACAAAATGAATGAGTGAGTTTTGTTAAAGAACTGGGAGTTAAAGGTACTGACTTAAAGAATTTTGGAAATGAGGGGCATCTGTGAGACTCAAAAGGAAAAGTATTATATAGACACAGTGTACTTTAACACAAATTGAGTTTCACAGAGACACAGGCAAAAAATCTTGGAAACATTATATGTGTTGATTTAATTTGAACAATTGTTAACTAATTGGGTAATAAGTTGAGGGTCCCAATAAGTAGAAACAGGTAGCCAATTGGGAGAGGACAGAATGATACCCATGGTTCGAGATTAAATGTGAATATGAGTATGAACTCTTGCTTAACTAAATACAGATAAAGATGGTGCAGACAGTAAGGCATATATGCATATGTGTATGTACATATTCATTTTTCAATTGGAGAAGAGAGTTCCTAGTCCGGAAGGAGGGAGGAATCTTCACTGTATCAATTCTGTACTTTCTAAATCCACTGCCCACCAGACCAGAACAGTTTCTGGTGTGCTGTATGCCAGGGAAGGTTGAGATCATGAGAGAATTGTAGGGGCAGGCATTATATTTTGAAAACCCAAGAGAGATTTTTGAATCAAAGGAACCTCAGGCAATATAAAAGCACCATTCTGGTTAGATCCAGAAGTAAATGATTGGCATATCCCCAGAGAAATTAGGTTGGGTCATCCTAGCATATGCTCTGCTTCAGTGGACCCCAGAACACAGAACAGTCAAGCTCCATCTACTGTTTTCCAACCCAATAAAGTCATACATACAGTGACCAGGAACTATGATGCTTGATTTTTCCCTAGCCTTCTCTGGGTAAGAAAATCATCAAAATTTCAAAGTCCAAAGGAAAGAAACTATTATCAATAACAAACAGAAAAACCAGCTTTATCAGTAGCATGGCTGTAGCATTGCACATTTCTTTATTTCCCTTTGAGTCAAATTCTTATTGAACATAATAGGAATATTAATACCTAACTGAAGTTCACTCTACATTTAAATTTTTGCCCCTAAAATAAATAGGCAAATTTTATGAACAGCTGTTTAACAGAAATGGCATTCCAAATAGCCAATAAATAACATGAAAAGGTGGCCAGTCTCTCTTATAATCAAATAAATAGAACATAAAAGAGAATGGTAGGAAAAGAGGGGAAAATAGTAAGTTTAAGTGAAAAAAACTGACAAACCTTCATCCAGGTGCTAAACTCAATGTTAACACTAATAAGTCATATTGATATGACTTATTATTGATATTATATGATATTATTGATTATTGATTATTGATATTATATGATGAGAATAGCAATTTACCATTGTAATCTTCCTCCCCAAAACATCATAACATCTAATCATAAAAGGAAAATCAGATAAATACAAACAGAATTATTCTACAAAATATTGACCATATCCCTTGAAAATTCTAGAGATCACTGAAAACAAGAAATGCCTGAGAAACTGTCACAGCCAAAAGAAACCTAAGGAGAAAGGCAAAATAAACATAACATGGTATCCTGGATGGAATTCTGAAGCAGAAACAGCTGGTTAAAAAGAAAGAAAGAAAGGATAGAGTATTCGAATAATGAATAGACTTTAGCTAATAAAGTATGTGTGTCCTCAGTCGTGTCTAACTCTTTGTGACCCCATGGACTGTAGCCTACCAGGGTCCTATGTCCTTGGGATTTTCCAGGCAAGAATATTAGAGTGGGTTACCATTTTCTACTCCAGGGGAATCTTCTTGACTCAGGGATTGAATCTGCATCTCTTGCATTGGCAGCCAGATTCTTTCCCACTGTACTACCTGAGAAGCCTCTTAGCTAATAACAGTGTGTGTATAATCATAACTACTCTACCATACTAATGAAATGTTAATAATACAGGAAAATGGGTGTGGATATATGGGAATTCTTACTATCTTCCCAATTTTTCTATATACCTAAAATTGTCCTATGTGTGTCTGACTCTCTGTGAACCCATGGACCGTAGACCACCAGGCTCCTCTGTCCATGGGATTCTCCAAGTGAGAATGCTGGAATAGGTTGCCATGCCCTCCTCCAGGGATCCCGACCCAAGGTTCGAACTCATGCCTCCTGCAGCTTCTGCTTTGCAGGCAGATCTTTTACCACTAAGCCATCAGGGAAGCCCCAAACTGTCCTAAATATAATCTATTAAAAAAAAAAAAAAAAACAACTAAAGAGTTAAAAAAGAGTGTTGTGTTAATAGTTATTATTGTACTTAAGGGAATTTAGGAAATAATGTGGTAGAGGTCACTGAGAATTTCTCAAAAAAGAGATCTCTTGGAGTTATCAGGAATGAAAAAAAGTTTACTTAGGATTATTGCATTTACCAAACAAAAAGACAATATACTGTATATACCTCCTTCCTGAGATTGAAAGAGCATTCTAAAATGTCTATTTAATGGCATACTGGATGCTCTAGAAGGAAAGATGTTTTTGAGACCAAGGAGCTTGTCTGGAAAAGGACGACAGGAACAGAGATGATAATAGAGGGCCTTATGTGTGTATAGATTCCAGTACTAATTAACCTTTGGGGTCTTTTAGATGGCAGACAATCTGGAGACCAGAAGGTCAGACTGGAGCTGATGAGTTGCTAGACTAAGGCAGATGATGTAGGATAAATAACTCAGAAGCACAGGGAATATAAAACAGTCTTTGTAACTATTCAAGGCATGATAACAGGATAGCATGTTAAAACAAAATGACATTTCTCACTGGCGGATGCAGGCAAAGCTAATAACTTATTAATGTTTCCATGTTTTTATACATCTCTAGAAGCTTGTTAAAGGTCAGATCCAGAAGTTTATAATTGAATTCAGAACAACTGGGGCAGTTGTTTTAGCTTGAAATGCACAAATAAACTCCGACATTAAGAAGTAGTTTTTAATAGATTAATTCATATATTAAATCTAATCTCTCTATGAAGTTTAAGATTTCAATATTTTAGAATTTATTAAAACTTACTTTATAACACAGCATAGAAGCTTAAGAGGAAGTTGAGAATTTTCTCCTTACTGGGCAGTGATGACCGACCCTCTTTTCCCTCCAGTGAGTCAGTGGAGAACACGTGGAATCCTCAACTCCCACCTCCACCTGGGGCTAAGGAGATAGTCATCAATCCTCCAGCTGGACTGGTGTAAGAGGACTAGTGGAGAGTCAGAACTTTGAACAACACCCAGAGGTAACAAAATAGGTCCCAGCAGTACCAGCAGAAGCCATATGGGAAACAGTAATAGAGCTTTTGTGGACTTCCCTGATGGTCCAGTCGTTAAGAATCCACCAGCCAATACAGGAGATGTGGGTTCTATCCCTGGTCCAGGAAGATTCCACATGCTTCATAGCAACTAAGATAAGGTTTTACTATCTCCCCTGATCTCAGTCATAAGAGTACATTAAATTAAGCATCTGTAACCCCCACCCCAACTTAGCAGCAGCAAAGATCTCTCTCCCCTTGGGTGTCAGTGAATGCTGAATGGGAACACAGTGTTCCACCCTACCGGGAAGCAAGAGGCACTATTCCCTTTTCCCTTGGTGGGGTAATGTCATAAAAGGGAAGGAAAAACAAAAGATTTAAGTAAGATTGAGAGACTCAGAGCATGATATGAAAAATAGCAATATTTTAATTAAAAAAAATCACTGTCATAACAAGAATCTGGAAAACCACAACTTGAATGAAAAAGGCAATTACTAGATGTCAATACCAAAATGATTAGGATAATATCTGACAAGAATTTAAAGCTGCTATCATAAAAATGCTTTAATGAGAAATTATGAACACACTTGCAAAAATTAAAAGAAAACTAGAAAGTCTTAACAAAGAAATGGCAAGGTTTTTTTTAAAAAGAACATTCAATCATGCTGAAAACTAATTCATAGTTTTTTTTTTTTTTTAATGTGAATGTACAATAACTAGTGAAGGTGTTTAGAATGTGGAAAAGTAAAACTATGGAAAAAACCTCTTGAAAAATTTCCAGGATCTCCTGTTTATTGGCATCACTAACTCAATGGACATGAGTTTGAACGTACTCCTGGAGATGGTGAAGGATGGGGAAGCCTAAGTGTGTTGCAGTCCATGGAGTTGCAAAGTGTCAAGCATGACTGAGTGACTGAACAACAACCCACTTATTGAATTAGACTGTGGCATGAGTCAGAAATAAATTTTTATTATGTGAAGCCACTGGGATTTGTAGTTGCTTGTCACATCAGTTAGCAAAGATTATCTTGATTAGTACAGATTCACCTGCACATAACATATATAAACCCATGGGGTTATATGAAATAAAGAAAGAGCAGAAAAATTAAGAGACAGCAATCATGGAATATTCAGTGCTGAAATAACAAAGCTAATCTCAGATGCCTCATCTTTTACAACAGAGGGAGGACAGAGACTTTGTACAGATCTTTGTAAACCAGTCTTCCCTGGAGTGCGTCCAGGGAGACCATTCAATTCATGTACACTGCATGTGACAGGCATCCCATCTAGTGGGATTTAGACTAAATTAGGGAATGTCATTATGGAAGACACAGCAAAAGTAAACAAAAAAATACAACTCACCCCTTCTTTTTATCATGGTGGACTTCTGGAAGCTGAATGTTATAGATTTTAAATTTAATATACAGGAAACCCATTCTTAATATATCTTTGGGTGGTTATGTATGTAGATGTGAACATTTATATTCTGTTTGGCTAGTGTCTTCTTTCAGCTTAAAGAGATAAACAATTTTTCTCAATGGACTCGTTCCAATGGAAGAGAACCACTCTTTTTATTCATTCCTCATGAATTGGAAAGTAAAATAAATTTATCACAATACCAACTCCTGAATACTACATGCTTTTGTACCCTCTATATATTCTATAATGCAGATGCCCAAAGTTCTTTCTAGACAATTATTTGGTTTCCTACTATAATTAACAGTAAGAAAGTGGAAAATATTTCAGCATATATTCTTTTTTTGTTTTCTACAGTCAAAAATTCTGTAAAAATCATAATTAAAAAATAAATTGCTTTTTGTTTTCTGATCTACAGCATTTCGATGGTTGTAATGTCCCAGCTGAACACACAACATTTGTTGATGGCTCAGCTTTCTTTAATTTTGTGTACCAAATACTCACATGATATACAGACTTTAACTCCCAAAGGTCTCTTTTCATTATCATTGTGGGTAAGCTCTCACTATTATTTTTTTTGGGGAATACCCTATGGCATTGACAGGAAATGAAAAATCATCTTGTTGAAAACAGGAATTTAGGGAAAAAAGAGTTTTAGTTGTGCAGCAAAATTGTACAGGAGCAGGGAACTGAACTTTTTTCAAGGACTTGTCTGATGGATGAGGTAAGTGTTCTCAATTACAAAATCAGATGCAGAACATAGAACTATTATATACCTCATATAAACTTTAAATGGAAGAAACAAATACCAAGTACTTAATATGCCAAGTGACTTTATACATGATTTAATATAATTGTCTCTAAACTCCTACCAAAGAACTGTCAATAGCTTCATTTTATAGATGAGGACATCGAGGTTCACTGCAGCCAGGTGATGTGCACAAGATACTGGAGGTGAATGAAAGCTAAAATCCTGCACATTTTTCCTCTACACCTTGTTGCCTTCTTAGAATGAGACTCATTAATATCCTTACACTTGCTGTAAGGCTGCTTTTTAGGATGGCGAGTTATCTCTGGCATACATCATTATCATCATCTCTGAGTAGGAAAAAGAATTGTATCTAAAGGTCCAGACACTCCTGAATGGGATAGGGAAGTTCTAGATATAAGATGAAATGTAGGCAGTCTATAGCCTCTGCCCAGACTATCCTGACTATGTTAAAAATTTCCTTTAAGATGATGCTAATTTAAGACCATGACTGCTATACAAAGTACTCATTTTTTTCTGAAAGTATACATTTTCACAGCAGTCTCAAAATGTTCAGCAATGGAATTTAACACTCCTTCAGCAAAAAGCTCAATGATTACTAATAATGGTATCAGAATAAATCCTGCAGAGACTACCAGATGTTTTTAAAGTATGGCACAGTCTGCAGCTTGTTCCAAGTTGTTAAATGTCGTTTACTTGAAATTTGTGACTACCTTTTAGTATAATATTGTTTGTTTGTTTTATTTTCTTTTGTAACATTGAAGTCAGCCTATTTAAAATACTATGAAAATGCTAATATTCAATGAAATAGTGAGAGAGATCCTTCTATTCCTCCTTGTCTTTCATGTGATGATGTAAAAACAAGAGGGAATACCATAGGACTGCCACCAACACAGAAGATCCTTTTTCTTTCATTGTTATCTCATAATGAACAGGTATCTCACAGGGGGGAGAAACATTTATCTGATGATTTTTCTAGTTAGAAGATGTTTTTGATAATTTATTGGTGATAAATAACTAGGAAATAATAATTTACTGAATCTAAATCCCAGCAAGTTACTTTGTGTGTTCTTAGTTGCTGAGTTGTGTCCCACTCTTTGCAATCCCATGGACTGAAACCCACCAGGCACCTCTGCCCATCTGTATATCCAGGCAAGAATACTGGAGTGGGTAGCCATTCCGTTCTCTAAGGCATCTTCCTGACCCAGGGCTTGAACCAGGGCCTCCTGCATTGCAGGTAAACTATCATCTGAGCCACCAGGGAAGCCCCAAGTTCCTTTGTGCGCTGTGCTGTGCTAAGTAGTGCAGTCAAAGCAGACTCCTTGCAACTCTATGGGCTATAGCCTTCAGACTCCTCTGTCCTCCATTAGGGTCCTGGAGTTTGCTCAAATTCATGTTCATTGAGTCAACATATAAATTTTAAAATTACTGTAATGGAATCCAAAGAATGATGTGCATTACAGAGGGTTTTATTTATCCCCATAGAGGACACAGATATGCAAACTGTTAAAAATGATGAAGGCTTTTTTTTTTTTAGTGATTCAGAAACAGCATTTAACATATTTTCTAGATTGTGAGCTCTCCAGAAGCTGTGATAATGCCTGTCTTGCTCTATCTAAACTAAGATGAGAATATACTAAATGATATCTACTGAATAAATTCATGAATAAATTTTTAAGGTGAGTTATCTAAGTGAATTTCATTATGCTTGCTATTATAGGTCCTATGTTTATTGGTGAGAAGGAATTTATAAGAAATTGCATTCAACAACATCTGAAGAGCGACACTGGTTGATACATTTAAGAAACTAATTAGATGTTCATAAATTTGACAAATACATAGGTAGATTCTGAGTTATCAAAAAAGCTATTTTTGCTGAAGTCAAAATATACACTACTGATGCTTGAGGAAATTTTTATTTTTATAAACAAAAATCAAAACTCAAAACCTTCAATGCTAATGAAGTTTAATTTCATTTGATCAAAAATTTATGAGCATTCATTCCTTGAATTTGTGGTGTAGTTTACATTTTTCATTTTGTCTTCAGCATAATAATCTGCCTATGATGTTATGTAAGATCATTATGTCATATTCCCATTAAGTGATTTACTTCATGCTTTTGTCCTTTGGTTTTGGAGTATTTACTGTAGTAAGTTTTTAAATTAAAAGTATTTTTATATCCATAAAAAATTTATTAGGTAAATATAATCTGTACATTGTTATTTTGTGTGGGATGCTTTGAAATATTATGTTTGCTTTAAATAAATTATATGTACATAATATCTTGTGGAAATACATTTTGTTATACTATTAAAAATCTAGTTACTCTTTACAAATAAAATGTTCTGACTCTATTTCTTCTGCTTTAAGCCAATATAAATCACCATATGGGTAGGCTCTGAGAACAAAGAGCATCACAGTCACATCAAAGAACTCTTGGATATTGCTAAAGTTTGAATGTAAAAAGACAGTGATTTGGCATGTTAGGAGTCAAGGAATAAGAATGCCTGCTACAGAAAAGATGCAGGAAGATTTGTCTCCATTAGTCCTAGAAGGGAGGGTTGATTTGGTGAACTCATCACACCCCAAGATTTGGTCATCAGACAGCGCCAAACAAAAAGTGGGTTTTTTCAGTTACTGGACATGTTCAGAGTCTTGGTTACAGCTTGATGGGGATATAAATAAGAAGTAACCTAAATAGAATGTGTGTGCTGATAGAGTTGCATATATGGATATAGTCTTACAGAATGAACATATCCAGAAAAACCCAATGAAACATCCTGAGTTTGAATTTTTGTAGACATAATCAAAGGGAGACAGTTTAAATTAAAAATAGTAATAATAAAAATAGCTTTCAGTGATTGAACACACACTACATGCTTGTCTCTATTTATTATTTTCTCTCAGTGCCAACAGCAACTCTGTTAGATATTCAAGTTAACTAAAAACCCTCTTGATGAAGGTGAAAGAGGAGAGTGAAAGGCTGGCTTAAAATTCAACATTCAGAAAACATGTCATCCAGTCCCATCATTTCATGGCATACAAATGGAGAAACAATGGAAACAGTGACAGACTTTATTTTCTTGGGCTCCAAAATCTATGTGGATGGTGACTGCAGCCATGAAATTAAAGGATGCTTGCTCCTTGGAAGAAACGCTGTGACAAATCTAGACAGTATATTAAAAAGCAGAAACATTACTTTGCCAACAAAGGTCCATATAGTCAAAGCTATGGCTTTTCCAGTGGTCATGTATGAATGTGAGAGTTGGACCATGAAGAAGGCTGAGTGCTAAAGAATTGATGCCTTTGATCTGTGGTGTTTGAGAAGACTCTTGAGAGTCCCTTTGACTGCAAGATCAAACCAGCCTATCCTAGGATATCAACTCTGAATAGTCATTGGAAGTACTGATCCTGAAGCTGAAGCCCCAGTACTTTGGCCACCTGGTGAGAAGGGCTGACTCATTGGAAAAGACCTCGATGCTGGGAAAGATAGAAGGCAGGAGAAGAGGACGACAGAGGATGAGATGATTGGGTTATAAAATCGATTCAATGGACATGAGTTTGAGCAAGCTCCAGGAGATGGTAAATGACAGAGAAGCCTGGTATGCTGCAGTCCATGGGGTAGCAAAGAGTTGGACATGACTGAACAACTGAACAACAACAACAGGTTTGAGTTAAAAGAATAGGCAATCCAGCCAATCTAATTCCATAGTCTGTGTACTTTAGAATGTGCCTGTGTTACTGCTAAGTAGATTTAGCCCTGTCTAACTCTTCACAGCCCTATGGACCATAGCCCTCCAGATCTTCTGTCCAAGGGATTCTCCAGGCAAGAATACTGGAGTGGTTGCAAATCTCCCCTTCAGGGCATCTTCTGGATCCAGGAATGGAACCCATGTCTCTTACTCCTCCTGCATTGGCAGGCAGGTTTTTACCGCTAGTGCCACCTGGGAAGCCTGGTACTTCATAATAATTTTCTTAATAGCTCATGGTTCTCTATGGTATTTTATTACTTTAGATGCTCTGTCTTAATACTTCAACACCTCTGAATGAAACCCTGAAAGGGGTCAGATTCAAGTACATTATATGGCTACTATCTTGGGGTGGAGTTTTCATTTGAAATGTGAAGTCATTTGGTATTTTTCCTTTAATTTGTTATAGTTCCTTTTCTTTATAGTTTTTTCTCATACTATATTTTTGAGATAATGTTTTCCTGGCTCACAATATTGTTTTGCTTATTCCCCTTATTCATTTGGGATAGTAAGAGAAATCTAAGTCAGCCTCCAATTAGAACTTCAACATTCTCTGTGTCTTTCAGAACTTCTAACACATTAGAACATTTTACTGGAAATAAATTCTCCATTTGGAAGAAGTAACATAGTATATGCTTTCCTGACTGGATACTGGCTGATACAGGTGCTTTACAAGAGAAATAATCTGAGAAGGAAGCACAAATTTATGAAAGGATTGGTGCAACAATGGCAGGAACAGGAAGCCTTCCCAGCAGAGGTGATACTGGAACTGATTCCTGAGGATTAAATAAAATTATATAGCAGAGAAGATGTAGGAAAAATAAATCCAGGAAGATGTAGAAAACAGAAACACCTCAGCAAAATAGAAGCTGTTTTTTTTTTTCATTTATAATCCAGAAAAAATAATTTTTATAAGATACTTAATTATGAATCATTTAACTGTCAAAGATTGAAAGTTATTTCTTATGTTATCAATAGCTATATTCTCACTAGAGATTGTCTCTCTGATTCTGCAGTTACGTTATTCATTATCTTTACCATCAGATAATAAAAGGGTTTTTTGACTTTAAAGGATAGCAAGGCATGGTGTATTAACATAACTTTCTCCAGAGCATGTCTTTATAAATTGTCTTTCAAAAGCATTTGGATTGGGTTTGAGAGGAAGAAAGCTGACAATCTAATCTAGGGTGAAAGTGAAGTCACTCAGTCATGTCTGACTCTTTGCGACCCCATGGATTGTAGCCTACCAGGCTCCTCCGTCTATGGGATTTTCCAGGCAAGAATACTGGAGTGGGTTGCCATTTCCTTCTCCAGATCTTCCTGACCTAGGGATTGAACCCAGGTCTCCCGCATTGTAGGCAGAAAGATGCTTTACTGTCTGAGCCACCAGGGAAGTCCCTAATCAGGGTAAATGATTAAAACCCATAATATGAATGAATGATCCCTTATATTATTCATATCTAAGTGAATATGCTTTTTCTCTTAGATCATTATATAAAATATATATTTAATTATTTCCTCAATGTTTCTCTTAAGGGTGTTCATACTTGCTTCCCAAATCATATCCAAATTTACCACATTAATAAATTGAAGAATAAAAATGATATGTTCAACTCAATAGATGCAGAAAAATCTTTTAATAAAATTTAGCATTCACTTATGATAAAACGTAATATCCATTTATGATCAAATTTAACAACCATTTGTAGCAAAAAAAAATCCAAAAGTGAGCAAAGGGGGAATATACCTCTACATAATAAAGGTCATATATTATAAAACCACAATTAAAATTATAGTCAACTGTGAAAAGCTAAAAGCCTTTCCTTTGAGATCAGGAACAAGGCAAGGATGCCCTCTATTGTCATTTTTATTCAACATAGTTTTGGAAATCTGAGCCACAGTAATTAGAAAAGAAAAAGAAATAAAAGGAATCCAAATTGGAAAAAAAGTAAAACTGTCACTGTTTGCAGATGACATACTATACATAGAAAATCTTAAAGATGTTATCAGAAAACCACTAGAGGTCCTTAAAAAATTAAGTAAAGTTGTAAGATATAAAATTAATACATGGAAATATGTTTTAGTTCTATACACTAACAGCAAAAAAAATTAGAAAGAAAAGTTAAACAAATGATCCCTTTATCATTATATCATAATGATATTTCCTTATGGAATTATTCATTAATTTTGCTTTTAAAATAAGCTGAATATAAATATCAAAATCTTCATAAATTTGTTGTATTAATTTTCCCAGAAATAAAATATATAAAAGTAATATATTTGTTAGCATCAGTATTAATTTTAAAGATGTTTTCCTGGTTCATATGCACTGCTTCCCATATATACTCAGAGAAGAGGGCAACTTTCTGCAAATAATAACCAAATCCATATCCATTCCTTTTATTATGTTAGGTGCCTAGTATACAAGATGTATAGAGTGGTAACACAATATCTAATTGCAGTTAAGGTTGTCTTCTCTGTCCCTAACTCTTTTCTCAAGAAACAGAGGCCATCCTGCGTCTAGTGTTTACATTTGCCTGTCCTCACACAAGACTCTCATGGATCAATTCCTCTCGGAAACTTATTTTGTCATGTCAGCCTTCATTTGCATCATATCATCACCATTTTCACTTCAAATATACTTTTCAGCATTTACATTACAAAATTAATGCCACAGGGGGCTTTCCTTGGTGATTCAGGGGTTCGAACTTTGCCTTCCAGAGCAGGGAGTGAGGTTCAATCCCTGATCAGGGATCTAAGCTCCCACATGCCCTAAGGCCAAAAAAACAAAACATAAAACAATCAATATTATAACAAATTCAATAAAGACTTAACATATTATTTAAAAAAATAATATCCAGAGATATTAAGTGATTTGTCCATCATTCAGTTAATGGTAAGGTAATAGATAACACTCAAGCCCTGACATTCGGTGACATTCACAATTCACAAAACCATACTCCTTTGGTCTACTGCCAGGCATAGAAATAGAATCTCACAATTATCTAATATATATACAACTATTTATCTATTTACCTATCTATTTTTTCTCTCACACAAATCACTAAATTCTCTTATTCTTCTCAAGTACAAGTAACCCCAATAAGTTGTTTGAATGTGTTTTACTTCCTACCTGAGAATAGGACCATTTGATCTGCAATTGCACAAATATATTTCTTTTGATTTGTAGATTATTTTGTGTTTTCCACATGTCTACCCATCCGCTGTTGAAAAAGGAAGCATTATATGACTACTTTTATGTGAATAAATTCTCTATCAATCTGTGTAGCAATAATTGCCTTTGATATATTTGCTTTCTCTCTGTAGTTTTCCTTTCTTTCTGATTAGGAAAATGTACAGCTTCTTAAAACCCTACAAATACAAACAAAATTAAAATTCAACCTACAGGAGATAATACTCTCAAAACTACGGGTTTCAATATAAAGCTTTTCAAAATTTATCCTTAGATCGTACCCTATATTGAGCTTTCCTCTAGTAAATAAAATCTTGAAATCAGTTCATTGGAAGTGCTCTTAAAAGGATAAAAAGGAAATTACTAAATGTAGAGTGTTTTATGACTTCTCAATTTTGAATTTACAATAGCATTCAACACTTTAATCAAAGCTTTCTTTTCTCTGCTTTCGAAAGCATAATTACAGATTTTTTGATTGTTTGTTTGTTTTAGTTCTTTACCTTCATTCCTATTTCTCTAACTTTTCTTCTTACTTCTGTATTAACATGGGAGAGTTCACTATCTCTATCCATAGATTGCTTCTGCTTTAGATTTTACCTTTCCATTAAGGAATTCATCTTTTCAGCTGATATCAATAATTTGCAAATCTAGATCTCAAGCTTTGCAAATACTTTTATTCTTGCATATTGAATGTGTCCTCTGCTAAACAAACAGCATACTCAAAAACAAGCTCATTATCTCTTAGTCATCAACTTCAGTTTTTACTTTTGATGTGATTATTTGAAACTTCATTAATAATGTGTTAGAATGTTTTTAATATTTAAAATGATCACTGAAGTTGTTTTTCACAACGTTGAAATTTAAATGAATAATCAGATAAATATTGTGTGGCTCATGAATAAATCATCTCTCTCAGCACAGAAAATAGGTAGTCGATGATGTGTTAGAGGTATAACAAGAAGCATAGCATGAATCTGATCAATAGCATAGCACAGAATTAACTGTCAAAAGAGTAAGTAAATGCTAAGAGATAGCTGCCTTTCTGGCTTTGGCATCTCGGGCTATTAGGCCTTCAAGACAAATGGCATCAACCTAGTCCAGTGATACTGGGTTGGCTAAAATGTCCGTTTGGAATCATTTATGAGATCTAAAGCCTTGATGGATAGCTTGACTTTGTTAATTGTGGGTGTTAGGGAGACCAGTGCCTGGAACAGAAATTGCTTCTAAGAACTTAAACAGGAAGTGCAGTTAACTCTGTACCTGTATACCTCTGGTGTACTGCGGTACACCCCTTCACATGCCTCCACAGCTGGAAGGTACTGTTCTGAAGTCAGACTCACTACCTCTTGTCAATGACTCATCCCACATTCACTTAGTCCCTCTTTCTGTATTCTTTGCCAGGGTCTTCTCTGGTGACAATTGTCTGTAAATGCAGGGAGTTCACATCCTAAGGGTAATCTTCATTCAGTACTGCAGTCAGTGGATAAAGACTCTAGCATTTTAGCTAGGCAATTCTGAGAAGTAGTCCTATAATTATCAGACATCTCATGTTCCCTACAAAAGAGATATCTGATATCTCATATTTGATTTTCCTCTTTTCTTGTCTCACTGTCTCCAGTTATTCCTGGATCACCTCCCCTAAATACTGTCTGCATCTAAGTTCTTTTTTACAGATTGATTTTAGTGACCCTAAAATAAGACAAGTGATCTTGATATCACTTTTCTTTCTAACTCAAAAATAAGTGTGTAATTACGTTTGTGCAGGAAATATTTTTTGCCAAATTAACCTTGTTCCTTTGTCTTCCAAATTCCAGAATATTTCTTCTGTCTGGTTTTCAATTTCCAGGGTTTGGATGAGGATGTGACTTTTTATTTCAGTGCTCCTTTTTAGTATATTCTGGTATTTGTTTACTTACTTTCTTCAACAGCAATTTAAGTACTCAAAGCTCTTAATTAAAATATATTTTAATTATCAACAATATTCTCTTCAAAGTGTTATTTTTTAATTAATTAATCTATGCAAAAGGTGAGTGGAACTCCATTTTTAGATCAATCTCTTCCTCTCTTAATTAGGACAATACAGTTGTGTTTTCTCTTTTCTGGCTTTTCTTTTTTGTTTCTATTATGGTCAACATATCACTGAAGTTGTGGAAATAAAAGGGGATTTCAAATAGTATTTGCTGGGAAGACTCACTTCTTTTGTGGACTAAGCTGCAAATATACTTTTCATTGTATGTACAATGCCTCTATGTGTATAAAGTCAACAAACGTTTCTCGGGAAGTTTTATTTCCTAGTCTCACTCCACCTCCCTACCCATACTAATGTATGGTCTGCAGGAAATCACTGGGCTGAGGAAAGGAGACCTAAGTTGTTATATCTAATAAACTGCATTATGTTAGATACGACTTTAATCTTCTCAGAGTCTTCATTTTCACACTTTTAAAATAAGACAGCTTTATTTGATGATTTTGCAGATGCTTTCCAGCTAGAAAAATACCTACATACAACAGTTGCTTTTTCTCTTGTATTTTATTTTCTCTATTATCTAGAAAACTAAGGTTTTTGTCTTCCAAGAATGAGCTGGCCTCTTTTTTAGGGCCAGACACTAGGATAACTTTTTCCAACAATTTAAAAATTCCTGTAGTTGTGCCATGAAATCATGTAATGTGCCCTCATACACTGTGGTAGTTGAGTGTAGAGATTTCAGCTACCAAGCATTCATCCTTCAAACTTTGGTTTGTTTACATCTCAGCTACACTATCTATATTTAGTTTCTAGTATTTGTTAATTTATATCTTAAAGCCCAATCTGATGTATTATTTTAGCCGCTTGCCAGAATGAATTATTAGTTTCTTTAACACATGGAATTAAATCTTACACTGAGAAATTTACTTTTACATAACTATGTATTATCTACTGAAACTGTTAGGTTTTTCTATTAGAGATCATACCTTCTGGACAGTTGAAAAGGCTATAGGGTTTAGCTGAGGTCTAATCAGATGGATTTTAAATACAAACTCCTCTTCTTACCAACTTTTTGGATTTTTATCTTTTTTAGTTTCTAAGTTTTCCCTAGAGTAAAGGTAACGTATTTCCTCCAGTGATACAGTGTTTATGAAATAGTTAAAACAAGATCTAGTACATGAGATAGCTTGAACAAATATAATTTTTTTTAAATCTCATTTCTTACAGAAATGTTAAATGTAGTCTAACTCACAGGAACTTAAAAAATAAATACATTGCTTCATACCAGTTGCCAGAGATGTGGAAACATGCAGTAGAGTCTTAGGAGCTGTTCCATAATGAAGAAAATATTCCAGACTTTGGGGTCAGAACTAGGTTCACTCACCTGTCTACTGTTTGCTACATCTGTATCAAGTGCTAAGTTGTATACTTTTTTCATTTTCATATTTCTCAGTAAAATAAATGCTACTTGATAGAACTGTACTGAGGATGAAATCAGATTCAGTAACAAACACAGAATGTCAAACATGGCCCAGGCAGGAAGATTGTTTTAACCAAGGGTGGATAATATTACCGTAAAAATCATTACCATATTTGGAGACTGACAGTTTGAAATATGTCCTATTAACAGTCCATAATGTAGAGTAAGTACCCGTCAGATAGCATATTTAAATTTCTAAACATTGCCATATGGGCATTGTGCAGATCTATCCAATACTGGTCAAGTCTTAAATACATTTCTTCCTTGTGAAAGCCTTGTTTTAAAAGCACGTATGTTTGCAGGCTATCACAGACTTTCCCATTACTGTGAGGATTTTTCTAAACTAATCTACAAGTGTTATTTGGAAAGAGATGAGAGAGCCTTGTCCTGCAGAGGACTTTTGCGATATTCCAGGTTTTAACTTTATTAAACTAACATCAATTCCATTTGTAAACCTAAATTTCTTTTTCTCTGGAAAGTCTTCCTCTATTTTAGATAAGGTTTTCCTACTTTGACTTCTTAAAATTATACTTTAAAATTACTTTTTTTTTTCATTTTCACACTATCAGAATGTCAAAAGCAAAGGTAAAAACCACTAAATATTTTCAGAGTTCAGAAATTATTTGTGATAATTTACAACTTAGTCTATGGCATCTTTTTTGTCATAAGGATTTCATGCTTAAAACATGTCAAATAATTCAATTTTCCAGAAGGAATTTCATCATTGTGATTCCATGAGAAAGAGATGCTAAATATGTTTGTGGAAAACTAAACCGCCAAAGCTTTAGAAAATTATTGTTTACTGTTGGGAAATGCTTCAATATGTGCTTTTATAAGAAAGATAGAAACTATTTTGTGTACTCAAGGACTGAACGGTTGTAACAAGTTCAGTATTCACACAACCATTTACAAGTCTAAGGGAATAAAGATCAGAGAGGCCAGTGTCTTAAGTTCTCATCAGTACCATGATTGGTGGTACTTGGGGATTCCTGCAGAAGCTGCTTAGCACCCTGCATAAACTCTCTGAATATGAATCTGCCCACAAATTAATCAACACAATTGTGACTTCTACTTCCCTTCTGTGTTACAAATCTCACATGGGTACCTCATAATAAGGACCAAAAAGGCTTGCCTATATTGCCCCTGCTTTTTCCTTTACAATGCAGGGAAAATCTTAGGAGTTAATATAATGGGGGATTAATAATAACAGGCTTTGCCAGAACTTAGGCAAAATATTCTCTAAATCATCACATTTTCTTTGTCAGATAACCAAAACCACTGTTTTATACAAGTCAAGAGGATGACATTTCCTTAGATTGTGATGTGAATGTGTCCTCTTCAGTTGTGCAATGCATGAGCTATGCAAGCAAACCTTCTAATTATTCCTCAGATTGTTAGATATAAAGGAGGGGGTGGTAATGAACTGTAGACAGGACTCTAGCAGCTAAAGAAGAATATGCTCCATATTAAATCACTTAATTGGCATAATGATTTATACATTAATGTGAATCTATCAACAGATGACTAATAACTGAGGTTGTGAGATAATTAAATATCTGTGTGGAATAAATAACATGCCCAGATAAGCTGGAGGTTCACTAATATTATCTACTCTAGGACTGGCATTTAGATTAGGAGTAACTGAATACAAATACGATAAAAAAGAATACTTGAAAATATTTTTATCATCTTTCTTTTCCTTTCTTCTATTTCCTTTCCCTATGTTTATTTTCTTTTTAAAAGACATTATTTTAAAAATGGAGGTGTATCAAGCATACAGTGAAGTACACAAATCTTAGGTAATAGATTTACATATGTATGAATTCATGTAAGGACTATTCAGACTAAGATACAGAATATGTTCATCACCCTGGGATGATCCCTTATGTCCCATCTCACTTAGTTTGTTCAAGGTTAACTCCTGCTCTTTTTTCTATTATTGGATATTAGTTTTGCCCTTTTTTTAGGTTATATCACTAATGATTGCATAAATGTATTTGTTTGTGCTTGTATTTTTTAATTCAATATGCCTGTGGGTTTCTACAGTGTTGTGTGTTAGTTTATTTATCTTTATTGCTGTGGAGTGCACCTCCATGGAAATATACCTCACTTTAATTTTTAGACATTCTTTATTTGTTCTTTATTTAAGCTGTTCATACATTTTTGCTCTTACTAGCAAAGCTGCTATGAACATTCTTAGATGTGCCCTTTAGTTGACAAACACATTTCTTTTGGATATATATCAAAGAATAAAAATGTTGAGCTGTATGTTGGCTTATATTTAGCTTTAATAGGTATAAAATTATTTTCCCAGTGGTTGAGCCCATTTATGTTTCTATCAGAAAATATGAGAGTTTCACTTCCTTTACATCCACTTCAGCATTTAGAGGGATTGTATGTTATAGATATAGTCAAGTCTTTGAATTAACTGTATGTTGTAATAATATAGTTTCTTGTTATAAAGTCTACACACAGTAAGACAGACATTCATGGTACACAGTTCCGTGAGTTTAACATATACATAGACTTTTGCAACCACCATCATAAGCAGGAAGCAAAACTATTTCATCACCAGAAAAAGTTATCTGGTGCCACATCTAACATTTTAAAACCTCTAACCTGTAGTCTATCCTTACAGTTTTGCTTATTCTATCTAGAATGTCATATACAGTTTGGAACAATTCATGGCTGATTCATTCACTTAGCGCACATAATGCCTTTAGACTCATTCATGTTGAGTGCCTACTGAGAGTTAATTCCTTTCTACTGCTGAGTAGAGGTAGTTCATTTTAGGATGTCCTACAAATTATTGCTCCACTTAACCTCTGATGTGTATTTGGGTTGCCAAAGAATTGATGCTTTTGAACTGTGGTATTGGAGAAGACTCTTGAGAGTCCCTTGGACTGCAAGGAGATCCAACCAGTCCATCATAAAGGAAATCAGTCCTGAATATTCTTTGGAAGGACTGATGTTGATGCTGAAACTCCAATACTTTGACCACCTGATGCGAAGAGCTGACTCATTTGAAAAGACCCTGATGCTGGGAAAGACTGAAGGTGGGAGGAGAAGGGGATGACAAAGGATGAGATCGTTGGATGGCATCACCGACTCAATGGACATGAGTTTGAGTAAAGTCCGGGAGTTGGTGATGGACAGGGAGGCCTGATGTGCTGAAGTCCATGGAGTTGCAAGGACCTGGACATGACTGAGCAACTGAACTGAACTAGCTTTGAGTGATTAAGAATTTAATATAAGAAAATGCTGAACTGTTTTCCAGAGTTCTATACCATTTTGAAACACCACCACTACCACCACCACCACCACCACCATGAGAGGTTTAGTTGCTCCTAAACCATGTCAACACTCAGCTTGTGAGGATTATGTTAGCACTGCTAGTCAATGTGTAATAATATTCCATTGAGATTTTATTTTGTATTTCTTAAATGACTATTTATACTGAACATCTTTTCCTAAAATTAATTACCCTATGCCTTGGAGAAATGTTTAAGTCTTCTGGTGATGGAGAGATGTCTGTTTTGCACTCCTCAATTTTGAGAGTTTTTTAATCATTTTGCTTGCCATTGTTATCACTCCACTGAAAAAGCTTATATTCACACCCTTCTAACCCAAAGTAATTTTCTAATTAATGTCTAAGCTGAGAGTAGACTTTGTTTATTAAAAGCCATGCTTTTATTTAGGCATACAGTTTGTTAATTAAAATGTCCAATCTGTGGAAACTGCTTGTAATATTATTTAACCCCTAAACTATGCACCCTACAATATGTCCCTAAAATATACCATGTACACCATGAATGCCAGGTGTACATTTGTTTCATCTGTCCAATCAAACTAATCCTCAAAAAAGTCTCTTCTCTCTACTATTCTATTATTTCAATTACAATCAAATTTTGTAATCATTTACTTAGCATCTGTCTCATTATTAGATAGAAAGTTTCTCGAGGAAAGAATTCATATCTTAGCAAAATCTGAGTCTCACTGAATGTTAATTTGTACTAAATGTGAATTTTCTTTTCTTCTGAATAGTGGCATTTGGACAGACTTTATTCTCTATCTAATTTATACATTTTCCCAATGGCTCAGCTGGTAAAGAATCCACCTGCAATGCGGGAGACATAGGAGAGGTGGGTTCAATTCTTGGGTCAAGAAGATCCCCTGAAGGAGGGCATGGCAACCTATTCCATTATTCTTGCTTGAATAATCCCATAGACTGAGGAGCCTTGAGGGCTACAGTCCATAGGTTGCAAAGAGTCAGAAAAGATTAAGTGACTCATCACACACACACTTTGTACATATTATCCTTATTTTGTGACAGGCATAATTAGAAAAGTTACATAAAAATAAAATAATTTATATTAGCATGACAGAAAAGTCATTACCTTAAAACATGAAAAGGTTTTTTAATTTAAATTTTAAATTACTCAGCAAAATAATGTATTTGCTTCTGTGCTGTGTTGTGCTTAGTTGCTCAGTTGTATCTGACTCTTTATGACCCAGGATCCTCTACATGATCAATAATTTATGAAAGGTTCACTCAAATGCAATAAGCTACAGTTTAAGAACACTGAATTGACATTCAGGACACTTAGGATAAAATCTAGCCAATGAAGACAATAATTAAGTGCCATGGGTTATAGTGTTCCTCTATTTAAGTCTTAGATTTCTCAACTATAAAATAAGTAAGCTTTCTTTGATGATACCTGAGATTATTTTCAGTTACAATGTCTTTCTAGCTTGCAAAATGGCTTCAGTTATTTCTAACCATATAACAAAATAGAGAAAGAAAACACTAGTTTTCAGCCTGAGTTTCCTTGCCTAATGGACTCTCAAAAATAGATGTTAACCAATACATTAGCACATAATGCCTCAGGCTGTTTTCCAGAGACACAAAATAAATCCCTACAGAATTCTATTTCAAATCGGAAAAATGTATTTTGTCATCACTAGGATATTTTCAAAATTTCTTATCAGCCCCATGAAATTTGAACCCAGGGAAATATTTTTTTTTTTACTGGCACAGAAATGTCTATCACTCTTTGAAAATGGGTAAAGTGCTGCATGCTGGGTTGCAGACCTAAGCATCCCAGAAAAGTTGCACCGTTATGTAGGAAGTTGAATTTATTTTTTATTCAATGTGATGATGATTGCATTAATAACTCAATTTATATTACAATTTTCATGATGTTTCTCTTTGTTGCCATTAACTCTCTTGTCTGCTGTGTCCCTCCCTAGGCATACCAGGCTCCATGCCTCAAACAACATAAAACAATAAAACATGAATTTGAATGAACTCTTTATAACACCATACCTAACAGCATTCCATTCGGCTGAGAGAGATAAATTTAAAATATGTAAACCTATTATTTTCTTTTAATCCTTTGCATATTCCCATCACCTTTGCAATAGAACCCAAAGCAACAAAGTCTAGAAAGTCCTTCTCAATATTACATTTGTTTACTCATAAATATCATCTCTGACATTCTCTTCGATACTATTTGCATTTTGAAGTACTTTTTCAAAAACACCTTTGCTTAGAAAAACATACTTTATTTTTTTCCTTCAAAATTAGTTGCTGAGGGTTTAAATATAAAACATTTCTATTATTCCTTACTTTGTTTTGCATAGGTTATTCATATTTATTAATATTTCAATTTTGCACAAAGGAGAATTGAGCTAGCCTCCTGGGTCAGAGAACAGAGAGCAGCCGGCTCTCTTAAATGCATTCTTAGAAATGTGCAGATTCTGGTTCTGCAAACTTAGATTCTTCTTCCCCTCAAACATTCCGTGTTTCAAAGGTGACATGATAAATTAAAATATGCTTAGGATTTAGTTTCAGGAAAAATAAATTCAGTTCCAGATATGAACAATCATACAAAAAGAATACTAACATTAGGAGGAATAGGAGTACCTAATCATGTGATAGTTGCTTTAAACAATATTTCTACTAGTTTTTAACATAACAGTTTAGAGGAAAAAGTTATTAGCTTCAGTTAAAGAAGAGAATACAGAAGGTAAGTGACTTTCTCAAAACATCAAATGTGGTAAATAGAACCAACGTTTAAACCCAGTTAGGCTTGACACATATACACTTATTCTTTCCTCCCTCCCTGTCACGTCAGTTTATTTAATATATTTGAAAACCCCTTGTCTCCTCTAAAATATGGGTACAATATTACCTATATTAAATATTTTTGAAGATAAAACGTGAAAATATTCCCAATGCCTCATTCAATTCTATCCTATTAAATATTAATTAGTTCAATAACTTTTCCTGAGAGTTTATTTGTAGCAGATCTGTTTTCTAAGTGTTCCAAGTACAATTATTGTTGTTGTCGTTCAGTCATTTAGTTATGTTTGACTCTTTTCAACCACATGAACTGCAGTAGGCCAGGATTTCCAGTCCTTCGATGTGTCTCAGAGTTTGCACAAACTCATGCCCGTTGAGTCAATGATGTCCTCCAACCAACTCACCCTCTGTCACACCCTTCTCCTCTTGTCCTCAATCTTTCCCAGCATTAGGGTCTTTTCTAATGAGTCAGCTCTTCACATCAGGTAACTTAATATTGGAGCTTCAGCTTGTGTATCCGTCCTTCCAATGAATATCCAGGATTGCTTTCCTTTAGGATTGACCAATTTAAGATCCTTGCAGTCCAAGGGACTCTCAGGATCTTCTTCAGCACCGTAATTAAAAGGCATCAAATTTTCAGCTCTCAGCCTTCTTTACAATAGTGATCAACAAAACTGAAATAAATCCTTGCCTTCAAGATTTGTTTTTAACTTTAGTGAGGAGAAACTGACAATAAGCAAAATAAAATACAAAAATAAGTGAATTCTTAGTTTGCCTTGAATTGCAGCATATGTTCAAGGTGAAGTGACTGGGAACTCTGCTTGTGAGTAAGATGTAGAAAGAGGCAAGAGACTGTTACTACCATCCTAAGAATAAGAAAAGCCAGATGACCTACAAAATCATCATTTTCCCTGACCCTGTCAAAGAACTAACATCATAAGGCAACACAAAGAACTGAATTCCAGAGAGTAACAAATGCCTCCAAGGAGAGCAGAGATATATGAACAGTTTCACCTTTAATAGGCATCAGAGGAAGAACCAGTCTCCATAGAAGTGGGTAAGAATAAAACAGTTGCAATTTTAACAAATTTCTAAAGGCCAAATATGGGCTAGCATACCAACTTAAAATAAATTTAGATGTGAGAGAGTTCACACTTTCTCAGAAGCTCTTTTCTGTGCATCTCTCCTGGCTACTCACCAAAAGAGTATGGACAAGAGAAGCCTGGGGGTCCTTCCTCAATGTATCATATGAAAGTGATGGCCGCTGACCTGGTAGAGGCACAAGCACTTGCTAGACCCCTTCTTGCAAGTATTAATAATAGTAGTAAATATTAATTAAAATTCCTTTAAGCCAGTAGAGGAAGGGCATTAAAACTTCTGCTGCTCAAAGACACTGGTGGAGAAGTTAGAACCCTCTGCTTTTCTGAAGTTAAAAAACCCTTCCAGTGCCCCAGGAAACCAAATACAGGTCCAGGACTTTTGTTGTTGTTGATGATGATGGCGTGTTTTGGAAGAAGGGTAAAAATGCAAACTACCTACCGCTGGTGAAAGTGCAAGAGAATATCTCAAGTCAAGGTCCAAGATAGACACTGAGAACTATCGCCTTGCAAGAGGAAGAGAGTGAAGAAAGGCTTAAAAAGTCCAACCTTAACCCTAGAAGCATAGGTCTCACCAAAAACAGAGGCTACATCAGGAGAATTTAGAAACATTATCTCTCTGCCTCACAAATTTAACACCAAATAATAAGCAACAAAAGTCTACTGCTGGAGGAATGAGAAGTGTATAGAAATAATAATACTAGAGACAGTATTTTCAACAGCAAAGCCCAGATGCAGCTCAACTAATAATCAGACTGACCCAATCTTTCATGCTGATGACTTGAAAGAATAAAACAGCTGGTTGTTTCAATTTTTAGTTACGAGTTTCTCAATCCTTACACACAATTTTGTACTCAATCAAAAATAAGATATGTTTGCGAAGAAGCAAAATGATATATTTTCAAGAGATAAGTAACTCAGAGCTGACAACAAAATGAAATTATCCAATGGGATTCTAAAATACAATCAGTCTTTTGTATCCATGGATTAACCCACTGTAGATCAAAATATACAAAAAATTTCAGAAAATTTTAAAAGGAAAACAAATTTGCCATGTGTCCAGCAGTTATTTACAAAGCATTTACATTGTACTTGTAAATAAATACATAGCGTTTATATTATATTAAGTATTATAAGTAATCCAGAAATTATCTAAAGTAAACAGGAGAATGAACTTAACTTCTATGTAAATATTACATCATTTTATACACAGGGCTTGAGCATTGATGGATTTTGGTATCGATAGGAGATTCTGAATCAATTCCCCACCAAGAACAACTATATCTATGATCACTCGGTTAAAGTTTTTATTGCTTTGTGGATTGAATCATATCCTCTAAAATGCCATGTTGAACACCTGACCCTAGGTACCTTACCTGTAAATATGTCCTTATTCATAAATATATCTTTAGCATATATAATTAGTTAACTTAAAGTAAGATAATTTTGGATTTGAGTGGACTCTAAATCCAATACGGTTGATATTCTAAAAAGAAGAGAAGACATAGATTAAAAACACGAAACAAAAAGAAGGAAATGTTGCATGAAAATGAAGGCAAAGTTATGTGAAAATTGATGCATCTACAAGACAAGGAAGCGCCAAGGATTACCAGCAGCCAATAAAAGCTAGAAGAGGCAAGAGAGACTTCCTCCTTAGAGATATTGGAAGAAATATGGCCTTGCTGACAACTTGATCTCAGATATCTCATCTCTAGAGCTGTGAGAGAATATATTTCTATTGCTTCAAATCACTGAATTTGTGCTGATTTATTTCAGCAGCCCTAGAGAGATAGTACATAGTACGTTTGTATGGTGGACTTCATTCATGAGTAAAATAATACATGCAGAATTTCATAAGAGAGATGGAAATTATTTTTAAAAACCATTTGAGATTGTAAGAAAGAAAAAATACAATATCACAGATAAACCATTCACTCAGTGAGTTTATCAGAAAATAGAACTGAGGAAAGAATCCAATAAATTGAAGAGAGTTCAATAGAAATATTCTAAAATGAAGCACAAATCAAGAATAAAAAAATAAAATAAAGAATCCAAGAGGTTAGCTCAGTATTAAAAATCTTTGTATCATTATATATCTGAGTTGAAGACTCAGAAAGGAAAATTAGATACTCAGACAAAATATTTCAAAATACAGTAGTTAAAAATTTTTGTGCAGAATGAAAGCAGAAAAGTATAACCAAAAATAGATTTAAAGAAGTCTCTGAGAAATATAAGTTCTTCCTTGGTTGCTCAGATGATAAAGAATCTGCCTGCAGTGCAGAAGACCAGTGTTTGATTCCTGGGTTGGGAAGATCCTCTGGAGGAGGCCATGGCAACCCACTGCAGTATTCTTGCCTGAAGAATCCCCATGGACAGAGGAGCCCGGCAGGCTACAATCCATGTGGTCACAAAGAGTCGGACACGACTGAGCAACTAAGAGCAAGACAGAGAAATATAAACATTATTAGTTTAAAAAATAGGCTAGAAACAAACATTAAGAACAAATTTGAAAACAACATGAAGAAAAAAACTGCATACAAAGGATAAAAATAAGGCATATGGCATGACATCGTTAAATCCTGAAAAAAAAAGAAAAAGAAAAAAAAATACCAACACAGAATTCTATACTCAATGAAAATATCTTTGAAAAATAAAGGAGAAATATTTTCTCAAACAAAAACTGTGATAATGCATTTCTATTAGACATAATTACAATAAACGTTAAAAGAATTGGTTTAGGCTGAAAAAGTATATTAGATGTAAATTTGTACTTATATATAGAAAAAAGAGAGAGTAGTGTCTTTGGTCAAAAAATTAAACTTATGTAAAATGCATATTCTTATTTTTAATTACTTTAAAGAATATGGATTATCTAAAGCAAAGAACTGTGGTGTTGGAGAAGACTCTTGAGAGTCCATCCTAAAGGAGATCAGTCCTGGGTTTTCATTGGCAGGACTGATGTGCACATGTAATATTCATTATATTTTGGTTGATTAAAAATTAATATTCAACATCAGATTTATATCTGGATACAAGTATAATTGGTGAAGTTTTTGTTTTATCAGAATGTGTTATTGAATTTCCTTTTTTCTTTTTTAACTATTATGAATCAGAGAATACTTTCAGGAACATCTTAGCACCTCCTCCCTGAAAAATTGAACAAAAGAATCATTATTGCTAAAGACAAACTTCTGTTTTATTTTTGCCATACTTCATCCTTTGAATGATTTGAACCTGGGCTCTAGTATATAAACTAAACATTGAGAATTTCCTTCTCAATTTCCTTAACTCATGGTGTCTGCTATGTCTCCATTTTGAAATTAGCAGTTACACATTATTTCATGCCTTTCTTGAGTTATGCATTCTATCCTTCCACAATTGTTGTTATCACTATTGTTGCTTTGTTATTACTATTTTTGCTTTGGTTTTAATATTCTATTTTATGTTCTTTTGAGTCATAATAATGCAGACTTTAGGCAACACTGATGTCCTCTTCTACTTCCACATGCTAGCTCATACAACATGAGAAAATCTCAGATGTTTGTGTCCTCCACAGGCTAATATAGCCTCCACTGTTCTCACGAATAGATTTCAAAATCCCTCACCATCTTTTCAGTTAAAATTTACCCATTCATATTGTTCTTGCAGAGCACTAGCAAGAAATGAACTCAATTTTGCTAGGTGGACACTGTCCCTACCTTTATTGATTTAGCAATTTTGAGTGATTTCTTTCATTATAAAAGTCTCCCATTCAAGTCTGCAACTTAAGTACTTATCATTATTACAAAAATTGATTTTTATGTGATGTCATGTTACTACATTATAAGTTATGTAAGAATTTCTTTATGTTTAAAATAATTCATATTACCCAACTGCTAAACCTTTTGAAGAAAGGAGAAAAAAATTACACTACTGAAGAGTCTATTAAGTGCCAAGCACTGTGCCATAACTTTTGCATATAATTTCTCATTAATTTCCAAATCAGTCCCATAAAATTAGTATTATGCATTGAAAATGAGGCTCAAAGAATCTAATTAAACTGCCTACTTGTTTAATTAAGTAAAAAGTTCCAAGAGAGAAATAGAAATATGAACCAGGATTCGTTATCCTCAAAACCTAAAAATACACATGATTTGAAACCTTCAGAAAACAACAAATCAGAAAAACTTGAATTTATTTCACATTATTTACAAAAATATACCATATTGCCATGTCTATAATAACATAAATAGGAGAAGTTGTGATTTTCTTCATATATGTAGGACAATATATATATTGGTTATTTAAGACTCTAGTAGATTTACAAGAGCTTGTTCTAGAATTCACATATTCTAGTGCATTCAGGGTGAATATGGAAGTAGTATTTTACAGTGATCAAATTATGAATGTGCACATACAAATGATTTCAGCTCAGTTCAGTTTAATTCAGTCACTCAATCTTGTCCGACTCTTTGACCACATGAACCATAGCAAGCCAGGTGTCCCTGTACAGCACCAACTCCCGGAGCCTACCCAAACTCATGTCCATTGAGTCGGTGATGCCATCCAATCATCTCATTCTCTATCATCCACGTCTCCTTCACCCCTCAATCTTTCCCAGCATCAGAGTCTTTTCAAATGAGTCAGCTCTTTGCAGTCCTTCCAATGAACACCCAGGACTGATCTCCTTTAGGATGGTCTGATTGGATTTCCTTACAGTCCAAGGGACTCTCAAGAGTCTTTTACAACACCACAGTTCAAAAACATCAATTCTTTGGCACTCAGCTTTCTTTATGGTCCAACTCTCACATCCATACATGACTACTGGAAAAACCAAAGCCTTGACTAAATGGACCTTTGTTGGCAGAGTAATGTCTTTGCTTTTTAATATGCTATCTAGGTTGGTAATAACTTTCCTTCCAAGGAGTGAGCGTCTTTTAATTTCATGACTGAAGTCACCATCTGCCGTGATTTTGGAGCCTCCAAATATAAAGTCAGCCACTATTTCAACTCTTTCTCTATCTTTCCATGAAGTGATGGGACTAGATTCCATGATCTCAGTTTTCTGAATGTTGAGCTTCGATCCAACTTTTTCACTCTCCTCATTCACTTTTATCAAGAGGCTCTTTAGCTCTTCTTCACTTTCTGCCATAAGGGTGGTATTGTCTGTATATCTGAGATTATTGCTATTTCTTCTGCCAATCTTGATTCCAGCTTCTGCATCTTCCAGCCTGGCATTTCTCATGAGGTACTCTGCATATGAGTTAAATAAGCAGGGTGACAATATACAGCCTTGATGTACTCCTTTTCCTATTTGGAACCAGTCTGTTGTTTTATGTCCAGTTCTAACTGTTGCTTCTTGACTTGTATGCAAATTTCTCAAAAGGTAGGTCATGTGGTCTGGTATTTTGATCTCCTTCAGAATTTTCCACAGTTTATTGTGATCCACACAGTTGAACACTGTGGCATAGTCAATAAAGCAGCAATAGATGGTTTTCTGGAACTCTCTTGCTTTTTTGATGATTCAGCAAATGTTGGCAATTTGATCTCTGGTTCCTCTGCCTTTTCTCAAACCAGCTTGAACATCTGGAAGTTCATGGTTCACATATTACTGAAGCCTGACTTGGAGAATTTTGAGCATTACTTTACTAGCGTGTGAGATGAGTGCAGTTGTGCGGTAGTTTGAGCATTCTTTGGCATTACCTTTCTTTGGGATCAGAATGAAAACTGACTTTTGCTGTCCTGTGGTCACTGCTGAGTTTTCCAAATTTTCTGGCATATTGAGAATTGCACTTTCACAGCATCATCTTTACAATTTGAAATAGCTCAACTTGAATTCCATCACCTCCACAAGCTTTCTTTGTAGTGATGTTTCCTAAGGCCCACTTGACTTCACATTCCAGGATGTCTGGCTTTAGGTGAATGATCACATCATTGTGATTATCTGGGTCTTGAAGATCTTTTTGTACAGTTAATTCTGTATATTCTTGCCACATCTTCTTAATTTCTTCTGCTTCTGTTAGGCCCATACCATTTCTGTCCTTTATTGAGTCCATCTTTGCATGAAATGTTCCCTTGGTATCTCTAATATTCTTCAAGAGATCTCTAGTCTTCCTTATTCTGTTGTTTTCCTCTATTTCTTTGCATTGATCACTGAGGAAATCTTTCTTATCTCTCCTTGATATTCTTTGGAACTCTGGATTTAGATAGGTATATTTTTCCTTTGGCTTCTCTTCTTTTCACAGCTATTTGTAAGGCCTCCTCAGACAGCCATTTTGTCTTTTTGCATTTCTTTTTCTTCTGGATGGTCTTGATCCCTGTCACCTGTAAATGTCACCAACCTCCATCTATAGTTCATCAGGCATTCTGTCTATCAGATCTAGTCCCTTAAATCTATTTCTCACTTCTACTGTATAATCATAAAGTCTATGATTAAGGTCATACTTGAATGGTATAGTGGTTTTCCCTACTTTTTTCAATTTCAGTCTGAATTTTGCAATAAGGAGTTTATGATCTGAGCCACAGTCAGCTCCTGGTCTTTTTTTTTTCTGACTGTATAGAGCTTCTCCATCTTTGGCTGCAAAGAATATAATCGATCTGATTTCCGTATTGACCATCTGGTTATGTCCATGTGTAGAGTCTTCTCTTGTGTTGTTGGAAGAGGGTGTTTGCTATGACTAGAGCATTCTCTTGGCAAAACTCGGTTATCCTTTGCCCTGCTTCATTGTATACTCTAGGGCCAAATTTGATTGTTACTCCAGGTGTTTCTTGACTTTCTGCTTTTGCATTCCAGTCCCCTATAATGAAAATGACATCTCTTTTCGGTGTTTCTAGAAGATCTTGCAGGTCTTCATAGAACCATTCAACTTCAGTTTCTTCAGCATTACTAGTCAGGACATAGACTTGGATTACCGTCTATTGAATGATTTGCCTTGGAAACGAATATAGGTCATTCTGTCATTTCAGAGACTGCTTCTAAGTACTGCATTTCAGACTGTTTTGTTGATTTCTAATGGCTACTCCATTTCTTCTAAGGGATTCCTGCCCACAGTAGTAGATATAATGGTCATCTGAGTTATATTCACCCATTCTGAGTTAAATTTACAAATGTTTTAACTACTACTATCTTCTCACAAATTCATGATTATACACTATTGAGAACTAAATAATTAAACACTATTTAAGCCATTGTTGTATGCTCTATGTCTACCTTAGTATGCTAGTTCACCCAGCTAGATATCATATGCCAAGTGTTATATAAAGAGAACTGCATTTTTTCCTTGGCAAGATTGTGGTAATCACCCAAGAACACCTTCTTTGTGCTAGCCAAGTTCTCCCAATGTTACCTCTACTTGAATTTCCACTTGGATGGGTCAACCTAGCCTTATTCCTGGCTTTGACATGGGGATTTTGGAAGTACTTGATTTCTTAGGTCTTACAGGGATGCTTCTTACACAGCAACAAATACTCTAATTCCAGAAACTCAGAATCAATACTGATAATGTATTACATATTTTCTTTTTTCTTGCCTTTTCTTCTCTCTTAAAATCTTTTTTTTTTTAACCAAGTCAAATAGCCTACCATATATTTGTTTATCTTTAGTTGGGTTTTAATTGACATACTGACAACATATTCCTGGTCATTATATTGCACTCTAACTCAACATCAGCAATGAATTGATGACCACTTTCTATCTCCTCATCCTCAAAATTTGTGTGAAAAGCAGATTTAGAGACCATTTACATTTAGCTTGCAGTTATCTCAGCTAATTTCTAATTAGCTTCCATTTCCTACCCTCAGAAAACAACAACATTGGCTAGACATCTTCCCACACTGTTATTTAATTGATATTCCTGTCTCTTGCTTCTGAAATATGGTAGATGTGCCCATATAATTTTTGGTGGCAAAAGAAAATAGCAAAAACATTCCACCAGTGAGCACTGGCTTGTGCATTTTGCAGTTTGGGGAGAAAGAGGTGGATTTCATGTGTAGTCTTTGAAAGAGAATTTGCCTGGACCCCCATGCTTTCTATCTGTTTTTTCTCAGTACATTTTAAAGGTTTTTAAATTGTTTCATATCTGGTTAAGATGAGATTTTTAAGAACCTCATTTTTAATTTGTAATAAAAGTTTATAGCTTGATTAAAAAAAAGTTAACAAACTGCAAGTACCCATTAGTAAAAATCTCAAATAAAAATAATAATAATAAAAGCTTACACCAGGATTTCTTTATCAATACCACAAATTTGTCTCTGCTTACTGGAGAGGTTTAAAGAATTATCCATCTGACAAGTGACTTTGGAAGGTCAATTTCATTACTCTACTTTCTGTCACATTAGTCTGGTGTCCTCACAGTAAGAAGGGATTATCTGTTGACAGTACAGTGGTGACATGAAATAGTTTGTAAACATTATGCAGAAAGAGAGAATACTTTACTTTCATTTTCCACAGAATACTGCCATGTGAACATGATCTTTGGACTGCTAGTACTTTAAGAGCCACTAATAGAGACTATCTCTGGATAATCATGAAAATATAATTTTGATGGATTAAGCTGATTCGTTAATTGTCATGACTAAATGAAACAATCTATGTAAATCACTTTATATTGTTCCTAGCCTATAAACACTTGACTATATATATCTTTTTTCTTAATATTAATGTGTTCATATAATCATTAATAAGGTATATAAAATATATATTAACATTTGCTTTTAATGCATATTCAACATCTGGGCTATCTCAGTCTTTGATGTTTTTACCAGGTGATGAGCATTGTAAAATATTGCCTCATTTGAAATACTTTCCTCAGCTAATCACAAGTGCCAGGCTCACTTCCTGCATAGCACTTCAGGGGATATTTGACTTGTGAAGTGGTCTCTGTGTCTATATCTTTAATCACACAATTTGCACGAGACAATTAGAATAAAAAGTCATTAAGAGAAGAGGGCATATATAATACACTATGTCAGCAGATGAAAGTCAGGGTCATGTCATGATTAATTACAGGATATTTTTCCTGTATAGACTCTGAAAACTAGAGTTTCTTATTTCAGTCTTTTTGGTTTTTTTTTTGTGTATACTAGGAATGCTGCTACTTACGCTATAATATTCTTATGAAGTTCAATGTGAATGTGTGTATAAAGCATTTATCTCTTTGAGAAGACTCAGTGATATAAAAATGTGTGTTACTTAAATATCCTACCAGTGAATGCACATGAACTTGGCTGATTGATAACTAAAAAATCAAGCAAGGTTTTCATTACAGAATCTCTTCTCCCGTCCTTCCATCCTCATTCCCACCCATGTGCATTCCTAATATGGCAATAGTCCTGGGCTTTGCTTCTTTATTGTTGAGAAATTCGACAACTATATTTCTAAAATCAGTGACAGGAAACAGGAGAGAATGTAGCTTATTTGTATGTGTAATACTGTCTTGTTTTCATCTATATGGTTGTTATCTTCATCATTGTCACCATTTGATTTCCATTGAATAACTATGATTCTTCCTAGAATGATTTTGTTCAATGCTGTAGTTTGCTTTCTTCCATGGGTTACACACTGCCATATTGCTTCTCCATTCATTAAGTTACATATAATAATTAATCCAGTTACATATTATATTACTTATAATACATATAAAGGACTCTGTACACACAGTCACTTCAATTCAGTATGGTCTCAGTTTTAACAAGGTATCAGTTTTAACAATTATTGAAGGTGAAAATGAAGTCACTCAGTTGTATCCAACTCTTTATGACCCATAGACTGTATAATCCATGGAGTTCTCCAAGCCAGAATAATGGAGTGGGTAGCCTTTACCTTCTCCAAGTGACTGTCCCAACCCAGGGATCGAATGCAGGTCTCCCACATTGCAGGTGGATTCTTTGCAAGCTAAGCCCCAAGGGAAGCCCAAGAATACTGGAATGGGTAGCCTAACCCTTCTCCAGTGAATCATCCCCAGCCACCCAGAAATCGAACCAGGGTCTCCTGCATTGCAGGCGGATTCTTTACCAACTGTGTTATCAGGGAAGCCCTTAACAATTATTAGTTAAATTTATTTTAAAAAACAAAAATGGTTTTTAAAAATGTGAAGTTGAAAAGCAAGTATACCTATAAATGCAGTTTGGATCACTTGTGATCATAATTATGTAAGGGCTTTTATTATATTTTATATTAATCTACATCTATTTGAGTAAATTACAAAATCTATTAAATTGAATAAAGTTGGTGAGAAAGGGTCTATTATTCAATATTTTGTGCCCACTTTGTCAAGAGGACACTATATTATGGTTTTCTCATTTAATTATTCAGCAAAATATATATTAGATAAATATCAAATAAAGGGACTGGTAGGTGGTTTGGGGGATATAAAGGAAGAGGGACACGACATGGGCTGTACTCTTAAGCATTTCACATTATTTAGAATTAGATATGATTTTTAAAGTCTAAGAATTCTCCCTTCCTTTCTACTTCCCTTAAAAGTAATTCATAGATATATTTTGAATGTTGAATATTTTGCAAGTATGAATAATAAAACTCCTAGGACTGTAGATACTATGGAAGTTAAGGTGACTTCAGATGTTGTTTTTCACTCATCTCCATACTTCCTCCCCCATAATTTTATTTTATAAAAAAGGAAGAAAATCCATAGAAAGGTGAGGTCCTCTGGGATTTATAAAACATATACAGAAAAAAAGGTCATCCTAAGGAATTTTACCTAACAATGCTGACTGTCCAATGAGAAGATTTAATAATGCACACATATTTTATATATTTTTCTTAGGCTAAATTTAAAAATTAGATATTTGAATTAAGATGAGGGCTATGTTTTGTTAAGAAAAATGACAAGACATGGGCCATACACATCAGAATATGTCTAAGCTGGGCTTCTAATTAGCTCTAGGTTTAGATAAGCTTTAACATTTTTTGTATTAATTTTTTATCATTTCACTGAGGGTAACAATACCATGCATGCAACCAGATTTTTAGAGTTTTAGATAAAAAATGTAGTTGAATACAAATACCAAATATTCAAATAATATTAGGTCTCAATAACTAGGGAGTTTTAAAAATGATCCACTGTTGTAGATATATTTTTTAGTGCATTATCCTTAATATTAGGACATTGAGGCTCTAGCAAAGTGAATCTCTAACAAGTGTCTGATGAGTTTACATATTTAGGTTTTTCCAATTATGCTTCTACATGGCTTCTTAAAAATTATTACTTCTAGTATTATCATGGTGAAACATGTCTTTTATTTAAAAAGTTATCAAGACTTTGTTTATCCTATAATTTTATAGCTATACTCATGAGGATTCGTTAATTTATTCATCTGTTCAAGAAATGCTGGTTTAGCACCTTCTATTGCCAATTACCGAGTCATACACTGAAGACTGAAAATCAAGTTCTCTGTTCTCATAGTATGCCATTAATAAATGTAACTAAAATATGTCCCCAATACTTTTACACACTCTATTTTATTGACTCCTGATAATAATCATGTAAGGTAGGTATTGTGAGTATTGAAACAACTTCACTGATGGGTGCCGGAACCAGCCGGCAAAATCGCACGGT
>ML660778.1:5695222-5837185 GCA_007570785.1 Antilocapra americana | reverse complement strand
ATGGGGTTGAGAGGAGCAGAGGGAAACTCCAAAGAGCTTCTCACTACTGCCACTTTATTATAGCTGATTAACAGTATATATACATTTTTCTAGTTACTAGCAAGCTTGAGGGAGCAGTTTAACGATAAACTTTAAGAATGCCTATGATATGGTCAGCACATTATTAAGCAGGGGAAAAACAGACCCGCATACGTCAGGCGTCCAAGAAAACAGAGTAAATGGGGAAAAGGTCATCAGGCTGTTTTTCCCGTCACGGCACTTGATCTTAGTCAATGAAAAGGCATCAGGGTGGCGGGACAAAGAGAGGTTTTCAGGTCCTCTCTTAGGGCCGATTAGGGGATGGAAAACATCCCGGCTCCCCGCAGATGGGAGATACATGACCTAAGATACTAAAAGAGCTTTTTACTTTGTCTCATAATTACAAATCCTATACCAACATAGCATACCCCCCCAAGATACATTCTTCAGCTACTAACACAAAGAACAGGCAAATTGTTGGTCCCCATGACAAAACTTCCAGCAGATGTTAGCACTTTGTTGTTGCTAGGACTCAAGTCAGAAATACACGTTATTGTTGTTGTTCAGCTACTAAGTAGTGGTGTCTGACTCTTTACAACCTCAGGGACTGCAGCATGCCAGACTTCCCTGTCCTTAACTGTCTTCCAGAGTTTGCTCAAACTCATGTCCATTGAGTTGGTGATGACATCCAACCATCTCATCCTCTGCTTCACCATTCTCCCTTTGTCTTCCATCTTTCCCAGGGTCTTTTCCAACGAGTCAGCTATTCACATCAGGTGGACAAAGTATTGGAGCTTCAACTTCAGCATGAGTCTTTTCAATGAATATTCAGTGTTGATTCCCTTTAGGATTGACTGGTTTGATCTCCTCAAGATCTCAAGCCAGAATATTCATTGTCCATTATCAAATCATATGTAAGGTTTTATCCTTGCCATTTCAAATAGCCTGCTTATACTTCCTCGTGCATCAATGCATATAATCTAGAGCTGACTTGGAGTTAGAGAAAGTTTATACTGAACAATTTCCTTAACCTAAAAGAGATTTTTTCTCTCATAATTTTCTGTTTATTGCTAGAACTGGAGAATAATAAATGCTTGATTACTTGTTCTTTTATAGCTGCAAGTATTGTCTGTTTCTAGAAAACAGAGCTGTTTGTATATTACATTTTACAAAAGATTAGATCTTTCACCTCATTACCTGGGGAGTATGCCTCCATACATAATGTTTATCCCACAATCTTTCTTCTATCCTACCTACTTCAATTATCTTTCTCCTCTTCTTATTGCTTGGCATGTATTGCCTGAATTACTAGTCCATGAAATATTCTTTTTCTTGTAACTCATTCTTTGACATTTCCAAATCTTCCTTGTGAGAGATATCAAAAAGAAGCACTTCATTCTTTACAGAATTAATAAGATGTATGGTCTTAATTGCAACCTTTTTAGCTAATTAAAATGAAATTGGAATGCATATGGTAGAAGTAAATGTCTAAATTCACTGCTGGAAATATTCATGACTTTTAAATTTTATACTTTTAAAATTGCACTGTTGTTTATTCAAACAAATTCGTTGAATCCTATTGTACAAGCATGAAGGTGGAAAAGTAACTTTATTGTTCATTGCTGTTTGTGGCTCTCTGCCATAGTGATTTTAATTTGTGATTATAATTCATTAAGAAGAAGAAACAGATTTCTGATTCTCACTAAATTTGTTTTCATTTAATTTTTCTTGAACAATGGAAATTGTATCCTTAAAGCACTAGCTCATGATTTCTGTACATTAAAATCTAAGTAAGTTCAAATATATAATAGTGTCTGAAGATATTTATGACTACATTCAAGCAGCACTTTAAACTCTGTACATATGCTAAGATTAATTATGAATATTAGAAAGCAATTAGGCCAAACTTAGACTAGAATCTCATGGGTACTATCTAATACATAATCATTATTTTGGCTAATATTGAAGGTTACATTTATAAGCTTTTCTTCAAAATATGTCTGAATACTCATAGACAAATATATAAATTCTGTGAGACAGAAATCCATACTGCAAAGAGAGATAATTGGTCTATCTACTATCTTGGGATTTCAGATCGCTAAAATGGTATTATCACTCTCACAAGTACTATTGGAGGAGTTTATTCTTCTCTTTTTCCCTTGCATTGCTATGATTATAAGTCTTCTTTTAAATGTACTAATGTGGGTGTTTGAACTTGACAAACAGCATGACTTGTCATACTGAGATTATTAGCCTACTAGCATAGAGGCACAATGAGCTTGATATTGGGGCAATATAAACTTTACAAAATGAAATGAAAAGAGAAAAGCAAGTTAAAAAATGAAACAGGACATGCAAGAACTGTCAGGTGATATCCAAAGATGTAACATAGGCATACTGAAATGCCAAAAATAAAAAAAGGGATAGAATGAATCAGAAGAGGTCTTTGAAGAGTAATTATGGACTTTCTAAAATTAATGATCTTCAACAAACCACAGTTCTAGTATGCTGAGAAGATAGCAAATGGAATAATTACCAAAACAAACAAACATATATCCTAAACATATCTTATTCAAATTGCAGAATACCAAAGATGAAGGTGAAGTCTCAAAAGGACCAAGAGCATTAAAAGTGTACAACACCTTGACTATTAAGGAACAAGAGTCAATCACAGGAGAGTTCTTAGAAGCAACACACGCATAAGAGAGTGGAGTCATAGATGCGTGGATTTATCTCTGGGCTATCTATTTTGTTCCATTGATCTATATTTCTGTCTTTGTGCCAGTACCATACTGTCTTAATGACTGTGCATTTGTAGTATAGCTTAAAGTCAGGTAGGTTGATTCCTCCAGTTCCATTCTTTCTCAAGATTGCTTTGGCTATACAAGGTTTTTTGTATTTCCATACAAATTGTGAAATTATTTGTTCTAATTCTCTAAAAAAGACCTCTGGTAGCTTGATAGGAATTGCATTGAATCTATAGATTGCTTTGGGTAGTATACTCATTTTCACTATATTGATTCTTCCAATCCACGAACACGGCACATTTCTCCATCTGTTTGTGTCCTCTTTGATTTCTTTCATCAGTGTTCTATAGTTTTCTATATACAAGTCTTTTGTTTCTTTAGGTAGAAATACTCCTAAGTATTTTATTCTTTTTGATTCGATGGTGAATGGAATTTAAAAAACTGCAAATAGTCCTGCCATATGACCCAGCAATCCCACTGTTGGGCATATATACTGAGGAAACCAGAATTGAAAGAGCCAC
This sequence comes from Antilocapra americana, assembly GCA_007570785.1. NCBI lineage: Eukaryota > Metazoa > Chordata > Mammalia > Artiodactyla > Antilocapridae > Antilocapra > Antilocapra americana. The sequence continues at coordinate 5,833,899 of ML660778.1, read as the reverse complement.
GTGTATCCCAATGTTCATCGCTGCATTGTTTACAATAGCCAGGACATGGAACCAACCTAGATGCCCATCAACTGATGAATGGATAAGAAAGCTGTGGTACATATACACAATGGAATATTACTCAGCATTAAGGAAAAATTCATTTGAATCAGTTCTACTCAGATGGACGAAACTGGAGCCCATTATCCAGAGTGAAGTAAGCCAGAAGCAAAAACAACAATACAGTATATTAACTCATATATATGGAATTTAGGAAGACGGTAACGAGAACCCAGCATGCGAGACAGCAAAAGGAACACAGATGTATAGAATAGACTCAGGGCCTCTATGGATGAGGGAAAGGGTGGGATGATATGGGAGAATGGCATTGAAACATGTTAATTATCATATGTCTAAGCAATAGCCGGCCCAGGATTGATGCTTGGGACTGGTGCAATGAGATTTCCCGGGGGGAGGGAGGAGGGAGGGGGGTTCTGGAGGGGGAGCATATGTGAACCCATGATGATATCATGTCATTGTTTGGCAAAACTAATAAAAAAATGTTTAATAAAAAAAAGAAAAAAAAAAGAGAGTGGAGTCAAATACTTAATATATCAAAAAAAAAGTCAAGAATTCTATCCACATTAAATTGTTATTCTTCAAATTGAAGGTAAAGACTTCTCAGTTAAACAAAAGCTGTGGGAATTCATCATTAGTAAAGGCATCATGCAGGAAATGTTGAAAGAAATCCTTCTGGCAGATGGATGCTCATAGGTCATACACTTAGATCAGTATAAAAAAATAGAGAGTACCGGATATAGGACAAATAAATGCAATCTCAAAACTTTAATTAAAAAAACTTAATTGATATTAAAAATAAATTATTTTATTTGGTTATATTAAAATATATATGGTATTTATAGTAATGACAACAATATCACAAGGAACTATAGGTAGGAATTGGGAATACTTGGTTATAAGCCCCAACCCTACATGGCAAATGGTATAGTGTTATTTGAAAGTGAACTTAGATAAGATAAATGTCTATTGCAAATTCTAGTGGAAGCACTACTTCTTAATATAATTGTTATCTAATAAAGGATATAAAATGAACTCATATAAAATACTCAACAAAAACAAAAACAAAAAAAGGTGGGGGGAAACAATGAAAAATCCAAATATATTTAAATATTAGATACTAACTAAGTTAATTAACTAAGCATTAAGTTCCAAATTGGGAAAAGTGTATGTCAACTCTGTATATTGTCACCCTGCTTATTAACTTATATACAGAGTACATCATGCGAAATGCTAGGAAGGATGAAGCACAAGCTGGAATCAAGATTGCCAGGAGAAATATCAACAACCTCAGATATGCAGATGACACCGCCCTTAAAGCAGAATGTGAAGAAGAACTAAAGCGCCTCTTGATGAAAGTGAAGCAGGAGAATGAAAAAGTTGGGTTAAGACTCAACGTTCAGAAAACTAAGATCATGGCATCTAGTCACATCACTTCATGGCAAATAGAAAGAGAAACAATGCAAACAGTGACAGACTTTATTTTCTTGGGTTCCAAAATCACTGCAGATGGTGACTGCAACCATGAAATTAAAAGACACTTGGTCCTTGGAAGAAAAGTTATGACCAACCTAGACAACATGTTAAAAAGCAGAGGCATTAATTTGCCAACAAAGGTCCATCTAGTCAAGGCTATGGTGTTTCCAGTAGTCATGTATGGATGTGAGAGTTGGACCATAAAGACAGCTGAGCACAGAAAAACTGATTATTTTGAACTGTAGTGCTGGAGAAGACTCTTGAAAGTCCTTTGGACTGCAAGGAGACCCAACCAGTCAATTCTAAAGGAAATCATTTTTTCATTGGATGGACTGATGCTGAAGGTGAAATTCCAGTACTTTGGCCACGGGGCACAAGGAACTGACTCATTTGAAAAAGCTCTGATGCTGGGAAAGATTGAAGATGAATGGAGAAGGGGATGCAGAGGATGAGATGATTGGATGGCATCACCAATTCGATGAGCATAAGTTTGAGCAAGCTCCAGGAGTTGGCAATGGACAGGTAAGCCTGGCGTGCTGCATTCCATGGGGTGGTAAAGAGTCAGACACAACTGAGTGACTGAACTGAATCATTAAGTTACTAACTTTACATCTATATAACTATATCAATAATTGCTTTAAATGTGAATGTTTCAAATATACCAAATAAAGGAGGTTATTGGAGAGCATAAAAAATAAAAAAAATAACTGTATGTTGTCTAACAAATCCCACTTTACATGTAAACATACACTTAGGTTAAATGTAAAGAATAGAGAAAGATATATCATGCTGTGTTTGTGTATGTGTATTTAGTCACTAAGTGTGTCATTCTCTTTTGCAACACCACAAACTGTGGTTCAGCAGGCTCCTCTGTCATTGGGATTATTCAGGCAGAATACTGGAGAGGGTTGCCATCGTCCTGACCTGGGGATCAAACCTAAGTCTCCTGCTTGGCAGGCTGATTTTTTTTTACCACTAGTGTCACCTGAGAATTGATTAGGTACTCAGAATCCTAGCTACTGACCACAAAAGAATAAGTCCTTATAACATGCTAACACTTTAAAAAAGAAAAAGTTGGAGTAAGTATATTGTTTTCAGACAAACTATATTTCAAAGGAATGATAACTGTTGGGAGTAAAGAGGGATAAAGGAATCCATGATAAAGGATTTCCCTGGTGGCTCAGTGGCAAAGAATCTGCCTGATAAGCAGGAAACATGGGTTCAATCCCTATGTTGGAAAGATCCCCTGGAGAAAGAAATGGCAACCCACTACAGTATTCTTGCTTGAGAAATCGCATGAACAACGGAACCTGGGGGGATACCATCCATGGGGTCGCAAAGAATGGGACAGGACTTAGCGCACTCACTACACTACTACTACATCATGATAAAAGTGTCAATTCTCAAAGAATTTAATGTTCTTAAATGTGTGTGAACATAACAGTAGAAGGGCAAAATGTACCAGGCAAATATGATAGAATAGCAAAGATTAATAGATGACTCCACTATTATTGTCAGAGACTTCAAGAACAAGCCCTTGGTAATTGATAGATCAAGTAGGCAAAAAATCAGTTAGGACACAGCTGACCTGAACAGCACTATCAGTCAACTTGATCTAATTGATGTTTACGGAATATGCCATCCAATTTTTTTGAATACACATTTTTTTGAGTACACATTTTGAATACACATTTTTTTGAATACACATTTATTTCAAGTTCACATGAAATATTCATCATGATAGACCCCCCTCCTGGGCCATAAAACACATCTTTAAAAATGTAAAGAATAGAACAAAGTGATTTCAAGTCAAAATGGAATTTAAAAATTAAATTTAAAAATTCAGTAACAGAAAATAGCAGGAAGAAAAACAGATATTTGCAAATTAAACATCACACATCTAAATGACACATGAAATCAATGATGTCTCAGAAAAAGTTAACTTTTTTTCCAACCAAAGTAAAATTAAAACTCAACATTTCAAAATCTGTGAGATGCAGCAAAAGCAGCACTTGGATATTTATAAAACTAAATTTATATGCTGGAAAAAAACCTAAAAATTATAATGTATGTTTCCTCTTTAGTGAATTAACCAAAGAAGAGAAATTTAAGCCTGAAGAAAATGTAAAAAAAATGAAAAGTAAATAAAATCTAGGAGAGATATCAGGGACATTGAAGACATGAAAATCATGAAGAAAATCAACAAAGCAGATTATTTAAAAAGATTATTGAATCTGATAAAAAAAAACACTATCATTCTAAACAGAAAAAGAAGAGACTACTAAATTCAGATATAAAAGAGAGAGCACCTCTGTTTGCTTGATGGATATGAAAGGAGTACTAAAAAAATATTATAAACAAGTCCATGCTCAAAAATTTGATTACTTAGATGAAAGTCTCTAATTTCTTTAAAAACATAAAGTACAAAACACACATGGAAAAATAGATAATCTAGAATCTGGTTGCTGTTTCGTTGCTAAGTCATGGGGCTTTAGCCCACAAAGTTCCTCTGTCCATGGTGTTTCTCAGGCAAGAATATAGGAATGAGTCACCATTTCCTTCTCCAGGGGATCTTCCTCACCCAGGGATCAAACCTGTGTCTCCTTCATTGGCAGCAGATTCTCTACCACTGAGTCACCTGAGAAACTCAAATATAAAAACCTACATCTATTTACAATTGTATCCGTAACTAGTGACATTCCAAAAAAAGAACACATCATAGTTTCACTGGTGAAGTCTACCAGATATTTAAAGGACAATAGCAATTCCTCAAGAACTCCAAAAAAAATAGAAGCAAAACAAATCATTCTTAACTCATTTTCTGAGTGCAGCATTACCCTAACACCAAACCAGATAGAGACTTTAGAGAAATGAAAGTCCAGACAATAAACCTCAATTATCTCAAATGTAAAAAAAAAGAAAAGACTTTGCAATATTGGCAAGTCAAATTCTACAGTGCATAAAAAGGATCATATAAAGTGGTAAAATGGACTTTATTCCAAGTATGCAACCCTGTTTCAGCAGTCAAAAGCCATTCAATGTAATCTGCCACATCAATAGGCTACAAAAACCCACAAAAAACATATAATCATACCCTGCTCATATGAATTAATACAGAAAAAGGCATCTGACAGGATCTATAATAATGGAATATTATTATCATTAATGATAAAAACCTTTAAAAAATTAAAATAAAAAGAAACTCCTTCAACCACTTTTTATATCATGCTGTTAGTTTCAACTGGTGCAATAGCATAAGAAGGAATAGACACACACACACACACACACACACACACACACACACAGATTTCTAGGGAAAATGAAATGAAATTCTTTTTATTGGCATAAGATTTGATTGGTCATGTAGAAAATCCCCAATATTCAACCAAAAATTCATGAAACTATCTTCTTAAGTAAGTATATGAAAGTCTACAAAGGTCTGCATAGTCATAGGAAAGGTTTTTCCAGTAGTCATATATACACATGAGACTGGACCATAAAGAATTCTGGGCACTGAAGAACTGATGCTTTTGAACTGTGGTGCTAGAGAAGACTCTTTTAGTTGGACTGCAAGGAGATCCAATGAGTCAATCTTAATGGAAATCAGTCCTGAATATTCATTGGGAGGACTGATGCTGAAGCTGAAACTCCTATACTTTGGCCACATGCTGAGAAGAGCTAACTCATTTGGAAAAGAGCCTGATGCAGGGAAAGAATTAGAGCAGGAGGAGAAAGTGGGGGCAGAGGATGAGATGGCTGAATCGCATCACTGACTCAATGGACAGGCGTATGAGCAAACCCCAGGACATGGTGAAGAGCAGGAAAGCAAGTGGAAATGATGAATTGTAGCTGAGCTATTTCAAATCCTAAAAGATGATGTTAAAGTGCTGCAGTCAATATGAAAGAAATTTGGAAAAACTCATCAGTGGCCACAGGACTGGAAAAGGCCAGTTTTCATTCTTATCTCAAAGGTCAATGCCAAAGAATGTTCAAACTACATAATTGCATTCATTTCACATGCTAGCAAGTTAATGCTCAAAATCCTCCAAGCTAGACTTCAAAAGAATGTGAACCAAGAACTTCAGATGTTTAAGCTGGATTTAGAACAGGCAAAGGCACCAGAGATCAAATTGCCAACATCCAGTAGATCATTGAAAAATCAAGAGATGGGAATACCAGACCACCTTACCAGCCTCCTGAGAAATCTGTGGGCAGGTCAAGAAGCAATAATTAGAGCCATACATGGAACAATGGACTGGTTCAAAATTGTGAAAGGGGTACATCAAGGCTATAGTTTATCAGCCTGCTTATTTAAATTAATGCAGAGTAAATCATGTGAAATGCCAGGCTGGATGAAGTGCAAGCTGGAATCAAGATTGCTGAGAATAATATCAATAACCTCAGATATGCAGATGTCACCACTCTTATGGCAGAAAGTGAAGAGGAACTAAAAAGCTTGTTGATAAAGGTGAAAGAGGATAGTGAAAAAGTTGGCTTAAACTCAACATTCAAAAAACTATAATCATGGCATCCAGTCCCATCACTTCATGGCAAATAGATGGGGAAACAACAGAAAATAGTGACAGACTTTATTTTCTTGGGTTCCAAAATCACTGCAGATGGTGACTGCAGCCATGAAATTAAAGGATGCTTGCTCCTTGGAAGAAAAGCTATGAAAAACCTAGGCAGTATATTATAAAGCAGATACATTAATTTGCCAACAAAAGTCCATATAGTCAAAGCTATGGTTTTTCTAATAATCGCATATGGATGTGAGAGTTGGATGGTAATGAAAGTTGAGCATCAAAGAACTGATGTTTTTGAACTGTGGTTCTGAAGACTCTGCAAAGTCCCTTGGGCTGCATGGAGATCAAACCAATCAATCCTAAAGGATAGGTCCTGGATGTTCATTTAGAAGGGCTGAAGCTGAAGCTGAAGCTCCAATAGTTTGGCCACCTGATGTGAAGAGCAGATTTATTGGAAAAGACCCTGATGCTATTAAAGATTTAAGGCAAGAGAAGGGCATGACAGAGGACAAGATGGTTGGATGGCATCACTGACTCAATGGATATGATTTTGAGCAAACTCCAAGAGATGGTGAAGTACAAGGAAAGCCTGGCCTGCTGCAGTCCATGGGGTCATAATGAATTAGACACAACCTAGCAACTGAGCAACAACAATATGAAGGTTACAGGACAGAAAGTTAACATAAACTGTGCCATTTATTTGACATTCTGGAAAAAGGAAACTCTAGAAGAATTAAAAATATCAATGATGGATGTGGGTTTAGATTCAGGGGAATATTGAACAGGTGAAACATGGGGTATTATTAAGGCAGTGCAATTTTTCTGTGTAGTTCTGTAATGGTTGATGCATAACAATGAATTTGTTTAACCCCATAGCACTTTATAGTATAAAGCGAGTGAAGTCACTCAGTTGAGTCCGACTCTTTGTGACCCTATGGACTGTAGCCTACCAGTCTTCTCTGTCCATGGGATTTTCCAGGCAAGAGTACTGGAGTGGGTTGCCATTTTCTTCTCCAGAGGATCTTCCCAACACAAGGATCGAACCTGGGTCCCCCACATTGTAGGCAGATGCTTTACTGTCTGAGCCACCAGGGAAGTTAAGCTGCTGGGCTGCTATTGTAGTACAAAGAGTGAACATTAAGTGTACAAATAAAATGGAAAATATTTTAGATTATGATTGGAGAATTCTGGAATGGAATGTGGAATGTTACAAAAGGAATTAAATGCATTGAAAATATATGAAAGAAACTCAATTAAAGGAGTAAGGGGAAGAGTTACTTACCTAATTATCAATAATATTGGAACTGAATGGAGCCTGTCAAACTAAAGGCAAAAGGAAACACTGCACCTAAGTTCTGTATTCTATAACATAAGTTCTGGATTCTATAAGGTATAATCTGTTTGATCAGGCTAACAATTCTGAAACTACTGCACAGATATCTGGGAATCAAACAACTAATGTTGCTGGATGGTAATGAAACTGGGTACAAGGACTTGTGTACTGTGCTAATGAGCTAATGATTTGGAAATATGAAGATGTAGAAACAAAGAATGTACTTCCCTGTAGCTCAGCTGGTAAGTAATCTGTCTTACCAATGCAGGAGACCCCATTTTGATCCTGGGTCAGAATGATCCCCTGGAGAAGGGATAGGCTGTTCAGTATTCTTGGACTTTTCTGGTGGCTCAGGTGGTAAAGAATCGGCCTGCAATGCGGGAGACCTGGGTTTGATCCCTGGGTTGGGAAGATCCTCTGGGGGAGGGCATGGCAACCCACTCCAGTATTCTTGCCTGGGGAAATCCCATGGACAGAGGAGCCTGGCAGGCTGCAGTCCGTGGTGTTGTAGAGAGACCTACTCACGCTACTGAGTAGGTAGGGAGACATTTTTGATTATAGTGACTGGTGTGGCAGAGCGTGATGCTGGCATCTACTGGCCAGAGGCCAGGGATCTGCCACACATTCTACAAGGCAGTGAACAGCTCCATACAATAAAGATGAACTGGATTTGAAATGTTACTAGTACTCTAGTATAGGGGCTGATTGTGAGTGGAGATCAGCAGGTGGCCAGCTCAGAATGACCCAGGATCTATCTTTGATCCTCATCATAAGAATGTGAACAAATTCAGCTTTGCTCCAGAGAGGAGAGGAAGGCAGAGTAAATTCGCAATTGGTGATGGAGAGTTTCTGGTCAAACTAAACCAACTACTCCAGGCAGCTGCCCTACCCCACTCCAAGAGAGCCTGCATCTAAATTTATTTTCTGCCCAGCTTATATTTCACTAAACCAATCTCAGATCTCAGCTCTTCTTATTTACTTAAACTTTCATTCAGTTCCACTACTTTTTACCTTTTCTTCCTGTCTTGTCTTCATTCTGATAAATCAAACCCAATAAAATACATTTCAGAATTCACATTTTTGTTTTATAAATTATTGTGGATCAGGAAATTAATTTATAGATAAGTTCTCCTAATTCTCATTTGAAATGTTAGTCACTATTACATATTTATTCAATTTAATAATCTGTTTCTTTGAAAATATAATTTCATCGAACTGGAAATTTCTCTTTTGCTTTGGCCTGCTTCCAAAGTATCAACAAACAATTGAACCTTCAATGCAGATTAAAGTCATCTATTGTTGAGTAATTACTACTCCTTCAGTTGTATTGGCAAACCTTTTTATTTCTATATTCAATTTCAAAATTTATTAGGCGTTTGGATTTTCAAAGAATTGAGCAGGCATATATCCAAGATTTTATGAGGGTTTATAACTATATTTCATTAAATATATGTCTGGAACTAGTACTTTAATATGAAAGTACAGCCTTTTAAATTTTGAAAAGTAGTAATATACTTGATGGCAAAAATAAAGTGGTAAGGAGAAATAAATGGATTTCCTACATCATATCAAAAGTTTATCTGGAAACATAAAGTAATAGAAACTTCCTTCTTAAGTACCAAAGAATTACAGTGTTTGTTAGTTTCAACTCTGAGGGATTTATCACTTGGAAATAATTCATATCACTTATAATAAGGGAAAGGACATGCTGTATGAGTAAAACTGAAAAAGAAAGAAGTGAAAAAGAATTGATGAAAATGAGAAATGGGACAAATTAAGAGGATAGAGGATGTAGGGAAAGTGCCAGAGCTGCAGAGGGGCCCCTGGAAACTTAAAAGGACTATTTTCAAAATGGCAGAAGTAGATTGAGCATAATGTTATCTAAGCTTTATTAAATATGTTGAGAAATAGTTTTCTCTTTTCCTAATGAAAAGCCTTTTGAGCTTCTGTAATTTAGTGCAGATTAAGAATTAAGATTACATACATTGCTATTTAGGAAGAGTAATCTTAATGTCTCCTATTAAGATGATGGTAATGAGTCATTTGAATATAGATTGGAATAACAGATACTCTTTTGGATCTGGATCTGTTTCATCACTAGCCTTCCGGGATAGAATTTGGACCTCTTTATCTCTTTGTGTTCTAAGATGCATATGCTTAGAGAGAAATTTTCCTATTGATAAATGGGAACTGTGTGCGTGTGTGTGTACTTACATTCTTATTGTTCAGTCACTAAATCATGTCCTACCCTTTGCAGTCCCATGGATTGCAGCTTGCCAGGCTTCCCTGTCCTTCACCATCTCCTAGAGTTTGCTCCAATTCATGTCTATTGAGTTGGTGATGCTATATTCTTATCAAAAACCTTCATATTGTAACAGAAGGTGTTTTGGAATATATAAACTGATATCATAAAAATTACTTTGCAGTTACTAAATTTGATAATATGTAGTCTTAGAAATGAGAGTACTTAAAACATTATTATAATCTATAGCAAATATTTTCTATGGAAAATGATTTTAAAAACTATGTTTCTAATACAGAACACTATTTTAAAATAACTATCAAATAATAAGCCAATAGCAGGCTAACAAAAAAACAAAACCAAAAGTATCTTTTGTCCTCAACTTGCTGGATTTTTAGAGTACACATTATCTCAGGAAAACCTTCCCAGACTAAATTTTATGTTACTGTTATACTTCTGTGGTTTTAAATAATTCTCACAGGTTTTAGTTAAATATTTATTGCATATTTATTTAATTAATTTTCATATGTCCCTACTAGATGATGCTTCTAGAAGACAAATTTTACATTAGTTTGATGTCCAGTGCTTGATATATAACAAAAACCTTATATATACATGAATGAAAGAGGTCTGGAGCTTCCCAGGTGGCACTAGTGGTAAAGAACCACCTGTCAATGCAGGAGACACAGGAGACTTGGGTTCAATCCATAGGTGGGGAAGATCCCCTGGAGTAGGAATGGCAATGCATTCTAGCATTCCTGCTTGGAGAATCCCATAGACAAAGGAGCCTTGTGGCCTACAGTCCATAGAGTCACTTCGGACAAGACTGAAGCAATTGAGCACAGAGATATGCATGGAATAGATCTAGGAAAATTTCTGAGAAGATGGTCAGCCTGTGGTGTGTCTCAAGGCCCACTCTCCTGGCCACAGTGACCCACGTATTAAATAATTTTATTCTGATGCATCTTGAAATTTCTCAATTTCTATTTTACTGCAAGATACCACAACTTAGGAAAAGCAGATTTAATACCCATATCCTCAGTCTCTCCCTTGTTGCTAAGGAGGCAGCACTACATGTAAATATAAAATGGTGATGTGTTTACAGTCAAACCTACTTTGATTAAAGCTAATAAAGAGAGAAGGCTGGCTACGAGGTAGGATTCTCACCAGCTTTTGTATTTCTTTTCCAAAATGTATTTCCCCGGTGTTCAGCAGGCTTTATCTTGCTAAACGTTAGAAGATTATGCTAATTAATAAACAAGTGAAGACAGCAGAAGGGATGAACAGAACATTAATTTACCCTGCTTAAGGCTTTAAATAAAATCTTCTCAGGCTGTGAGGGGAAAACATAACTTGGACAGCCTTTTAATAGCACACAACTATTAACGGATATTTATTTATAAATTACTTTTACACAACCACATGAGCAGAGCCACTTAAAAGTTAATGTTTTTCCCAAAAAGCCAAAAGAAATTGCCATGCCCAGTTCTGCAGAACAAGAACATTTTATGTTTTATTTTATTTCATCTTGTTTTAAGCTTGGTAGGTTAGAATTTGTTAGCTCATTGGATTTTAAAATATACCTCTGTAGAAAACTATTGTTGAAGTGCTTTGTCATTGAAGCATAGCAGTTTGTCTCCTGTAGGATTATCTTACTAGTGATTTCATATACAAGGCTTGCTGGAGCTGTGTTTATTTGTTCTGTTGACAAGCCACAGAGTCTAAACTTTTGAAAGAACTGAGTTATGTTTAACAATACTTTTGCATTTTTTCCTAAAAAGAAATGAAATATTTAGAGAAGATCCATGATTTTAGGAAGCAGAAAAGAAGTACTGTGTTTCCCTATTACATGGTGTCTAATGTATATGATACTCTCTTCATCTGCAGAGCTTATCTGTAGACATGCTGAGGACTTGATAAAATTTATAAATCTATTGTGCTCACTCTGCCAGAGAAAGTTCTTTTGCTTGCTTGTAGAAATCTGCACAGAAATAGAGTCTCCTATATTTGATTGCTTTTTGTGCCACATGGCTCAGGACAGGGCAGGACAGGACAGGACAGGGTAGACTATGTGTAGCTTCTGGACAAGCAGAAACTCTGATGGTTATGAGAATCTGAACAAGGAGCCTCAGGGGAACAAGTCTGGTGATGAAATGGTAGGGATTTTTCCCAATGGGAGAAAGATCTAGGTTCCTAACAGTTTGAAAGGGAGAAGGTTGAATGGACACTCAATCTACCAGAAGAGGAAATATTCCTTATGTGACAGTGATCAGTGGCCTTTTCTGTTAACTGAAGGAATAAATTAGAGTTTTAGGAAGAAAGACTTAGGTTAGGTCTTGAAAAAAGGTCTGTGCTGCAGACTAGGGAACAAAGAAGCCATATTACCAAGTAAAACTTCAGGTTTTCCTTGGGAAGATGTTTCTATATGATTCTGAAATCCATGAATTGATAAACATTACCTAAAACTACAAATGTGTCCTCAAGTGACTTCCTAATTTGAAACCCTATATCAAAGTCTTCAAGAAGAGAGGGTTTATGAGTGAAGTCAAACCTAGAGGCTACAGTTTTCTATGTTTCCAAACAATTTCCTGAATTGCAACTTCATAGTATCAGAAAGCCCAATAAGCAGTCATGAGACTAAGATCATTCCACAGCTGATATCTAGAGTTCTTAAAAGAAAAAAAAAAAAAAAGGCACAGATATACTTCAATATGTTTAGTTCAAATCCAAACTAACTTAATTGTATTTAATACATACAAATGGAAAGATGATTTCAATTCAGTTCTATACTTGGGATTTAGGCATGTTAATTCTGCACAAAAGACACCACAGTCCAGCAAAGGAAACAGGCATCGGAGCAATAACTATAACACAATGTAATAAGTGATAGGTATATAGGGAGGGGCTTCCTTTGTGGCTCAGCTAGTCAAGAATCTGCCTGCAATACAGGAGACCTGAGTTTGATCCCTGGGTTGGGAAGATCCCCTGGAGAAAAGAAAGGCTGCCTACTCCAGCATTCTGGCCTGGAAAATTCCATGGACTTTATAGTCCAACTATCTCCCAGTGTTTGCTCAAGCTCACGTCCATTGAGTCGGTGATGCCATCCAACCATCTCATCCTCTGTTTCCCTTCTCCTTCTGCCCTCAGTCTCCCAGTATCAGGGTCTTTTCCAGTGAGTCAGTTCTTCCCATCAGGTGGCCATAGTATTGGAGTTTCAGCTTCAGCATCAGTCCTTCCAATTAATATTCAGGACTGATTTCCTTTAGGATGGACTTGTTGGATCTTCTTGCAGTCCAAGGGACTCTCAAGAGTTTTCTTCAACAGCACAGTTTGAAAGCATCAATTCTTCAGTGTTCAGCCTTCTTTATGGTCCAACTCTCACATCCATACATGACTACTGGAAAAACCACAGCTTTATGGACCTTTGTCATCAAAGTGATATCTCTGCTTTTTAATACACTATTTGGGTTTGTCGTGACTTCCCTTCTAAGGAGCAAGCATCTTTTAACTTCATGGCTGCAGTCACCATCCACAGTGATTGTGGAGCCCAAGAAGATAAAGTCTTTCACTGTTTCCATTTTTTCCCCATCTACTTGCAATGAAGGGATGAGACCAGACCCCATAATCTTAGTTTTCTCTTTTTCTAAATTAACTTACTTATTTTAATTGGGGACTAATTACTTTACAATATTGTAGTGGTTTTTGCCATACATTGATATGAATCAGCCATGGGTATACATGTGTTCCCCATCCTGAACCTCTCTCCCATCTCCCTCCCCATCCTATCCCTCAGGGTCATCCCAATGCACCAGCCCTGAGCACCCTGTCTCATGCATCAAACTTGGAGTGGTGATCTATTTCACATATGATAATATACATGTTTCAAGGCTATTGTCTCCAATCATCCCACCCTAACTTTCTCCCACAGAGGCCAAAAGTCTGTTCTTTACATCTGTGTCTCTTTTACTGTCTCACATATAGAGTCATCAATTACCATCTTTCTAAATTCCATATATATGTGTTAACCTACTGTATTGGTGTTTTTCTTTCTGACTTACTTCACTCTGTATGATAGACTCCAATTTCATCCACTTCATTAGAAGTAATTCAAATGCATTTTTTAATAGTTGAGTAATATTCCATTGTGTATATGTACCACAGCTTTCTTATCCATTCATCTGCTGATGGACATCTAGGTTGCTTCCATGTCCTAGCTATTGTAAACAATGCTGCAATGAACATTGGGGTACACGTGTCTCTTTCACTTCTGGTTTCCTCAGTGTGTATGCCAAGCAGTGAGATTGCTGGGTCATATGGCAGTTCTATTTCCAGTTTTTAAAGGAATCCTCTGCACACTTTTCTCCATAGTGGCTGTGTTAGTTTGTGTTCCCACCAACAGTGTGTAACAGGGTTCCCTTTACTCCACATTCTCTCCAGCTATTATTGTTTGTAGACTTTTTGATAGCAGCCATTCTGACCTGCAGGAGATGGTACCTCATTGTGGTTTTGATTTGCATTTCTCTGATAATGAGTGATGTTGAGCATCTTTTCATGTGTTTGTTAGCCATCTGTATGTCTTCTGTGGAGAAATGTCTGTTTAGTTCTTTGGCCCATTTTTTGATTGGGTCATTTATTTTTCTAGAATTGAGCTGCAGAGGTTGCTTATAAATTTTAGAGTAATTCTTTGTCAGTTGCTTCGTTTGCTATTATTTTCTCTCATTCTGAAGGCTGTCTTTTCTCCTTGCTTATAGTTTCTTCATTGTGCAAAAGCTTTTAAGTTTAATTAGGTCCCATTCATTTATTTTTGCTTTTAATCATTACTCTGGGAGGTGGGTCATAGAGAATCCTACTGTGACTTATTTATTTATTTTTAATTTTTTTTATAAATGTTCTTTACTTTATTGTGTTGGTTTTGCCATACATTGACAAGAATCCGCCATGGGTATACATATGCTCCCTCTCCAAAACCCCCCTCCCTCCTCCCTTATGATTCCCTCCACCTGGGTCATCTCGGTGCACCAGCCCCAAGCATCAACACTGGGCTGGTGATTGATTTCACATATGATAATCGACATGTTTCATTGCCATTCTCCCATATCATCCCACCCTTGCCCTCATCCACAGAGTCCACGAGTCTGTTCTATACATCTGTGTTTCTTTTGCTGTCTCGCATGCAGGGTTCTCGTTACCATCGTTCTGAATTCCATATATATACGTTAGTATACTGTATTGTTGTTTCTCCCTCTGGCTTACTTCACTCTGGATAATAGGCTCCAGTTCCGTCCACCTGAGTAGAACTGATTCAAATGAATTTTTTTTTAATGCTGAGTAATATTCCATTGTGTATATGTACCACAGCTTTCTTATCCATTCATCAGTTGATGGGCATCTAGGTTGCTTCCATGTCCTGGCTATTGTAAACAATGTGGCGATGAACATTGAGGTACACGTGTCTCTTTCAATTCTGGTTTCCTCGGTGTATATGCCCAGCAGTGGGATTGCTGGGTCATATGGCAGTTCTATTTTCAGTTTTTTAAGGAATCCCCACACTCTTTTCCATAGTGGCTGTATTAGTTTGCATTCCCACCAACAATGTAAGAGGGTTCCCTTTTCTCCACATCCTCTCCAGCATTTACTGCTTGTAGATTTTTGGATGGCAGCCATTCTGACTGGTGTAAAGTGGTACCTCATTGTGGTTTTGATTTGCATTTCTCTGATAATGAGTGATGTTGAGCATCTTTTCATGTGTTTGTTAGCCATTTTTATGTTTTCTTTGGAGAAATGTCTGTTAAGTTCTTTGGCCCACTTTTTGATTGGGTCGTTTATTTTTCTAGAATGGAGCTGCAGGAGTTGCTTATATATTTTTGAGATTAATTGTTTGTCCGTTGCTTCATTGGCTATTATTTTCTCCTAATCTGAAGGCTGCCTTTTCACCTTGCTTATAGTTTCCTTTGTTGTGCAAAAGCTTTTAATTTTAATTAGGTCCCATTTGTTTATTCGTGCTTTTATTTCTGATATTCTGGGAGGTGGGTCATAGAGGATCCTGCTTTGGTTTATGTCGGAGAGTGTTTTGCCTATGTTATCCTCTAGGAGTTTTATAGTTTCTGGTCTTATGATTAGATCTTTGATCCATTTTGAATTTATTTTTGTGTATGGTGTTAGAAAGTGATCTAGTTTCATTCTTTCACAGGCGGCTGTCCAGTTTTCCCAGCACCACTTGTTAAAGAGGTTGTCTTTTCTCCATTGTATATTCTTGCCTCCTTTGTCAAAGATAACGTGTCCATAGATGCATGGATTTATCTCTGGGCTTTCTATTTTGTTCCATTGATCTATATTTCTGTCTTTGTGCCAGTACCATACTGTCTTGATGACTGTGGATTTGTAGTATAGCCTAAAG
This sequence comes from Antilocapra americana, assembly GCA_007570785.1. Lineage (NCBI taxonomy): Eukaryota > Metazoa > Chordata > Mammalia > Artiodactyla > Antilocapridae > Antilocapra > Antilocapra americana. The sequence goes on along the minus strand of ML660778.1, from coordinate 5,817,868 downwards.
TCAGGTAGGTTGATTCCTCCAGTTCCATTCTTCTTTCTCAAGATTGCTTTGGCTATATGACATTTTTTGTATTTCCATACAAATTGAGAAATTATTTGTTCTAATTCTTTGAAAAATACCTCTGGTAGCTTGATAGGAATTGCATTGAATCTATAGATTGCTCTGGGTAGTATACTCATTTTCACTATATTGATTCTTCCAATCCACAAACACGGTATATTTCTCCATCTATTTGTGTCCTCTTTGATTTCTTTCATCAGTGTTTTATAGTTTTCTATATACAAGTCTTTTGTTTCTTTAGGTAGAAATACTCCTAAGTATTTTATTCTTTTTGTTTCAATTGTGAATGGAATTGTTTCCCTGCTTTTTGGAGGGTTTTTTTCATAAATGGATGTTGAATTTTGTCAAAGGCTTTCTCTGCATCTATTGAGGTAATCATGTAGTTTTTATTTTTCAATTTGTTAATGTGGTGTATTACATTGATTGATTTGCGAATATTGAAGAATCCTTGCATCCCTGGGATAAAGCCTACTTGATCATGATGTATGATCTTTTTGATGTGTTGTTGGATTCTATTTGCTAGAATTTTGTTAAGGATTTTTGCATCTATGTTCATCAGTGATATTGGCCTGTAGTTTTCTTTTTTTGTGGCATCTTTGTCAGGTTTTGGAATTAGGGTGATGGTGGCCTCGTAGAATGAATTTGGAAGTTTACCTTCATCTGCAATTTTCTGGAAGAGTTTGAGTAGAATAGGTGTTAGCTCTTCTCTAAATTTTTGGTAGAACTCAGCTGTGAAGCCATCTGGTCCTGGGCTTTTGTTTTTTGGAAGATTTCTGATTACAGTTTCAATTTCCGTGCTTGTGATGGGTCTGTTAAGATTATCTATCTCTTCTTGGTTTAGTCTTGGAAAGTTGTACTTTTCTAGGAATTTGTCCATTTCATCCAGGTTGTCCAGTTTATTTGCATATAGTTGCTGATAATAGTCTCTTATGATCCTTTGTATTTCTGTGTTTTCTGTTGTGATCTCTCCGTTTTCATTTCTAATTTTGTTGATTTGGTTCTTCTTCGTTTGTTTCTTGATGAGTCTGGCTAATGGCTTGTCAATTTTATTTATCTTCTCAAAGAACCAGCTTGTTTTTTTTTTTTTTGCTATTGTCTCATTTGTTTCCTTTCATTTATTTCTGCCCTAATATTTATGATTTCTTTCCTTCTACTAATCCTGGGGTTCTTCATTTCTTCTTTTTCTAGTTGTTTTATGTGTAAAGTTAGGTTATTTATTTGATTTTTCTCTTGTTTCTTGAGGTAAGCTTGTATTGCTATGAAACTTCCTCTTAGCACTGCTTTTACTGAATCCCATAGGTTTTGGGTTGTTGTGTTTTCATTTTCATTGGTTTTTATGTATATTTCTATTTCTTTTTTGATTTCTTCATTATTCAGAAGAGTGTTGTTTAGCCATCATATGTGTTTGTATTTTTAATAGTTTTTTTTCCTGTAGTTGACATCTATCCTTATCACATTGTGATCAGAAAAGATGCTTGAAATGATTTCAAATTTTTGAATTTACCAAGGCTAGATTTATGGCCCAGGATGTGGTCTATCCTGGAGAAGGTTCTGTGTGCACTTGAGAAAAAGGTGAAATTCATTGTTTTGGGGTGAAATATCCTGGAGATATCAATTAGGTCTAACTGGTCCATTGTATCATTTAAAGTTTGTGTTTCTTGCTAATTTTCTGTTTAGTTGATCTATCCATAGGTATGAGTGGAGTATTAATGTTTCCCACTTTTATTGTGTTACTGTTGATTTCCCCTTTCATACTTGTTAGCATTTGCCTTACATACTGAGGTGCTCCTATGTTGGGTATATATATATTTATGATTCCTATATCTTCTTCTTTGATTGATCCTTTGATCATTTTGTAGCATCCTTCTTTGTCTCTTTTCACAGTCTTTATTTCAAAGTCTATTTTATCTGATATGAGTATGGCTACTCCTGCTCTCTTTTGGTCTTTATTTGCATGAAATATCTTTTTCCAGCCCTTCACTTTCAGTCTGTATGTGTCCCTTGTTTTGACATGAGTCTCTTGTAGACAGCATATATAGGGGTCTTATTTTTGTATCCATTCAGCTAGTCTTTGTCTTTTGTTTGGGGAATTCAACCCATTTACATTTAAGGTAATTATTAATAAGTATGATCCTGTTGCCATTTACTTTGTTGTTTTGGGTTCAAATTTATAAACCTTTTCTGTGTTTCCTGTCAAGAGAAGATTCTTTAACATTTGTTGAAGAGCTGGTTTGGTGGTGCTGAATTCTCTCAGCTTTTGCTTGTCTATAAAGCTTTTGATTTCTCCTTCATATTTGAATGAGATCCCTGATGGTTATAATAATCTGGGTTGTAGGTTTTTTTCTTTTATCACTTTAAGTATGTCTTGCCATTCCCTTCTGACCTGAAGAGTTTCTATTGAAAGATCAGCTGGTATCCTTATGGAAATCCCCTTGTGTGTTATTTGTTGCTTTCCCTTGCTGCTTTTAATATTTGCTCTTTGTGTATGATCTTCATTAATTTGGTTAATATGTGTCTTGGGGTGATTCACCTTGGGTTCATCCTATTTGGAATGTTTTGAGCTTCTTGGACTTGGGTGGCTATTTCCTTCCCCATTTTAGGGAAGTTTTCATCTATTATCTCCTTGAGTATTTTCTTATGGACTTTCTTTTTATCTTCTTTTTCTGAGACTCCTATGATTCAAATGTTGGGGTGTTTGACATTTTCCCAGCATTCTCTGAGGTTGTCCTCATTTCTTTTAATTCTGTTTTCCTCTTTGCTTCATTTATTTCCACCATTCCATCTTCCACCACACTTATCCTATCTTCTGCCTCAGTTGTTATACTGTTCGTTCCCTCCAGAGTGCTTTTGATCTCACTCATTGCATTATTCATGATTGAGTGACTCTTTTTTATTTCTTCTAAGTCCTTCTTAAACTTTTTTTTGCATCTTCTCAACCCTTGTCTCCAGAATATTTATCTATAACTCCATTTTGTTTTCAAGATTTTGAATCATTTTTATTATCATTATTCTGAATTCTTTGTCAGGTACACGCCCCATCTCCTCCTCTTTTGTTTGGTTTGGTGCGCATTTATCATGTTCCTTTACCTGCTGAATATTTCTCTGCCTTTTCATCTTGTTTAGATAGCTGTGTTTGGGATGGCCTTTCTGTATGCTGGAAGTTTGTGGTTCCTCCTTATTTTGGAGGTTCCTCCCTGTGGGTGGAGTTGGATGAGTGACTTTTCAAAGTTTCCTCATTAGGGAAGCTTGGGTCAGTGTTCTGGTCGGTGGAGTTGGATCTCTTTTCTCTGGAGTGCAATGACTTGTCCAGTAGTGAGTTTTGAGGTGTCTATGGGTTTGATGTGAATTTTGGCCTGTATTTCAATGCTCAGGACTATGTTCCTGAATTGTTGGAGAATTAGCATAGTATGTTCTGCTGTGAAACTTGTTGGCTCTTGGGTGGAGCTTGGTTTCAGTGTAGGTATGGAGGCTTTTGGATGAGCTCTTGTTGATTAATGTTCCCTGGAGTCAGGAGTTTTCTGGTATTCTCAAGTTTTGGATTTAAGCCTCCTCCCTCTGGCTTTCAACCTTATTCTTACAGTAGCCTCAAGACTTCTCCATCTATGCAGCACCAATGATAAAACATCTAGGTTAATAGTGAAAAGATTCTCCATAGTGAGGGACACCCAGAGAGGTTCACAGAGTTACATGGAGAAGAGAAGAGGAGGGAGGGACATAGAAGTGACCAGGAGGAGAAGAGGGGGGAATCAAAAGGGGAGAGAGCAGTTTAGCCAGTAATCAATTCCCTATGTGCTCTCCACAGTCTGGAACACTCAGAGAGGTTCACAGAGTTACACAGAGAAGAGAAGAGGGAGGAAGGAAATAGAGGTGACCAGGGGGACAAGAAAGGGGGTCAAAAGGAGAGAGACCAGTCTAGCCAGTAATCAGTTCTTTAAGTGTTCTCCACAGCCTGGAACACCCAAAGAGGTTTACAGAGTTAGGTAGAGAAGAGAAGGGGGAGGGAGATGATAGAGGTGACCTGCGGGACAAAAAGTAGAGTCAAAAGGGGAGAAAGCAATCAAGCCAGTAATCACACTCCTAAGTAAAAATGGATACTGAAGATTAGATTCTTAAAGGTACAAAATTTATAACAAATACCAAAACGCAAAGATTAAAAATCTAGAGTAGAGGTTAGGCTCTCAAAAATACAGTTTCAAAAAAGTACAAAACAAAATCACAAAAATTATAAAAAATATATATATGAAATTTGCTTTAAAATGGGGTCTTTTTTGTAAGGTAATAGTAGGATATAAAAATGAAAATTAATGGAGTAATGAATAACTTTAAAATTAAAAATAAATTTAAAAATGGTAATAGTAAAATATATCTAGGAATTTCTCTGGAGCTGTTGAGGGCAGTATGGGGTCAGTCCAGTTTCAAATAATTTCTTGTTCCAGCTTATACTTCTTCTCAAGGTCTAAAGCCTTCCAATGTAGTCAATTCTAACTACAGGGTTTTAATCTGTTGAACCTGTCATTTCCAAAGCAGTTCCCTTTTCTTTGTTTATTTTGGCTTCCTCTGTTTGCAAGTCTCTTCAGTGTCTAATTTCCGCCCTGACACAAGAGGGCAAAGCTGGTCAATTATTTAAGCTCAGTTGTTTTGCTGTGCTGTGGGGAGGGAGGAACACTGAAAACAAATATCACTGGCATGTGTGAGGAGTGTTCACAGTGTCTGGGCCACACTGGGTTTGCCTATGCTCACGGCGTGTGTGCTTTCCTGGTCTATAGTGCTCAGGCTCCAGATTCTGCTCAGTCTCTGCAGGGGAACTGTCCAAAACAGGCCTTGGGTTTTGTGCCCTTCCCAGGTCTAAACTGCTCAGGCTCAGGTTCTCGGGTACTCCACAAAGGCAAAGATTTGATTGGGCCTGAGTTTTGTGCCCTTCCCAGGTCTGAGCAGCTCAGGCAACCAGGAGCTTGGCGAGCACATTGTCCCATGTGGTCTGTGCATCTTAATTCCCTCCCTGGTCCCAGACGCTTGTTTTCCTGGGTGCGCAGTGAGAGTGCCTTCTCAGGTATGCCATGTCTCCTCTGGGAGGTAATCTCTTGCTGCAACCCTCCTGGCAGATGTCAACTGTCCAGAATCCCAGGAAGACTTGGTTAGCAACTGAGAGGATGCCATCTCTGGGGAAGAGATTGCCCCTTGTCTTCTGGTTCTGGCTGTCACCCGCCTGCCTCTCTGCCTCCATTGGGGAGATGGGACAGTTTGCAGCTGGCTAGCTCTCTGGTGTTCACTTAATCCTTTGTTCTGTGAGCAGGCCAGGCTGTGCCTTAGGTTAGAGATTTTCATGAGAAAGTTCTCCCTTTCTCTCTTTTTTTTTTTTGTCTCTTTCTGTCTATCCTACAGTTTGGGTTGCTAGCTCATGTTAGCTCCCTCAGATTTTCCTCAGGCCAGGTCCTTACCCTAAGCATGCAACCCATGCCCCACTGTTTAATACCCATTCACCTGTGGCAGACATGAGTGTCTGGGCTACTTCTCTGTTGGGAGTTGTGGTTGAGACAGATATTCTGTGGGTTTTGCTTTTTTTTCCCTCCCAGTTATGTTGCCCTCTAAGATATCAAAACTCCACACAGACCTGCTGGTGAGAGGGTTTCTTGGTGTTTGGAAACTTCTTCATTATTCCCTCTCCAGGATGGGTCTCTGTCCCTAACTCTTTTGTCTCTCTTTTTGTCTTTTATATTTTGTCCTACCTCCTTTCAAAGAGAATGGGCTGTCATTCTGGGTGCCTGGTGTCCTCTGCCAGCGTTCAGAAATTGTATTGTGGAAGTTGCTCAGCATCCAAATGATCTTTTGATGAATTTGTGGGGTAGAAAGTGGTGTCCCTGTCCTATTCCTCTGACATCTTCCATCACTTCCTCAGGTTTTGAATATTGAGTTTTAAGCCAGATTTTTCAGTCTCCTCTTTCACCTTCATCAAGAGGCATTTTAGTTCCTCTTCACTTTCTGCTATTAGGATGGTGTCATATGTATATCTGAGGTTATTGATATTTCTCCTGGCAATCTTGATTTCAGCTTGAGCTTTGTCCAGCTTGGCATTTTGCATGATGTACTCCGCATATAATTTAATTAATTAGTGTGACAATATATCAGTGCAGTTCAGTTGCTTAGTCGTATCTGATTCTTTGCAACCCCATGGACTGCAGAACGCCAGGCTATCCTGTCCATCACCAACTCCCAGAGCTTACACAAGCTTATGTCCATAGAGTCAGTGATCCAACCATCTCATCTTCTGTTGTCCCCTTCTCCTCCCACCTCCAATCTTTCCCAACATCAGGGATTTTTCCAGTGAGTCAATTCTTCCCATCAGGTGGCCAAAATATTGGAGTTTCAGCTTCAACATCAGTCCTTCCATTGAACACCCAGGATTGATCTCCTTTAAGATTGACTGGTTGGATCTCCTTGCAGTCCAAAGAACTCTCAAGAGTCTTCTCCAACACCACAGTTCAAAAACATCAATTGAGAACTCAGCATTCTTTATAGTTCAACACTCACTTCCACACATAACTATTGGAAAAAACATAGCCTTGACTAGATGGATCTTTGTTGGTAAAGATATGTCTCTGCTTTTTAATATGCTGTCTAGTTTGGTGATAACTTTTCTTCCAAGGAGCAAATATCTTTTCATTTCATAGCTACAATCACCATCTGCAGTGATTTTGGAGCCCAAGAAAATAAAGTCTATCACTGTTTCCATTGTTTCCCCATCTATTTGCCATGAATTGATGGGACTGGATGCCATGATCTTAGTTTTCTGAATGTTGAGTTTTAAGCCAACGTTTTCACTCTCCTCTTTTACTGTCATCAAGAGGCTCTTTAGTTCTTCACTTTCTGCCATAAGGTTATTGGTATTTGCATAACTGAGGCTATTGATATTTCTCCCTGCAATCCTGATTTAAGCTTGTGCTTCATCCAGCCTGGCATTTCTCATGATGTCTCTGCATATAAGTTAAATGAGCAAGGTGACAATATACAGGCTTAAATACTCCTTTTCCTATTTGGAACCATCGTTTCCTGTCCAGTTCTAACTGTTGCTTCCTGACCTGCATACAGATTTCTCAGGAGTAGGTCAGGTGTTCTGGTATTCCCATTTCTTTAAGAATTTTTCAGTTTCCACAGAAGGGAATAATCCTCTTCTAAACTTATTCAGGTTGTTGGCCAAGTTCAGTTTCTTTGTAGGACTAAATGACTTCAACTTCAGCATCAGCCTCTGAAAAGACACTGCTTTAAGGGCTCATGTGATCACACCAGACACATCCAAATTATCTTCCCATCTTAAGGTCAATTGTTGCCCATAAGATAACACAATTACAGGAGTGGAGTTGAACATATTTGGGAGCCAGTTTTAAAAAACTGCTTGTTATTTTTTTATTGGAGAATAAGACATTTTCCATGAGTGCTAAGTTGCTTCAATTGTGTCCAACTCTTTTCCACCCATGGACTATAGCCCACCAAGCTCCTCTGTCCATGGGATTCTTCAGGCAAGAATATTGGGGTTAGTTCCCATGCTCTCCATCAATGGATTTCCCAACTTTGGGAGTTAACCCTTGTCTCTGGCATCTCCTGCATTGGCACATGGGTTCTTTACCAGTAGCACCACCTGGGAAGCTGTAAGAAACTATAAACTGTTGCACATTTAGCAACTGGTGAAAACAAATACACCACAAAAACTAAGAAGAAAAAACCTTGTTGTTATTGCTATCACACTTATTTTCTGTATAAAACAGCTCTACCATACTGTTACAGGGAAGAACTGACTCTATGTTGGATCTGTTTCTTTTACTTTAACCTTTGCTACCCATTGCTTTTGTTTATTAGAGGGATGCTGTCCATACATAATGTCCTGTCTCAGGGAAGCCTGCTCCTGTGCCTAAATGTCAAAGTAAAATGCCTTTGTTCAAGACCCTGTCCACCTGTGGATAGCTACAGGAAGAAATAAATTAATACACCCTCTACTCGAAGATGGCCATTCCTGGAGATATTTGTAAGATTAATGGTCATGTTTACTTTACATCCTCACCTCCCTGCCTCTCTGTTCTATGAAAGAACCTGGCACCCAGACCCTGACGAGATGATTATTTTGAAACATTAGTCTGCCATCTTCTCAGTCTTCCAGCTTTTTGAGTAAAACCGAATTCCTTGCCTTAACATCTCTTGTTAATTGGCTTGTTATGCAGTGAGCAGAGCAAGCTTGGACTCAGTAAGAAAGTTTTCTTCAAAACCATGCTGGAGTATTGGTTTCAAGTGACTGAATTGCACTCATCTTTCCTTTTCTTGCCTAATCATTTCCATCTTTGGCCCATTTAAATGAAAATATTCTAAATTCTTTATTACACTTTTCAGGTTCACCTGAAATAATCATCTTTTGTCTTTTAAATGTGGTTTTTTAAAAGGTCATGAGTTAATCAAAGTCACATTTCTGGCCTCTCCCTGTGGTGTCCTGAAGCTTTCTGTCTTACTTCTTTCCAGTTTATGTACTCTGTATTCTCAGACTTGTTAATTCTATATTATACCTCTGTATTTTGCATTCTGCCACACTCTACTGCAGCGAAAGTGTTACTATAATTTGATCCTTTGGACAAAAATACCTTTCATGTTGAGCTGCAAGCTTTTTTTTTTTTTTTGCTTTGCGGTAATATAGGTGATTTCTCCTTCATGTGTAGCATCACTGAGCATCCCCTCTGGCTGCAAGAGTTCAGAGGTATGCTTTATCATTTATCATTTCATGTCCAACATTCACAATCAAATTTATCTCCAATGACATTGATATTTAAAATGGGATCATATGCACCTTTAGGGTCATGTTACTCTAAACAAAGCTTTGGGCATTTTCTGTTTATGTGTGTAGTTGGGTATGAGTTTGTGTTGTGTGTTCATGTGTGTCCACTCATTCTTTTATTCATTTAACGAGAGTTCATTAATTAAATACACACTTCTGGTGTAATATTATTGAAAAGGATGGGAACACTTAGAAACTGTGGTTCCTATTTTAGAAACTCTGTAATCTATTATGATAAGGGACAAATAATCCAAAACATTGGAAGACGTGGTTAAGCATTTTGAAAGTAGGAAACATGAGAAGAGATTGCATAGAAATAGAAACAAACTCTGGTTAGCGGGGGACCAGGGAAAACATTCCTATGAGTATTGTAAATGGGCCAAATCTTGCAAGATGTGAAACTAGCCAGGAAGGAAAGTGCATAGATAAGAGCATTCTTATAAGAGAAGGAATGCATATATATTAAAGAAAATGAGAGAAAGCAGAATACATTTAGATTTTTAAAGCACTTCTGTGAAACAAATATAAAATGTGAAGAAAACACAGGAAAACCTGTGTCTGGCAAGATATATAGAATGTATCTGGATGTAGGATGAGGGCAAGGGTGGGATGATATGGGAGAATGGCATTGAAACATGTTAACTATCATATGTGAAATCAATCGCCAGCCCAGGACTGATGCTAGGGGCTGGTGCACCGAGATGTCCCAGAGGGAGGGAATTGGGAGGGAGGAGGGAGGGGGGTTTTGGAGGGGGAGCATATGTAAACCCATGGTGGTTTCATGTCATTGTATGGCAAAACCAACACAATAAAGTAAAGAAAATTAAAAAAAAAAGAATGTAAGCATTAACAATAACTTGCAAGACACATTGTACACATGATTCCCTCATTCTGAATAAAAGAATTGAAGGCTATGATATATGTATACTTAAATACTTTTGGCAAGACTATAAAAGACACTTTTCAAAATATACCTAAGGCTAAAAAGTACAGAATATTTACTCTATTAATGAATTTAAGGTTTGTGATCACTGTAGTCACAAACCTTCTTCTTAGTCATCTCTTCAGACCATTTCTTCTGATTTCATCCATATGGGAATTATAAATCTGTCACTTTCGCATTTCATTTAAGCAAGGATATAGGTTCCTCCATCTCTAATTCTACCACTTCCTTGTTTCACTGTCTTAAATTTAAGCTTTCTTTGAAGGAGCACTTCAATTCAGGGCTTGTGATACAGAACCTTCACTGAGTCTCAAGCAGAGTCATCTGCTTCTTTTCTTATCTTTTATCTTGTATACACCACTTCCTGTAGCAGGATTTTAATGTAATGTAGCAAGACTTCATTTCTGAAGTCTGAACTTAAGCCTTATTATATTTATTACATTAGAAGACCTTGTATTTTTTTTTTTTAAGTTCTATCTATCTAACTTTTCTTAGAGCACCTTCAAGCCACATTCAGGGTATTCCTTGCTCTTCTTGGTTTAAAATAAGCACAAATAACTCTGCATGGAACATTAGGTTGACTGTGTATATTCTAGAATTAGAGACTATAGTAGGAAGCGGCATCATGAGAAAAGACCATAAAGAAGGCTGCGGCTCTTGCTCTGTAATATCTTTCACCCAGGAAATGAAGTACCAAGTACAGCGTGAGTACTTTTCAGACTGTAAATCTGCAATAGAGTGCGACCCAACTGCCCAGAGAATCCCATGGACAGAGGAGCGTGGTGGGCTATAAACCATGGGACCACAAAGAATCAGACACACTGAGCAGCTAAGCATGCACACACAGCCGTATCTTATACCACTGTATTGACATATAACTGACATACACAATACAGGTTTAGTGTATACAACTTGATGAATTTAGACATAAATATGCACCAATAAAGCCCTCATCACAAATCAATGTTGTAACTATGTTAATATATATCAATCATCACCTCCAAAATTTCCTCTTGCCCTCTTTATTTTTTATGTGATAAGAACACAATATAAGATTTGTCTTCTTAACAATATTTTAAGCATACTATATAAAACAGTATCATTAACTATAGCCCCTATGTTGTATAGTAAAATTGTAAGACTTACACATCTTGCAAAAATGACACTTTGTACACTTTGATTAATATGTCTCTGTTTTTTTCTCCCTCCAGGCCCTGGAAATCACCATTTTCCTTTTTGCTTCTGTGAACTAGATCATTTCAGGTTCTTTATATAAGTTATGTCCTGGAACCACCATCTGCAGTGATTTTGGAGCCCAAGAAAATAAAGTCTCTCTCACTGTTTCCTTTGTTTCTCCATCTATTTGCCATGGAGTGATGAGATCAGATGCCATGATCTTAGTTTTCTGAATATTGAGTTTTAAGCCAACTTTTTCACTCTCCTCTTTCACTTTCATCAAGAGGCTCTTTAGTTCCTCTTCACTTTCTGTCATAAGGGTGGTGTCATCTGCATATCTGAGGTTATTGACATTTTTCCTTGCAATCTTGATTCCAGCTTATTTCCTTTCCAGGCTTCATCCAAACTAGACTTTTGTATGATGTACTCTACATATAAGTTAAATAAACAGGGTGACAATATAGAGCCTTGATGCACTCCTTTCCCAATTTGGAACCAGTCTGTTGTTCCATGTCTGGTTCTAGCCGTTGCTCCTTGACCTGAAACTCTTTCCATAATATACTTTTTGTCTTACATTATTTTGAAGCTAAGAAGTCTAGAAATCAATAAAATGTTACCCATATATCTGTAACAATAAGATTGTATTTCTTCCTTTTCAGTATTCTAGTATCTTACTCATTATTCATTATTCTTAAATATTATTAATTGTACTTTGATAAAATTATTTTCTTTCTCTATTAATAACATCTAAGGTAAATCAATGAGATATTATTTTTATTTTTTAAATTTCTGCTTTTTAATTGTGAGTTTTTCTTTAAGATGCTTATAATTTACCTCATTTTATGTATCAGTCATGGGCAGAACTGAAATCAAATTCACTGTGAAGCTTGTAAAAGAAATATATGATTATGAAATAAACAAGTTAATGGGATTTTATAGGTACAAATGGATGGAACATGTCAGAATTACCCTCGCACATATACGCTCCCCAGGGTTTTCATTTTTTACCTTTCAGAAAAACAGATACTCTCACACACGCTTGTACAGTTTCAGAGAATTCCTCAAAGGTTTCTGAGGACAAAGGAAATTCAATAGAGATCAATAGATACAAGTTAGAGGTGTAAGTAATTGGGCACATGCTGTCAGAAAAGAATAGATATAATTCCTAAGTCACGTTCTTTAAATTGCCCATAAAGATAAAAAACTTGAGAGTAGAGTCTGTGATGGGAATTGCCCTGTTTTCTGAGAGCAGCTGGTCATTTGTTCTGACATGTAATATGGCAAGTCAATTCATGAGGTGTTTGTGTTAGAGAAGACTGCACTCAAAATACTTCTGTGCACACAGAAGCTATAAATCACAATGAATTCTGAAACCTTGGTAGAATTTTTTTTTTTTTGAGATAGGATAAGAATAGGATAAGTGATTCTACTCATACAACATAGGAATATTTTAGAAATAGACCAGTTAAATACTGCTCTAGCAATAAATAGCCAGTATTGCATTAGTCACTTAAATTTTCCCTATCAGGAATAGAGTATTTTTTCAAAACTTATGCACTCTATAATCCTTACTTGAAGATTATATGTATAAATTACAGAATTATTTATGAATGGAGATGACATTAAAGTTATCTAGCCAAATGTTTTAAAGAATTAAAAAATATCTGACATATAAATATGCATTTGTATGTATGTATGGCTATTTATTCACATATACATATATGTTTGTGTATCTTCTATACACAGATATAGTTGGATTGCCATGGTTTTAGTTGTCCTTTTGGAAATGAAAAAAAAATTAAAAAAACAAAGTAAAATTCTGTATAATTTTATGAAACATTCATATAAAGAAAAATATTTTAAAAACCAAGTTAAGAATAACAGAGTCTCAGAGAAAAGGAAGATTATACTAAATTGAATAAAAAAATTATTTTTAAAGGATAATCTATATGCCTCTTCCTAATTTTATTGAATATGGTTATTTAATAATCACTCATCTGGTTCAAACCCACATTTTTCTTATTATTTACTGCAGTGTAAAATGATTAATACATCCGCCCAATGACACGCACATTAATTGGATGATGGCAGACACTAATCTGATCCCAAATAACACCCTATTCAATGTAATAAATTACTGGAAGATTTATACCTAGGATTTTCCATTTTTCTTGTTATATACATGTTGTTCTTTGTTTAGTGTATAGATTGTATTCCAAATAGCAATTTATCAAACTAAAAAAAATAGTATATAAGATTTAGTGTTCTGGATTATTTTAATATAGGGACAACAAACTTTTCTCTCAAAGGCCAATGGATAAATGTTTCAGGCATTATCAGAATATTTTAGGCATTACAGTCCAGGCATTATCTCTGTCACAACTACTTAACTCTGCTGTCACAGGGTCAAAACAATCATGCTGCTGCTAAGTCGTTTCAGTCGTTCTGACTCTGTGCTACCCCATAGACAGCAGCCCACCAGGCTCCCCGTCCCTGGGATTCTCCAGGCAAGAACACAGGAGTGGGTTGCCATTTCTTTCCCCAGAGAATACGCATAGATAATACATAAACAAACATGGCTATATTCCAATAAAAACTTTATTGTTATTGAAATATGAATGTCATAGAATTTTCATAGAATATTATTCTTTCTTGACTTTTTAACCATTTGAAAGTGAAAAAGTGATTCTTAGCATACAGGCTGCAGATAAAAACAAAGCAAGCTAGATTTCCTGAAGGACATATGTTGCTGACCTATGGTACATTAATATGAATGCAAATATATGACTTTACTAGAATGATTTCTGCAAAAATTTATTTGCTTGGAGTTTACTTAAATCTTAACAACTTCACTTTTAACAAATGGGTGCCGTATACTCAAAAATATGGAAAAGGCACTAATACATCATTCCTGGCACCTACACAAAACCCTCCACAGTGAGTTTCAGGAGAAGAGAATTAACTACTTGGCATGACTGTAGAATGTGAAGTCTTTTCCTCCTGCTATAAACTTAAATGCACTAGTTTTCTACTTTTCAGAAATTATATTTCTTTTTTGTAGGAGATGTAAGTTATTGGTTTGTTCTCCAAGCATAACATAAACAAGTGAGGCATCCTCTATAAGCCACTAAATTAGTTTTGTTGTTTAGTCTCTAGGTCTTGTCTGACTCTTTTTGTGACTTCATGGCTTGCAGCCCACCAGGCTCCTCTGTTCAAGGGATTTCCCAAGCAAGAATACTAGAGCGGGTGGCCATTTTCTCCTCCAAGGGATATTCCCTATACAGGGATCAAACCTATATCTCCTGCATTGGCAGGCTAATTCTTTACCGCTGAACCATCAGAGTAGTCCATTAAATCAGCTACCTTCTAATCTCTGTTCTAAAGATTCAATTGACCTGAGCAGAATATATGGAGGGTGCTTTATAAAAACTCAAATTATCCCATATAAGCATCTGCCTAAATTATACGGCAGTGTGCTCTGAAATGGATAGGAACCTCAGAAGGAAGGCCTATTACTGAGTCTTTATTAGCACGTGGGCTTATTGTGCTGTGCATAGGTCTTTGCAACATTCCTTTACTGCTAGTTAAGTTTAATGGAGTTTAATGGAAGAGGCTACTTATCTATATACAAACCCTCAGGGCAATCAATAGAACTTGGAATCCATAGATTCCAAGGTGTTCTTACACACTAAATAAACATGTTTCCAATAGCAGATTTATTTGCAGCCTTCTACAGATGCCAAGGAGATCCAACCAGTCCATCCTAAAGGAAATCAGTCCTGAATATTCATTGGAAGGAATGATGTTGAAGCTGAAACTCCAATACTTTGGCCACCTGATGTGAAGAACTGACTCATTGGAAAAGACCCTGATGCTGGGAAAGATTGAAGGCAAGAGGAGAAGGGGATGCCAGAGGATGAGATGGTTGGATGGCATCACCGACTCAATGGACATGAGTTTGGGTAAACTCCGGGAGTTGGTGATGGACAGGGAGGCCTGGCGTGCTGCAGTCTATGGGGTCACAAAGAGTCAGACATGACTGAGTGAACTGAACTGAACAGATGCCAGTAGGTAAGTGCGAAAGTAAAAGTGTTAGTCATTCAGTCATGTCCGACTCTTTGTGACCCCAAGGACTGCAGCCTGCAGACTGCAGGCTGGAGACTCTTCCATCCATGGAATTCTCTAGCAAAGAGTGGCTAACTTTTAGCCACTTTTTTGATTGGACAATCAGTAACACTTGTTTGGTTATACTTCAAGTATTTACGGAAACACCTAAATATTTCTCTCAGTGTTCAAATGATCTTACAGATTTGATTTATCTTGAGGATTCCCCCTGAAATGGCATGTAAATTATTTAACTCTGTGTTCTCTAGAAGTGACTCTTTCTCTTAAGAAGATCAGCTGAAGAACAATATAAAGCATCTAGAGAAAACCTGCAAATCTGAAAAAGAAATAAAGCTGTGTAGTGTTTGATCTCACCAGATAGATTTTTTTTTCTTTGTCTTCTTAAGAATAAAATCTATTCAATAATGCTTACCAGGGCTTCCCTGGTGGCTCAGATGGTAAGGCGTCTGCCTGCAATGCAGGAGACCTAGGTTCTATCCCTGAGTTGGAAAGATCCTGGAGAAGGAAATGACAATTCATTCCAGTACTCTTGCCTGGAAAATCCCATGGATGGAGGAGCCTGGTAGGCTACAGTCCATGTGGTCGCAAAGGGTTGGACATGACTGAGTGACTTCATTTTCACTTTCACTTTCAGTAATACTCAAGAGATTTTTAAAAATAAGGTATAATTGCCAGAAGAAGGAAGAGGAATGCAATGGGTAATTTTGTGTATAAATTCATCAAAGATTAATGTTAGATAAACTTTTATTTTTTAGTTTTTGTTATTTTTATTTTTTTAATCAGGATGTAGAACTGGAGGTTCTTAGATGTTACTGGTTGATTTGCTCTAGTTTTTCACTAGCTAAGTCATGTCTGACTCTTTATGACCCCATCGAGTGAGGCACACGGCACTGTCCTCTCTCCTCTACTAGATCCAGGAGTTTGCTCAAATTCATGTCCATTGAGTCAGTTATGCTATCTAGTCATCTCATCCTCTGCCTCTCCCTTCTCTTTTTGTTTTCAATCTTTCCCAGCATCAGGGTCTTTTCCAGTGAGTCAGCTATTTGCATCAGGTGGCAAAGGTATTGGAGCTTCAGCTTCAGCATCAGTCCTTCCAATGAAAATTCAGAGTAGATTTCATTTAGGATTGACTAGTTTGATTTCCTTGCAATCCAAGGAACTCTCTAGAGTCTTCTCCAACACTACAACTCAAAAACATCAATTCTCTGGTGCTCAGCCTTCTTTTATGATCCAACTCTTGTTGTTCTTGTTGTTCTTGTTTTTCAGTCACTAAGTCATGCCTGACATTTTGTGACTCCATGAACCATAGCTTGCCAGGCTTTTTATGATATCTTTCAGAATTTGTTGGCTATTTCAAAGCAGGGAAATCATTAGATAATAAATTATCTAAAACCTAATCTAAAATTTCAAAGGGAAAAAATTTTTACTACAAATGCATAGCTTTGGGAGGGGCTATCTTTTTTCTCCAAGCAAATCCCCATCACATTTATCTTTTAGGAAACTACAGCATTAAACAGGGTAATATAAGTCTCATCTAATCTCTTATGACTGGCTTAATGAAATTAAAGATACTACTGACTTCCTAAGAAAGGAAATGTCAGAAGGGAGATTCCTAGTCCTCTAAAGTAAAATAATCTTAGATAAGATCTTGGTTTCAGAGAGAGGGCACGCATGTTGCCTTGGGGAAAGAAATCATGAGGATACTCTAACACTCTGTATATCATATTGGCTGGTTACTTTAATTTAATATATTCATTTTGAGATTTATTCAAGTTATGATGTATATCAGTGGTTCTTTCATTACTAAGTTCAGTTCAGTTTCTCTGTCATGTCTGACTCTTTGAGACTCCATGAACTGCAGCACGCCAGGCCTCCTTGTCCATCACCAACTCCCAGAGTTTATCCAAACTCATGTCCATTGCGTTGGTGATACCATCAAACCATTTCATCCTCCGTTGTCCCCTTCTCCTGCTGTCTTCAGCCCTTCCCAACATCAGGGTCTTTTCAAATGAGTCAGCTTTTCACATCAGGTGGTCAAAATATTGGAGTTTCAGCTTCAACATCAGTCCTTCTGATGAACACCCAGGACTGATTTGTGCCCCATTATATTAGATATATGACAGACAACTTGCTTATCTATGCATTTCTTGATGGGCATTTCAGTTGTTTTCAGTGTGAGGATATTACAAACAAAACTGTCATGAAACATTGATGTGTAAGTCTGTATATGTATATATGATTTTATTTATCTTGAGTAAACACCTAGAAGTGGAATGGCAATATTACTTGGTAGGTGTACACCTCACTTTTTAGAAGGGCGTCACCCTGTTTTCCAAAGTGTTTGTCCCTTATTATACTCTCACCAGCAAGGTATAATATTTCCAATTTCTCCACATCTTTTACAAAACCATGTGTTGTCAGTCTTTTTGATTTGGGGCATTGTAAAAGATGGGAATGGTATATCATTGTGATTTTAATTTGTATTTCCATAAAGACTAATGAGTTTAAGAGTTGTTATGAGCTTGTAACCCTCATCTTATCTCAGTGAAATAACTGTTCAATTTTTCTCCCATTTAAAGTGGGGTCAGGGGCACATTTCAACCCATAACAAGAAAAGTATGGTTATATAATATATGTGTGTATATATATTATATACAAATTTTATACTTAGTTATATATATTATATATTAATATTATGTCACCATGTGAGCAACACCATATAATAACACCTACAGGTGTCATATGTAGAGAACTTGCTTTCTGTTTATTTGTAGGGAGATGTGATTTTTAGTGTCCTGAGGGTAACATCTCATCTCTTTATATCCATAGTTTAGCATTAAGATGAAGGGAAATAGAGAAAGGCTTTGCTTCTTTTTAAAACAGTTTGACAGAAAATTACAATGCTGTGCAGTTTTTATCATGAACAGAAATGGCATTAGAGAGAATTCTTTGGAGCCAAATGAGCAATTCACACTGTCTAGTATGGGGGTTTTAAATTGAATAGGGTTTGTGTGGTCTCATTCAGCTGTGCAGTTTGAAAGTTCTTTTTGACAGTTTTATGGCTTACAGTGTACTTTAAAGTTGGTTTTTTTCTCGCTTTATTTGTTGGAGTAATGTCAACTTCCTTTTAGGCTAGGCTGTTATTTCTGCATATGATGCCATCTTCTGAATAAGGCTGGAGAAACAGACATCAATAACCTTCAAGCCTTAGACAGATTTATGATTTCAGTTCTCCATCTGGAGGCCCAGTGGGGTAGAGGGGTAAAAGGAAGAAAAGGACGTTTGAAAAACCTGTGCAGTCTTTAATCTTTAAACTAATATTTCAGAATATTCAGAAACTGCTTACATAATAAGGTTTATTTTTCTAAGTAGCCTTTGAAACTGCTAAAACCTTTCTTTCTTCACACTGCTTTTATTGAGATAGTAAGCTATTACTCACCTTCAGTATGTAACCGTATCATTCAAAGATTGTTATCAGTGAATTTTAATGTAAAGCATTTTTTGTGTGTGTGTCTGGCTTATCTACTACTTATCTTAGTCTGTCCAGGCTATTTTAACAAAACTACAATAGACTGGGTGGCTGAAACAGCAAACATTTCTTTCTTATAGTTCTGGAGGTTGGGAAGTCAAAGATGAAGGTGCTAGCAGATTCTATGTCTGGTATAAGGCTACTTCTGGACTTTGACTGCCATCTTCTTACTGTTTCCTCACACATCTTAAGGGATGACAGAGCTCGCTGGGATCTCTTCATGAAGGTCACTAATCCCATCCATGCAGGGTTTTGCTCTCGGTCCTAAATATCTTCCAAAGTCAGAACCTCCAAATTCCAGCACAGTGGGGGTTAGTTTTCAACATATGAGTTTGAAAGGAGCACAAATATTCAGTCTATTGTACAAAGTAGGTGTTTTGGTTTTAATTATTGCTATTTATTTAATTATTGATGCTTTTGAACTATGGTGCTGGAGGAGAATCTTGAAAGTCCCTTGGACTGCAAGAAGATCAAATCAGTCAATCATAAAGGAAGTCAATCCTGAATACTCATTGGAGGGAACGATGCTTAAGTTGAAGCTCCAATACTTTGGCCACCTGATGCAAAGAGCCAACTCATTGGAAAAGACCCTGGTGCTAGCAAAGATTGAAAGCAGAAGAAGAAGGGGACAACAGATGGTTGGATGTCATCACTGACTCAATGGACATGAGTTTAAGCGAGCTCCAGGAGTTGGTGAAGAACAGGAAACGCTGTCCTGGCATGCTGCAGTTTATGGGGTCAGAGAGAATCAGAAACAACTTAGTGACTGAATGACAACAAAAATTGTTGTTTAAATAATAGAAGGCCCTGTGACTAAGATTAAAGAAGACCCAGGAAATTCAGCATTGAAAGTTAGGTGATAAAACAAATTCACTTTGGATAAGGGTCACCCCTTGTTCTGTGTGCATTCCATATGGAGAAGAAAGGAGCCCCCCATCTAGGTAGGGGTCTACACAACTACCTCTATGTCTGAAAACAGTGCTTCCATTAGGGGATTTCTTCCCCGTGTTTCTCAGAACATGCACTTCTGAATCTCAAATCCTGAGGAACATAAGTTCAGAAATTATAAAAAACAAAAGCCAAAATTTAAAAAATTCACCAAGAACTTCCAGATGTTCAAATTGGATTTAGAAAAGGCAGAGGAACCAGAGATCAAATTTCTAACATCTGTTGGATTATATAAAAAGCAAGAGAATTCCAGAAAGACATCTACTTCTACTTTATTGGCTAGGCTAAATCTTTTGACTGTGTGGATCAAATCAAACTGTGGAAAATTCTTAAAGATATGAGAATACTAGACCACCTTACCTGCCTCCTGAGAAACCTGTATGCAGCCCAAGAAGCAACAGTTAGAACTGGACATGAAACAATGGACTGGCTCCTAATTGGAAAAGGAGTATGTCAAAGTTGTATGTTGTCACCTCACTTATTTAACTTACATGCAGTGTACATCATATGTAATGACAGACTGGATGAAGCACAAGCTGGAATCAAGAATGCTGGGAGAAATATCAATAACTTCAGATATGCAGACACCATCCAAATGGAAGAAAGTGAAAAGGAACTAAAGAGCCTCAATGAAAATAAAAGAAGAGAGTGAAAAACCTGGCTTAAAAATTCAACATTTAAAAGCAAAGATCATGGCAGCTGGCTTCATCCTTTCATGGCAAATTGATGGGGAAATGTTAGCAGACTTTATTTTGGGGGGTGGGGGGCCTCCAAAATCACTGCAGATGGTGACTGCAGCCATGAAATTAAAAGATGCTCGTTCCTTAAAGAAAAGCTATCACCAACCTCAACAGTGTATTAAAAAGCAGAGGCATTACTTTGCCAACAAAGGTCCATCTAGTGAAAGCTATTGTTTTTCCAGTAGCCGTGTATGGATGTGAGCATTGCACCATAAAGGAGGCTGAACACCAAAGAATTGATGCTTTTGAGCTGTGGTATTGGAGAAGACTCAAGAGTCACTCAGACTTCAAGGAGATGAAATCAGTCAATCGTAAAGGAAATCAAATCTGAATAGTCATTGGAAGGACTGATGCTGAAGCTGCAATATTTTGGCCATTTGATTCAAAGAGTCAACTCATTAGAAAAGACCCTGAGCTGGGAAAGATTGAAGTCAGGAGAAGAAGGGGACAATAGAAGACAAGATGATTGCACAGAATCACCAGTCAATGGACCTGAGTTTGAGCAAGCTCCAGGAGTTGGTGATGAACAAGGAAGCCTGGTGTGCTAAAGTCCATGGGTTCACAAAAGTCAGACATGACTGAGCAACTGAAAAACAATGAGAACACAGAAACATTAATGGTTTGAAGGAATCGCTGATGTCAAATCAAAAGTATTAAGAACTATACGCTAAGTCAAAGGTTAAGGTTGATATTTCTTAGAACAAGGACAAGAGCATGAGAGAAGTGATCATGATTTAGTCCAGGAGATAATAAACTTTTTCTGTAAACAGCCAGACAGTAAAGAGTTTAAGTTATGACCCTTGCAAGTGCAACTATTCAGCTGTGTCTTTGCATCTAGACATATGCAATTGAATAAACATGGCTTTGTTTCAGTAAAAACTTATTTATGAACATTAAAATTTGAGCTTTATATGAATTTTAAGCATCATGATATACTGCTTTTTCAAATTTCTTAGCCATTTAAAAATGTGAAGATATTCTTATCCTGTGGGACATAAAAAATAGGGGAGGTGGGGAACACATAATAGGACTATATCTGATCTGCTTAATCTTTCTGCTGTCATGTTGAAAGTGTGAGTTCCAGCTATAAGCGCTGCAAACAGTGAGTCACTTTTGCAAATAAAATACATACAAAAATAATATATGTATATATCTTTAAATAAATTCTATAAGTGATGATGTTTCAAAAAGCTACAAGTTTGGAATCAAAATAAGTTGTTAAATTGACAGTTTTGACATATAATTCTGTGAGATGTTGTTAACTATTGTAGAAAATCTAAATGCTAAATTGTCCCTAAGCTACCAGTCAAATGTCACCTCTACCCAAATGTGTTCTCCAATTTTTTTTTCAGAGAATGAGTCTTCAAAATTGCTGTCAATAGCATTCTTTGCAAATACATCAACAAAAGAAATACAAAGATTATATGAGTTTCTTTATGAAATGCTCTAACTGGTAGCTCAGATGGTAAAGAATCTTCCTACAATGCAGGAGACCTGGGTTTGATTCTTGGGTCAGGAAGATTCCTTGGAGAAGGAAATAGCAACCAACTCCATTATTCTTGCCTGGAGAGTCCCATGGACAGAGGAGCCTGGTGGGCTACAGTCCATGAGGTCACAGAGTCAGACAGGAATGAGCTACTAACACCTTTACTTTCAAAGTAAGGTCAGAAACTGGTCAAAATGTGTATTAGCAAAAGCAGTATTCATATTGGTAGTGGCAACTGAAGGACAATTCACAACATAAAGTTGTGAGTTAAGTTTTATTCAGGGACCTTACTGAAAATTGTAGCCCTGGAGTTAGTTTCTCAGATAACTGAGGAATTGCCCAAAGAAAAGGTAAGAGAGGAGCCACTATATGTAGGAGCTTTTTGCTGGGGAAAGAAGTCAAAATATTATTGTAAATCACAAAGAAAATAGACATATCAAGTTAATGACGTAAGCATTTCTTTATGTATGGGAAGATGCAAGAATCTTTGAAGTGTTGGACTGGACAGTCTCAGTTGGAATCCTGCTTTTATACCTGCCCATTATAGGATTTTGAAACATTAATAAAGTTTATTAATCCTCAATTTATTCTCATGTGAATGGTGATATTGAGAATGCCTATTCGCCTACTCCATGGGTTATATACAGAAAAACTAAAGGGTGTAAAGTGCCACATGATGTATTGTCTTCAGAAAGGGTTTAAAGAGTTTTGACAAAAAGTACCATAAGCAATTATAAAGGCAATATGTAATGCAAAGTGATGTCTCTGGAAGATACATACAGATATTATCCTGGAAAGTCAGAACTGGGAATGATTGATTTTGCCTAGATGAATTAGCAAAGGCTTTATTGAGTAGAAGAACTGGATCACACACACACACACATACACACAAAACGAGACAAGAATTTCATCAGTTAGAAAAAACAGCCATATTAAAGAAAATGCCTATTCCAGCAAGATGCAAACTCCAGGACAGAGACATAGACTCTGAATCTTGGTAGTGAGTTTGTTAGACATTTAGGAGTTATTTATTATATTGAATTAAATTGGCTTCCAGAAATTTAAAAGAATTAAGTGTGCCCCCAAATTGTGAATACTTCAATATGAATAGAGAATGTAATCCTCAAGGAGTAGGAGATGAGGCTGGAGAAATATTTTAAAGGATTTAACCTTATTTTAGACTACAGGCCAGTACCATCAAAATTATTTTTATTCCCCAAAGTACATATATTTAACAACAACCAAAGAATGGCCAAAATAACTAATTTGAAGAAAGTTCTCTAGAAAGACATGTGAGGGTTTCAAATTGAATACAAACTTGATCAGATTTTTATCTTTAATTAAAAACATGGCTTCATGGCATCTACATCTTGGGGTACATAAGTTTTCCTTTTACTAAATTAAGTTGATATATTTAAAATATTATTCAAAGAAATTTCTAATTCCATAGTATACAAAACAGCAATCAGAGAAGAAAAATGAATAAAGGAATCCAAATTGGAAAAGAAGTAAAACTTTCACTGTTTGCAGATGACATATACTATACATAGAAAATCCTAAAGATACTAGAAGAAAACTAATAAAGCTCATCAATGAATTGGGTAAAGTTCCTGGATAAAAAAATAATATGCAAAAATATGTGGCATTTCTATATATCAACCACAAAATATCAGAAAGAAAATGTAAGAAAACAATCTCACTTATTATCACATTAAAAAAAAGTTCAATACATGAAACAGGGCACTCAAAGCTGGTGCACTGGGACAACTCAGAGGGGTGGGATGGGGAGGAAGGTGGGAGGGGGATTTGAGAGCGGCGACACATGTACACATGTGGCTGATTCATGTCAGTGTATGGCAAAAACCACCACAATATTGTAAAGTAATTATCCCCCAATTAAAATAAATTAATTTTTTAAAAAACTAAAAAAAAATTGAGCTTCTCCAAAAAAAAAATGTAGGAATAAACCTAGCTGGGAGGCAAAAGACATGTATTCTGCAAACTATAAGATGATGATTAAAGAAGCTGAAGACAACATGAACGGATGCAAAGATATACTGTGTTCTTGAACTGGAAGAAACTATATTGTTGAAATGACCATACTATCAAGAGTAATCTGTAGATTCAATGCAATCCCTATAAAATTATTGATGTTTTTTATGTACCTAGAACAATTATTTTTTTAAATTTGTAAGTAAACACAAAAGATCTCGAGTAGCCAAAATAGTCTTGAGGAAGAAAAATGGATCTGGAGGAATCACACTCTCTGACTTCAGACTACAAAGCTAAAGCATGGTACTGGCACAAAAACAGAAAAATACATCAACAGAACAGGATAGAAAGCCTGGAAATAAACCCACATACTAGAATCAATTAAGGAGGCAAGACTATACAGTGGAGAAAAGACAGTTTCTTAAATAAGTGGTGCTCGGAAAACTAGACAGATACATGTAAAAGAATAAAGTTACAACATACTCTAACACCATATACAAAATAAACTCAAAAGGGATTAAGGATCTAAATGGAAGATAGGTTACTAGAGGAAAATATGGGAAGAACACTCGTTGATATAAACTGTGGTAATATATATATTTTGGGGGGTTCATCTCTTAAAATGATGGAAATAAAAGCAAAAATAAACAAATAGGACCTAATTAAACTTAAAAGCTTCTGCATATCAAAGGAAACCACAAACAAAATGAAAAGACAACTTGTGGACTGGCAGAAAATATTTGCAAACAATGCTACTGACAAAGGATTAATTTCCAAAATATGCAAACAGCTCATGCAGCTTAATATTAAAAAAGCAAACAATCCAATCAAAAAATGGGCATAAGACCTAACACTCTTCCAAAAAATATATGGCCAAAAAGCACATGAAAAGATGCTCAAGAAAAATGCAAATCAAAACTACAGTGAGGTTCATGTTACACCAGTCAAAATTACTGTTATTAAAAAGTCTATAAATAATAAGTGCTGGAGAAGGTGTGGAGAAAAAGGAACTCTCCTATATTGTTAATGGAAATGCAAATTTTTACAGCCACTATGGAGAACAGTATAGAGGTTTGTTCAAAACAACAACAAAAAAGAGTTACTTTTTGATCCGACAATCCCAGTATTGGGTATATAACTGGAGAAAACTTTAATTCAAAAAGATACATGCACTCTAATCTCCAGAACTGCACTATTTACAATAACCAAGACATGAAGCAGCCATATACAGCAATTATAGATTGCTGTACTAGAGATTATCGTACTAAGTAAAGAAGATCAGACAGAAAGACAAATATTATATGATATTGCTTACATGTGTAATCTAAAAAAAATGATACAAATGAACTTATTTATAAAACAGAAATAGACTCATAGACATAGAAAACAAACTTATGGTTACCAAAGAGGATAATGGGAAGGTAGAGAGATCAATTAGGAGTTTGGAATTAGCATATACAAACTATTATATACAAAATAGGTAAACAACAAGGGCCTACAATATAGCACAGGGAACTATATTCAATATCTTGCAACAAGCTATAATGGAAAATAATCTGAGAAATAATATATGTATATGTGCGTTTGTGTGTGAGTGTGTGTGTGTATAACAGAATCACTTTGCTGCACACTTGAAACTAATACAACCTTGCAAATTAACTATGCTTCAATAAAAAGCATTAAAAACATAGTATGCAGAGTTATTACAAGTCAATTTTTAATGAAAAATCTTGAATATATTTAAACCCATAGCTGTGTTTTTTGGCTTTATTTTATTTAAAAGTCTTTACTCATATTGGTTTTGTAAAAATAAACAAAGACCAACCAAACAAGAACAGAGGCTGTTTATTCAGGGCTTGCTGTAGTAAGAGTCAGCCAACATCATACTTGCATTAGAGGCTCATAGGCAACAGGAGAGTGAGATAACTTTATACTGGACAAAGGTCAAGATTATAGATGCTTTGATTAGAGGTTTTCAGCACAGAGAAGCTGGAGGTGGGCAGCAGGATATCTTAGTGATCAATTTGGGTCTTGAAAACCAGGGCAAATAAAATAGGGACATAGGTGTCATTAACTCAGTTCTCATGTTTTGCTGTTGACTGCTGCCTGCATTTTGGGTTCCTGGACTGGTTACTGCAGAAGTTCTGGGTCAGAATTTTACTGTCATATATAAGATAGCCACCGCCAATTGTTTATTAACTGTTTCATTTCTAATCCCTTCCATGAATGCTAAGTACTCATCAAAACCTTCAAAACTCAATGAAATTTCAATGCTAAATTTATGTTAAAATCATTTTCATACACAGTGATGTTAAAGTAAAAAATAAACTATAACTAAATAATTTGGAAAATCTCTCAGTCACTGAACTAGAGAGTGATGCAAGCTTTAATCTCGTGAATTTGGGGCATATCTCAATGTATATCATGGCTGATAGATGGGGAGACAGTGGAAACAGTGGCTGACTTAATTTTTCTGGGCTCCAAAATCACAGCAGATGGTGATTGCAGCCATAGAATTAAAAGATGCTTACTCCTTGAAAGGAAAGTTATGACCAACCTAGACAGCATATTAAAAAACAGAGACATTACTTTGCCAACAAAGGTCCGTCTAGTCAAGGCTATGGTTTTTCCAGTGGTCATGTATGGATGTGAGAGTTTGACTATAAAGGAAGCTGAACAATGAATAATTGATGCTTTTGAACTGTGGTATTGGAGAAGACTCTTGAGAGTCCCTTGGACTGCAAGGAGATCCAACCAGTTCATCATAAAGGAGATCAGTCCTGGGTGTTCATTGGAAGGACTTATGTTGAAACTGAAACTCCAATACTTTGGCCACCTGATGCGGAGAGCTGACTCACTGAAAAGACCCTGATGCTGGGAAAGATTGAGGGCAGGAGGAGAAGGGGAAGACAGAGGATGAGATGGCTGGATGGCATCATCGACTCAATGGACATCAGTTTGGGTGGACTCCGGGAGTTGGTGATGGACAGGAAGGCCTGGTGTTCTGCAGTTCATGAGGTCACAAAGAGTTGGACACGACTGAGTGACTGAATTGAAGTCAATGTATATAAAAATATGTGTGCATTTCTGGTTTTCGTCATATAGTTTAATAACACAAAAAATTTTTATTCAGCAAATACTCCTTTTGCTCATTACCAATAGACTCATTAAATCATCACAACTGATGCTTTAAGTTCTCTCTGTTCTTAAAAAGAGAATAATAAAGGGGCAATCAATGCCATTTCTTTCACAGGCAAAGCTTAACCTATCATTGGAGAATTAAAATAGTACAATGGGCTTATAATAATACCTTTTGATAAGAATCTAATCATTCTTTTTGAAATATCAGTAAAAACAAAAAATTATACAAAGCAGCAGTTGATTTAATAATCTGAATAAGGTTAGTTCCTTTCTGGATTTTCTAGCTACAAATATGAATTCGTAAAAAAAAATTATGGAAAGCATCCATATAAGTAAAACAACAGCCCTTGAGTCACTGGATATCTAATAATTATGGTCTATTTTAACTAGTCTTTAGAGATTTTAATATTTTTATTTTATTCAGTTTTCAGTGAGTTAAGTATGTGTGGTTAATAGGTACATACTGCATTTGGTACTGGATTTATAGAGAGGCGTATGATGAACTGGAGAATGTTCTGAGTAAGATGCCCACTGGTGCTTCATTTATTCAATTAATATTTATCAACTATCAGAGGTGCTAGGTTATTGTAACATGAGACTGAAATAATCACCATCACTAATGTTCTAAAGTAATTTTCAATTTGTGTGGATACTTCGTGTGTATATACCTATAATAGACACTTGAATGATCATGCATTAAAATATGTGATTATATATTATATTGCAAACCATTCCTGTCATACATATGTAGCTTCAAATCATGTGCTTATTGAGTGTTTCAGTTCAGTTCAGTCACTCAGTTGTGTCCAACTCTTTGCGACCCCGTGGACTCCAGCACACCAGGCCTCACTGTCTGTCACCAACTCCCAGTTTACTCAAACTTATGTCCATTGAATCAGTGATGCCATTCAACCATCTCATCCTCTGTCAGCCCCTTCTCCTCCCACCTTCAATCATTCCTAGCATCAGGGTCTTTTCAAATGAGTCAGTTCTTTGCATCAAGTGGCCAAAGGACTGGAGTTTCAGCTTCAGCATCAGTCCTTCCAATGAACACCCAGGACTGATCTCCTTTAGGATGGACTGTTTGGATCTCCTTGCAGTCCAAGGGACTATCAAGAGTCTTTCCCAACACCAAAGTTCAAAAGCATCAATTCTTCTGCACTCAGCTTTCTTTACAGTCCAACTCTCACATCCATATGTGACTACTGGAAAAACCATAGCCAGACCTTTGTTGGCAAAGTAATGTCTCTGCTTTTTAATAAGCTATCTAGGTTGGTCATAATTTTTCTTCCAAAGAGCAAGTATCTTTTAATTTCATGGCTGTAGTCACCATCTGTAGTGATTTTGGAGCCCCCCAAAAATAAAATCTGTCACTGTTTCCCCATCTATTTGCCATGAAGTGATGGGACTGGATGCCATAATTTTAGTTTTCTGAATGTTGAGTTTTAAGCCAACTTTTTCACTCTCCTCTTTCACTTTCATCAAGAGGCTCTTTAGTTTTTCACTTTCCGCTATAAGGATGGTGTCATCTGCATATCTGAGCTTATTGGTATTTCTCCCAGCAAGCCTGATTCCAGCTTGTGCTTCATCCAGCCCAGAATTTCTCATGATAAGTTAAATAAACATATAAGTTAAATAAACAGGGTGACAATAAACAGCCTCGACATACTCCTTTCCCTATTTTGAACCAGTCTGTTGTTCCATGTCCAGTTTTAACTGTTCTTTCCTGATCTGCATACATATTTCTCAAGAGGGAGGTCAGGTGGTCAGGTATTCCCAGACCCCAAAGTAACAGGCTAATTTGGCCTTGGAGTACAAGATGAAGCAGGGCAAAGGTTAATAGAGTTCTGCCAAAGGAACACACTGGTCATAGGAAACACACTCTTCCAACAACCCAAGAGAAGACTCTATACATGGACATCACAATATGGTCAATACCGAAATTATATTGATTATGTTCTTTGCAGCCAAAGATACGCAAGCTCTATACAGTCAGCAAAAAAAAAAGACTTGGAGCTGACTGTGGTACAGGCCATGAACTCCTATTGCCAAATTCAGACTGAAATTGAAGAAAGTAGGGAAAACCACTAGACCATTCAGGTATGACCTTAATCAAATTCCTTACGATTATACAGTGGAAATGACAAATCGATTCAAGGGATTAGATCTGACAGACAGAGTGCCTGAAGAACTATGGATGGAGGTTCATGACGTTGTACAGGAGACAGAGATTAAGACCATCCCCAAGAAAAGAAATGCAAAAAGGCAAAATGGTTGCCTGAGGAGGCCCTACAAATAGCTGTAAATAGAAGAGAATGGAAAGGCAAAGGAGTGAGTGCTTACCTTTCACCAACTTCTTTCCTATGTGCTGGAGAAATGATTATAATGAAGATGTAAAGAATTCCTCATGGAAGTAACAGTGAAGATCTCAAACAAACATACTGAAATGTGTCATGCTTGGATATACAGGAAAGTGTTATAGGTATTGACTGAGTTGAATCTCGAGAGAAATTTCCAACACATTAACAAAGGAAGGACTATTTCAGGGATTACTATTAGACCTTTCCTTTATGTTCACAGATATTTCTCCTAACCTTATTATCTTGAAATTTTACAATTATATTTAATAATAAACTGTCATTCTTAGTAACTGGTATCTTACAAATATGTGTGTAGAAATATTTTCAAAACTGAAAAAAATTGTGTTAAAACATCAAGACATTATACCCTCTGTTTCAAAGCTCTTCAATTATCACAAACTCATTCTTCTTTGATTAATTCATAGGAAGGAGTTAGAGACAGATGAGGTTTTATTGCCCTGTTGACAGACAGACTTATTCTAGTCATAATTAACAAACAACAATAGCATCTGAAGGTCTTTTTCTCATTCCAATTGTATTATACTTTGACAAATATTTACATTTTACTCCATCATTATGACTCAGGCTTTGGTCTTCTACATCTCATGGTTCAGAAGTGAGCACAGTTTTATAAACAAGTCAGGACAACCATGCTATGCTGTGCTTAGCGGCTCAATCATGTCCGACTCTGTGATCCCATGGTCTGTAGCCCAATAGACTCCTCTGTCCATGGGGATCCTCCAGGCCAGAACACTGGAGTGGGTAGCTGGTCTCTTCTCCAGGGTATCTTCCCAAACCAGGGATCCAACCCAGGTCTCCTGCACTGTAGGAGGATTCTTTACTATCTGAGCCACCAAGCAAGACATGATAATAAAATTTGTACAAACTGTAAAGAAGAGAGAGAATTTTTTTTTTTTGCAACCTGGTTTTTATTTATTTATTTTCAATTGAAGGATAATTGCTTTATAGAATTGTGTTGGTTTCTGTCACACATCAACATGAATCAGCCATAGGTATACATATGTCCCCTCCTCTTGAACTTCACTTCTATCTCCCTCCCCATCCCATCCCTCTAGGTTGTTATAGAGCCCCTGTTTGAGTTCCCATTGGTTATCTATGCAATCTTGTTTTCAAAGGAAGTTCAAAGAGTAAGTATCTGGAATCTATTAGGTGGGAAATTCCCCTAACTTAGAAAGTGGTTTCAGATGCTGATGTGGGAAAAAAGAAAAAAGCCAAGTCTTTCCTAATGTCAGATCAGGGTGTCTAGAAGAACTGAGAGAATCACACTTCTCTACTTCCTCTGTGTACTAAGTCACTTCAGTTGTGTTCAATTCTGAAACCCCATGAACTGTAGCCCACCAGGCTCCTCTGTTCATAGGATTTTCCAGGCAAGAATACTGGAGTGGGTTGCCATGTCCTTCATCAGAGGATATTCCTGATCCACGGATCAAACCCACATCTCTTATGTCTCCTCCACTGGCAGGTGGGTTCTTTACCACTAGCCCCACCTAGGAAGCCCAATTCCTCTACATCTTCCCAGATATTCCCATTTCTGTCAGTCACTGTTTCCTAATCAAATGCATTCACTCTAGAGTGTGGCAGAAAACTTGAGTATGGCCAATGTGCAGGTCACGAGACTATACTGCTGTGGCAGCCTCAGACTGCTGGCCACGCAGAGGCTTCCTTATGAGTTAGAATAATCCTGCTGTATTCGCTCTCTCTCTTTATTTTTTTTCCCGGGGGGGGAGGGAGGAGGGAGGGGGGACCCGGAGGGGAAGCATATGTAAACCCATGGTGATATCATGACAATGTATGGCAAAAACAATAATAAAAAAAAAAAAATTAAAAAAAATAAAAAATAAAGAGAGAGAATTTTATTTGTAGGCAAGTTCCAAGCAGTCTTAAACTGCTCCTTTATTGTCTTAAATAGGTTCTGAATTACACAGAGAAGCTTGCAAGCCAAAGTAAATGGGGAGACTGCATTCAAGACAGCAATAATAGTGTCTATAAAATCTCAAATGTATAAAGCAAGTAGTTTTCATATTTATTAGTATCTAGTGTGGCAGACAATTAAAAGTAATGGTGACCTTCATTCACATTTGACATGTGGAAGAGATTGAGTGTTGGCTCCTATCTTTGCCAACGACTAGGTATGTGAACTTGCACAAAATTGTTTAGTCTCATTGAATCCCAGCTATATACTAGTGAATGGGGATAATACAATCGAGTCATTGTTAAGATGAAAATGATAACAGCCTGTAAGCTCTATGTTCAAGATCTGATATTTAGTGCTGCATTCTCCACCACAGTCAATACAGTTATAAAAGCATCTCCTTGTATGATTCGTAGGTAACCATACAAATAAAGCTAACTGCCTAGATAGATAGCTAACAAAATATCTTCCTTGATAAGTTTATATATATATATATATTCATACTAACATTAGAGATATTGACTAAGGACATGAAGCAATGTTTTGCCAATCTGCTCTTTTACATTCTTGCTTTCCCAATCCCATTCCTTCTTTTTCATGATAAAAAATTCAAAGCCATTATCAACCTGTTAGAAAGGTGCTAGACTTACTTCTTCTACTTTCCTTTCTCTTCTCCTGGGTTTAATTTGCTTTCAGCTATTATCCATCGATAATTATGCACAAACAATCCTGAACTTTCCCTTCAGTCTTAGCTGCTGAACTGGCAAAGCCTATGTTTACAGAGTTGCAAACCAGAAAATGCTAAATCAATGCAGCACATTTGCATACTTTCCAGTTGAAAAAATTAAAACAACATAAAACAAGACAAGTGAGGCATCCTGGGAAGTGATGTGAGAGCAATTATTCTGTTTAAAATGTTTTGTCTATATATAGTATACCCACCATCACTCACAGCACGTCTCCTCTGAATGTGATTTCTAACATCCTGTTGTTTGCTGTGCCACTTAATTACACTGAGTAATGAAGAGATTTGAAAGCCATACTGTGTCACAGTTAATAGGGTGAATAATTAAAGTAATAGTAGAGCTGGTTTCCCTTCTGCACAAACCATTTGGTCTACTAACACTATTGTTTAGAATTTCCCACAAAGTGATTCACTTCCTGAGAATTTACCACTGCATTCTTTCAGAAGTTTGATTTCACCGATGTGTGCAGGACATGAAGAATGTGAAAAAAATAAACTTTTTGAAATCCCTAGAAATAATATATTAAGGCAAATAGTTATGGCTTTTTGCCTCTCCTGACTCTGTGAAACCTCTTCAGTTGAGTTTAAGGTGGGCATTTTTTTTTTTAATCTGGAGCAACATGCAGTTGATGATTCATTAATTGAATAATTTGGAGCTACCAGAGTTTTTTTTTTTTTAGTCCCACAGAGGTGAAGTAGACTTATTCTGGATATAAGGCATATGCAAAAATTATCTTCACAGTGATGTATAACAGGAGAAGACAAAAGCATGGAGGAAAAAATGTGCCTGGCACTGAGGGGTGGAAATGAGAAAATTGTTAAGATGGAGAAAGGTCCATAGGAGAGAAAAGCAGAGGACAAGCCAAAGGGTAATTGAGCATCTGATTAGGAAGACTCTAAAGACCCTGACGCTGGGAAGGACTGGGGGCAGGAGGAGAAGGGGATGATCGGTTCGATGGACATGGGTTTGGGTGGACTCCAGGAGTTGGTGATGGACAGGGAGGCCTGACGTGCTGTGATTCATGGGGTCACAGAGTCGGACACGACTGAGAGACTGAACTGAACTGAACTGAATGCTGAGATACAAATATGCAATTTACTCAGTAGTGAATTCAGGGCCATAAAGTTTGAACATGAATGTAATACCATGTAATACCATATTAATTTTTACCATATTAATGTAATACCATATTAATTTTATAAAAACTAAAACAGATAAAAGAAGATTAATTTGTAGGCATACACTTGGTACATTAGGATACATAGTTATTAATTTCAGGTCTTCCAGAGACTAGAAGTCTTCATGTGTAGCATGAAATGTTATTATTTAAGAAGTGGATTCATTTAGTGGAAACTTCCCCGGATTAGAATCATAAGGTCAAAAGTCTTGTCACCTTACTGGTCTTAGTTTTCCTACCTTATAAAATAGACCTGTTCTATTTTCTCATAGGGTGGTGGTTAGGAGTAAAATGAAATGCTGACTGCTGAGCCCATGAAAGAAAAGCAAATTAACCTGTCGGTCAGGAAATCACATTTCCTGTTCATTACAAAGATAGAGACCACTACCTTGACAGATTCCAAGTACTATTTTGTAAGAAGAAGGTACAGGATGGGATATTTATAAAGTTTTGGGGATCTGGGTTAAGGCAGGACTTTCATTATGGGAGCCTGATTGGGACTGGGTAATGTTTGTGATAAGTGCTGTGTGCTGAGCTTAGTCGCTCAGTCGTGTCTGACTCTGCAACCCCATGGACTGTAGCCTGACAGGCTCCTTTGTCCTTGGATCCCAGGCAAGAATACTGAAGTGGGTTGCCATGCCCTCTGCCAGGGGATCTTCCCAACCACTGCATCTAACCCAGGTTTCCTGTATTGCAGGTGGGTTTTTTACAGTCTGAGCCACCAGGGAAACCCAAGAATACTGGAGTAGGTAACATATCCCTTCTCCAGAGAATCTTCCCAACCCAGGAATTGAACTGGGGTCTTCTGCATTGCAGGTGTTTTTGATATAATAGTTTAGAATTAGTAAATATATAGAGCGTGGTGTTTTTTTTTAATAGATATGCTGTAGTGTGCTGTGCTGTCGCTCAATTGTGTCCAACTCTTTGCAACCCCATGGGCTGTAGCCAATCAAGCTCCTCTGTCTGTGGGGTTTTCCAGGCAAGAATACTGGAGTGGGTTGCCATTTTCTCCTCTGGGGTATCTTCCCTGACCCTGGTATTGAACCAATGTGGACTAAATAGTTATGTGATAAACCCAGGTGAATTATCCATTAATAATCTATTCATATATTTTTCTGAAAACAAAGTCCCTTAAAGATACTTCAACCTACTTTTCCTGAGAAAGAATTCTCTAGAATAGTGAGGTCATAGTTCAGCAAACTGTTGTATATTACAGTTATTTTCATTTTCTTTTCTTGAGAGTAAGCTTTATTTTTAACTTTACTAAACTATGTAGCTTGAACTCTTCATGTTAACAGTAAGAAAACGTTGTGCTAGCAAAATCAAGGGGATTTCTTTCGAATTCCTTGAACCCTTTAAAAGAAGTGAATCTAGTTGCAGATTACCAGAGGAAGCATCATTAATTTATTTATTAATAATTAATAAATGAATTTATACCATCGCTAAGTATATTAAACTGTATACTAAAAATAGCTGCATTTTGTATATGTAAATAATGCCCTAATGTTTAAAAAAGGTGGTGACTGCAGCCATGAAATTAAAAAATGCTTGCTCCTTGGAAGAAAAGCTATGATAAACCTAGACAGTATATCTAAAAGCACACATTACTTTGCCAACAAAGGTCCATAAACTCAAAGCTGTAGTTTTTCCAGTAGTCATGTATGGATGTGAGAGCTGGACCATTAAGAAAGCTGAGTGTTGAAGAATTGATGTTTTTGAACTGTGGTGTTGGAGAAGACTCTTGAGAGTCCCTTGAACAGCTAGGAGATGGAACCAGTCAATCCTCAAGGAAATCAATCCTTAATATTCCCTGGAAGGACTGATGCTGAAACTGAAGCTCCAAAGCCTTGGCCACCTGATGTGAAGTGCCAACTCATTGGAAAAGTTATTGATGCTGGGGAAAGATTGATGGCAGGAGAAGAAGATGACAACATTAAGATGGTTGGATGGCATCATTGACTCAGTGGACAGGAGTTTGGGTAAGCTCTGGGAGATGGTGAAAGACAAGGGAGCCTGGCATTCTGCAGTCCATGGAGTTGCAAAGAGTTGGACATGACTGAGCGACTGAACAATGACAACAACAACAATGGATGAAAAATTTATTTTCAGTACTCCCTCCCAAATTTTTATTAGCTTGTTAAATTATTTCATTCACTTTCCAATTCAAGATGTTTTGATTCCACATTATAGTGCCCTAGTACTTTAAGAACAAAATCTTTTCAAAAAGAAGTAACTTCTGCATAAGAATATCCAATATGTCACATTTCCTCCATGCAAATTATTCTCTATTTCTCCAAACACTCATACTTTCTTAGCATCCTGTCTACTCACACTTTTCAATGCCCTGAGAAGACACCCACATATCTATACATTAAACTTATATACATTCTCAGGAACCAATTTAAATATGATCATTTCTGAAAAATCTTGGCATATTTCATTATAATATCTTTATACATTGGTTAGGATAATTATTACTTTTACTTTGGATTGCAGAGACTTCTTTATATGTACAATAAGTCATTTAAACAAGGACACAAATCTCTTTATATCTTCTATTATTTGAATATGTTCTTGCAGATAGAAATGTTTAGTACATATTTTGAATTGGATGATTGGTTGAAGGGATCAATGGCAAAATTAAATTTTTTCTACTTAGGTTTATGAAGATAACTCCAGAGGTCAGGGTTGGGGAAGATGGCTCATATGTAAGATACATTCTATATTGCTGTAAAATTGCCAAATGTCTGGTCTCTGAGCCTCTAGAGAAATGTGTTAAAAAGGAGAATACAATGTGGAAAGAGTAATGAAAGGGGATCACAAATGATAAGAGTAAGAGAACTTGGATTCTATTTCTAAGTCAGTTAGTAAATACACTGTAAAATTATTTAACATTCTCTCTGCCCATTTCTCCTGTGTTTCTTTTTGAGTCTTAACACATAATAATTCTAATTTGGGACTCCTGCCCCAATGGTTATCTTTGTGCTTATGTACCTATATATTCCCCTGCCCAACCTAAACATATATGCTGTCTCATAATATTTCTTTTCACCATACCTCAACTTACCATAATTTCCTACATAAAGGAAAACAACATAGCTGCCACTGAGCTTCCTGTAATGTTGGTGTTTAATGAATCACCCTAGGCCCGGCAGGTGGATTCTGCTTGTCATGTCATTTGATCACTGTCTCATTACTTTGTACAATTTTGCATTTCAAACACCAGGGTGTACTTGTTATAACAACTATTAGGTTCTCTTCTCAAGCTTTGAGCCCACTCAGGATCCATAATGTATTATCTTATTATCTCAGGCTCTCAGATACACTGTTGTAGGAAGGTGATTTGCATGAAGCATGTCTTTCTGGGTGTGGAAAGGACCGAGTGACAAGACCAAAGCATCAGGCTTTCAGCCTAATTAATTCTACTTTCAATGTCTGGAATTTCTACATGCTAGTTTTAGATACAACTATGCTGAAAACAAGTGACAGGGGTAATATTTTATTTGTGAATTAAGGGCCTATTTAATAAATAGGGGTCTCCTCGTTGTTAACTTCTTTTTGTTAGGATCTAAGGCACATATGGGGCTTCTCAGGTGGCTCAGTGGTAAAGAATCCGCTTGTCAATGCAGGAGATGCAGGAGAAGATGCCTGTTTGAAGTTGGGTTGGGAAGATTCCCCTGGAGGAGCAAATGGCAACCAACTCTAGTATTCATAAAAGTAATTTTAAAATCCTGTTTATGTATTATTCCTTTAAATTTTTTTTTCATCTCTTGAATCAAAATATTAATAATTGCAAAGAATTTTAAAAAAGGGCTAAAGAAATGAATAAGCACAACTTTCCTAAGAACCCCAATAAGCACCAATTTTATGTATTAGATATAAAATAAGTATGGTTCATTTCCTTTGAAAATTTTACATAAGAGAAAGCAACATTAGCTTCGATGTTATGTCTGATACAAAAAGAGGATGATGTCTGGATGAAGCTGAGAAGTTTGAAACAGGGTCACTCAAAGTTGTATTCTGAAACGACAGCTCACATTTGTGTACATCAGTCCCAAACCTAAAATTCCATTCAAGCCAAGGGATTATAAGACCCTTCTGACTAAATGCACAAGCATTCAAAATCTTTAATAGCCTTGAAAAATATCTCCCTTTTTTCTCTCTTTGTTTGGGTCTTTTTAGAAAAGCATCCAGTGGTTGGATATGATAGAAGATCAAAGAGAGAGATGATCAGTACAACTCCTTGTCCTTGAAATATTATCTTCACCAAGTCCATATCCTTTAAGCTAACTCCCGTTTAACCCTTAGCTTCCATTTAATATTACTTCTTTCAAAAAGATGTTCCAGAAATCTGCTCAGTTAGTTGTCTCTAGGGCTGCCCTGGCGGCCCAGCAGTTGAGAATCTGCCTGTGGTTGCAGGGAACATAGGCTTGATCTGTCCAGGAAGATCTTACATGCTGCAGAGCAATTAGGCCTGTGTGCCATGACAAGGGTCCAGTGAAGCCAATTTTTTTTTTAAATGAGTTGTCTCTAAATGATTCTCAGAGAACCCTGACTTAATTCCAGTATTGATATTTTCATGCTTTATTCTGTTAGCTTAATTTCTTGAACCCTCATATCAATTCCAAGCTCACTGAAAACTATATAATATTTACCATTCTATCTCTAGTTCATAGATGATTTTATACACTAGTACATAGCTCATTCTAATTCTATGAGATTAAAATTTTAACTGGGCCTCGTGATCAGAAGAACTTCAGACTTGGTTGAGCGCTCTGTTGCTACTTTCTTAAAATTCTTAATAATTCTTTCAACTTGTATTTTATATGGGATGTCAGTGGATTCAGGGAGCATGTGAATGAACAGAGAAAATATGCACAATAGGCATGTCTGCCACGGTTCCTGGCTAGCTCATTTGCACAGTGTTTATAATACCCCATGTGCACAGAACTCCTGTGGACCCATGATGTGTGAAAGTTCAGCGATAGTCAAGGCGAATATAAGGGAAGTATGTAAGAGTTGTACTGACAGCATTTGGATTGCTGCACTTTCTCAAAATAGGGCCATGGCCTTCTAAGTCAGAGAGCTAAGGAAGCCTGGCATATTCTTTTTAACTTGATTATATTAGCCAATTACTTAAATTGAAAATAATGACATAAAAAGAAAATACAGGACATCACAAATAGACAAAAATAGTTCTTTTTTCTTTCAGTCTTTTTGTATTTGTCTATGAGCCAAAATAATGATCGAAGAGGTACATATCAAAAAATGGGGCTTCCCTGGTGGCTCACATGGTAAAGAATCTGCCTGAAATGTAGGAGAACTGGATTCAATCTTTGGGTCAGGAAGATTCCCTGGAGAAGGGGGTGGCAACCCACTCCAGTATCCTTGTCTGGAAAATTCCATGGACAGAGGAGCCTGGTGGGTTACAGTCCATGGGATGGCAAAGAGTCAGACAAGACTGAGCAACTAACACATATCAAAAGTGAAATGTAAATAGTTGCATTGGATTTCTGTGTTTTTTTCTACTATTTTAGTAAGAACAAAATACATATGCACTTACGAACTATTAAATACAAATTGTGCAATTTTGGTTATTCAACATGTGAGTTAAATGCCCCCATTTGCATTTAAAACAGGCACAATAGAACATAAAAATATACAGTTAAATCACTGTGAATAGTTTAAAATTGTAATTCTTCTTTAATTAGAGTGATATTATATAGCAAATATGAAACATTATGGCATTCTGAAAGACAGATGATAGAGGAAAAGAACGAACTTTATATTTAGTTCCTTTAATGACACCATCTTTCTGCTTTTTGACCAAGAGTGCTACATTTTCCTTTAGTACTGGGTCCTGCAAAATATATAGTCAGCTTTACAGTAAAATTTTAACTCAGCAAACTTGGAGTTTTTACATCCTATTCATTCCAAAGAATGAACTTGTCCTTAACATACACAAATTTATGGAAGAGAGATGAAACAGTGTTGAGAGAGAAATTTATAACATTAATGCATATATTAAGAAGTAGAAAAATTCTCAAATCAGTAATCTAAGCTTGCACATCAGGAAACTACAAAAAAAAAGGCAAAATAAATACATAACTAGTAAAAGTCAACTAAGAATTAGGCAGAATACATGGAAAGACACTTCAAGGAAGTCATGTAGATGACAAATAAGCACATGAATATTTGTTCAATTTCAATAGCCACTAAGTAAATTCAAATAAAAAAATACCACAGTAAGATATCATCACATACATAAGAATGGTTAAAATAAAAATAGGTAACACCACTAAATCCTCCCAAAAATGCAGAGAAATTGTGTCATTCACATATGCGTTGCTGATGGATGGGAATGAAAAATTGTATAGCCTTTCTTAAAAACATTTTTGGAATTTCTTAACTAAATGTGAAAATTCTAAAACAACCCAGTGATTGCACTCCAGAGCCTAGTCTTAACCTGGTAAAAACATAAGTGTCCCCCAATGAGTAAATGATTAAAGAAAACATTGTACATGCACACCATGGAATATTAATCTAAATAGAAAGGAAGACATTGTTGATACACACAATAGTATGGATGAGTCTCCAGGCAATTACAATGTGTGAAAAAAACACCAAATGGTTACATACAATATAATTCTATTTACATAGCTTTGTTGAAATGACAAAATTATAGAAATGGAGAATATATCAGTAGTTGCCAGGGGTTCAGAAGGGGTTGAAATCAGAAGGGAAATGGGAGTGTATATGAAATGATTATAGGAAAGATAATTTTGCTGATGGGATATTAAATTCCTTAACTGTATCAATGTCAGTATTCTAGTTATCCTACTCTTGTTTTGCAAAAATATGACTTTTGGGAAAACTGTAAAATGGATCACTTTGTTTTGTTTCCTGAAACTGTATTTAAATAAATATCTCAGAATTTACAGAAAGCATTAAAAAGGAATTCACTTGATTAAAAAATAAAGGAAAAATAAGCAACAGCAGTCTCTAGACTTTCTGTTGCTCTTCAGAATGCATTCGCATTCAAACTCTGATTTTCTAAAGAAAGACTAATTCAAGACCAGGCCAACATGTCATGTTTAAATCTAACATTGTATTATAATAACTTTCTGTCCTTTGATTTAATTTTAATACAGTATTCTTATGCACTGTTTATGTTTGTTTCTTACAATTATGTGTGTAGTGCAGTGACCTCCTAGAAAGAGCACTGAAGTGGAGAGTAATGGTAACACTTATCACATATAATGTTTAACATACTTGTCTGGCCACCTTCCACAGAATGCAAATTATATGTTTTTATTCCTAGCTACGTATAGTTTTTATAGTATTTTATATATGCATTTTTAATGAAAAAGTGAGTTCACATTTTAACTGCCACTTGCTACCTAAAATATTCATGCTTTCTGACTGTTATATGACTGTTTAGACAAGAATTTCTATCAAGGCCACATCATTTATGCTTGTATGGCTCCAATAAATGCTGAAGATATTTAGAAAAACTTCAAGTCGGTATCCATTATTAGTACTTATGGATTAATTTTAACAGAATGAGAAAACAGGATTCAGGAATTTGTGTTTAAGGCAAAGTCAGAGAGTAGATAAAACTTGACTAAAACAACTAAAGCAACAGAGTCAATGATACAAGAGACCAATTTTCAGAGGACTAAGATATATTTTTAACTCCTAGCTCTGACATTTTCAACATAAGCAGTCTTAAACAAATTTGAAAGCAATTTTCATTTTCTTCATCTATCAAATTGGAGGCAAATCCATAACTCATATGATTTCTGTATGAAGTGTGATATTGTGGGAAAAATTATTTGTAATATACTGACAGCCAGAAGACATTTTTCTGCCTTTTGCTTAAGAGATGTTTTTTCAATGTCCTTAACTCAACCGAATGAATCAAAAATGAGATCTTTTAAACTAGCATGCTTTTAACTACCCAGTTGTGAAAAATCTATAAAGTAGGATGTGACTCCTTTGTTCCAGGCAAGGGAGATTAGAAGATAAAGTCAAGTAAATAGAAAAAAAAAAAAAAGGAAGACTATTGAAAACAAGTAAGAGATATTATAGATTTAATGATTTGTTTAGTCAAAGTCAAATCTCATGTATATTTGAAACATGTTCAAGGATTTCCTTCCTTAAGTATCCATAATGACAAAAAAAATCAATATTTTATTAATTGACTATTGGATATTTAAGACAGTTTAGAGTTTTCTGTTCTGCATTCTAGGTGCTTAAAAAGTGTTTAATTTAGAGGAGTTTCTATAATTTGATTGCTAAATGAATAAAAGGATAGATGAATGACCAACTAAATGCAAGAAATAATGACTTAATTAATATGATTAATTTCAGGCTTTAGATTTTAAGAACATTCTGTATAAGCAAACACTTGTGGAACTTTTCACTGGGGGAAACATTCCTGATAATTTCTTCTTATGCAATAGAAGATAGATGGTTCAGAAATAACTGGAAATGTTCAGAAAATCACATTGCTTCCCAGGATCCGTGATGCTCAAACAATCCAAGCATCATGAGGTTGACACACTAGCTCCTTAAAATATATGAGCAAGTTATAACTTTTAGCATAAGGTCCTCTGATTCTGGCATGAATGGTATGATTACAATGGCAACCTCCTTGTACCCAGTATACCCATGTTAAATCTAGGCTGTTACTGATGAACAAGTGGGTTTGGTAGAGTCAAATTGCCATTTTCTATGAAAGGGAGCCACAGAGGGAAACTTTTTCATTGTATAACAAATCAAGACAGCCCATATGTCCAATATAGTAGTCTTCAATAATTTTTAAATTTTGGCATGGATATATCTATAGAATATATTTTTATAACCATAGTACCTGAGAGAGGCTCATTTTCCTAACTGATAATGTGTATCCCCAAGCTGCTTCCTCCTCCCACATCTACCTTGCTGCAGGAGCGATCTTCCTCATATACCTTGGGTTTAGTTACTTTCATGCCATCTCACTGCCTTTGAAATAAAGCCCATGGTATGCTAGGCTCTCATGACCTAGTTTCTTCCTTTCTATCCAGTGTCATTCTTCAGTAGCCTGTGTCTTAAACTTTTTGCTACAGAAAATCAAGATATTAAGCAGTTCCTTCCGTGTCATCGGAGTTCATGCTTTGATATTGTCATTCTTTCAGTTTCCTTTGTCTGAAATGCTCTACCTTCTCAATTTGTTTCTGGAGAAACCACAGTTATCTATCACGTTGTAACTGAGTATCTTCTTCAGGAGTTCTTTCTTCCCTGATGCACCTAATTTGGTGAGGCAACCTCTCCCTGTAGTTTCCTCCTTGTGCATTTATTTTTCATGGTCCTTGACTTAATGTATTGAACTTTTCTCATAACCTCTTTGTCTTTCTCATTAAACTTGTATATCACCAAGGGATTCCCTGGTGGCTTAGACAGTAAATCAGGAGACAGGATTTCAGTCCCTGGGGTGGGGAGATCCCTTAGAGGAGGGCATGGCAACCTACTCAAGTATACTTGCCTAGAGAATCCCATGGACAGAAGAGCCAGGCAGGATACAGTCCATGGGATTGTAAAGAGTCAGACAAGACTGAACAACTTAGCATGAATGCATGCATCACCAAGGGAAAAGTGCATTCAAATTCATCTTTGAAATTCCTGGGTTTGGTGAGTATTTGAAAATGTATTCAATGACGGTGTGTTAGTCATTTAGCTATGTTTGACTCTGCGACCCCATGGACTGTAGCCCGCCAGGCTTCTCTGTCCATGGAATTCTCCAGCCAAGAATATTGAAGTGGGTTGCCATTTCCTTCTCCAGTGACGTTTACTGAAATTAATTCAAGTAAGTACTAAGAGACAATCTATTTTAACTGAATGCCATCTGTTAGCCTGAGGGCTGAGACAAAAAATAAAATGTAAAAAAAAAACAAACAACACCATTAAATGTTTAACAGAATGATTACAGCCAGTGATTTTTTGGAAAACAAATTGGTTAATTTATGTAGTGGTATAAAAGGTTGTATTCTAGGCTTTCCAATTTTCAATAGACTTAAAATGCTTATTTTAGACACCAAGCAAGAATCTTGATTCACTTTTCTGTAGTGAATGTGCCTGTTTTGTTTTATTTTATTTCTTCAGGAAAGCTTTTATATACTCTACAACACTCAAGAGATTATTTCTTTTTAAACTGAGCTTCTTTAATTTCGGAAACATAAATTGGCTATAATTCAGAGTGAAATGTGTCATTACAGTCTAACAGCATTTATAAATGTCCATAGATGTTAAATTATAAGCCATTCAGACACTTTAAAGAATGCATGCCCATGTACATTGGGCAGCACATAATGAGAAAATTTATCTTTATGTTTGGCTGCACAATCTATTTTCATTCCCTAGACTATTTTAATTCATCATTTAAACCTGGCTCTAAATCTTCTACTGCAGAACACTTCTAATGGGGTCAGCTGGGGCTGGAAAATAGAAGTGTGGAGGTTCTTATCTGTATGGGGAACTATGTGAATAAAATGCTCTAGGAATGTCTTAATATTTTAATCTTGTCCAAATGTATGTAGGACCCTGGTACCTAGGACACTGCATGCTTTAGAACAATGACTACCATTCCTAGTATTTTGTCTATGGTACTTCCTTGAGTAATATTAGCTCTACCTGCAAGTTATTTTAGTTTATTGAATGAATATGTTGTTGCTTATACTGTTGCTATTT
Source organism: Antilocapra americana (assembly GCA_007570785.1). Taxonomy (NCBI): domain Eukaryota; kingdom Metazoa; phylum Chordata; class Mammalia; order Artiodactyla; family Antilocapridae; genus Antilocapra; species Antilocapra americana. The sequence goes on along the minus strand of ML660778.1, from coordinate 5,773,972 downwards.
TTTTATTTATTGCATAAATTGTATAATGCACTGAACCAGATAGTAAGTTCACCCTGACTGTGCTCATAGTAAGTTCTTAGTCAATTGAGCAATATGATGTCTCAACAGAATGATTTCTTGATATTCTCCATTCTTGCTTTGGATAAGCAATTTTTATACTCACATTCTTTCTGGAATATAGGTTGGTCAAAATTCCTCATGGTACAGTGGTAGAGCAGGTAATGAGTAGTTCAATTTTTTCATATAAAATAGGAGAATGTAAGAAAGATTCTACCAGGCAAAATAAAGAGGGACATAATTGCTTTGATGGAATAAAGTAAAGGGATTTTTAACCCCAGACACACATACTCCTGGTTGTACTGTTGTGACTCTTGGGATTCTAATGAGCACCATTTACAAAACTGAGTTCCAAATCTCTATTTGTCCTAATACTAACCTGTAGAGCACATTTGTGAATGCTTTTTTCTATATATATATAAATGTTCATATATTTTTGCCTCTAAAATACCAAGACAATTCTTGAAAAAAAAATCAGGATATTACATTCCTGTTAAAACTGCCATTGCTTTAGAGTATTCATTTACACATGTTAGGGATTCAGTGAATGCTGCTGAACAACTGGACATTCACATGTCAAAATTAAATAAATAAATCTAGACACAAACCGTATACCCCTTAGAAAAATTAATTCAACATAGAACATATAATGTAAAATGCAAAACTTTCAAGTCTTGATGATAATATAGCAAAGTATCTAGATGATACTGGGTGTGGTGATAATTTTTTTAGATACAACACTAAAAACATGAGCTGCAAAAGAAAATTTTATAAGCTGAACTTCATTAAAATGTAGCACTTGTGCTTTGTGAAATACACATTTATAAGAGAAAGATAAAGCAAGCCAACGACAAGAAAAAAAATAGTTGCAAAGACACATGATAAAGAGCCATGATCCAAAATATACCAAGAACATTTAGGATTCAATGACAAGAGAATGAAAAAAGCAATTTAAAAGTAAAGAGAAATCCCACAGACACCAAGATCATATGGAAAATAACCATGAAAAGATATGCAACATTGTATGTCATTAGAAAGAGACAAATTAAAATAAGATACCACTAAAACCCAAGAGAATGAGCAAAATCTAAGTATGGCAAGACAAAAGCCTTGCAGGAACGTGGAGCAACAGGGTCTGTTTCATTGCTGGTAGGAAAACTAAACTTAACAAATGTTCTGGAAGACGGTTCGCTGATTTCTTGAAAAGCTACACAGGTTCTTACTGTACAAACTAGCAAACATACACCTTGGCATTTTATCAAATGAATAAAAGATCTTACTCAAGTATCTAAATCTCAGCAGTCATTTTCTTTTATGAAAAAATAAATAAAAATTATAAACAAATAAATAAATAAATATAAGGATTCCTGGGGAGTGATTTAGAACCAAAATTGCAGGGTGAAAATAGAGGGTCATTATTTCCATTCAAAGTCCTTTCTACTGATATCTTTAGTCCCTGATGTGGGGAAAATATAAGTATAGTGTTTTCCCCCAGCTACTAGTAGAGGTGCTTGAGTGATTTTAAAAGCTTTCAATTTTCCAGTGCATAATGGGCAATAATATCACAACATTAGTGTGTGCTTTGAAGCTACAATGACTTCACTTTTTAAATGGGCTTTCTTACTACCACTGCTAACTCTTGGTGTTAATATTCACTCATCAACTGGGAAATTTTTAAAGAAGTTTACATGAAAGGGAAAATGTGCCTCAAACCATCTATGTATAGCAATACTGGCTTCATATATTTCCCATTCCATCTGATAATTGTTTTAACTGTTACACATCCCAGAGGCTGGAGGGTTCTATAAAATATGCTCATTTGGTTGATGAAATTAGACGTTTTCCCAGGAACCATAAAGTTCCTGGCACTCTGACAAATAATCCAGCAGATTAATGACTGGAATCTAATCATCTTTTCTCCTTGGTCCCTCCCTGAATTCTGAAAGGTCATCAGTGTTTCCTCTACATGATACATTACATGTCTCATCCTTCATCAAATCATTCTATGTACATTTATCCTGTCAGATCGCAGTGGTGTTTTTAAGTTCTTACTTCACCTACTCTTCTCCAGTGTCAGACTACACTGTAATGTTGATTAGATGTTATCTTTATTGAAATGAGGGCAGAGATCTGCCCTGGAAAACTAAAGATGATTTAAACCTGCTGATTAGGACCAAACTCATCAAAATGCCTCCACCTCCAAATACGTGTCTTAACCTCCATTTACCCCTAAACTTCTATTGCAAACCCCACCTTTTACCCCTAGTTTTATGCAGTATGTTCTCTTGCTATATTCAACCACGTGCCTTTGCCAAATAGTCACAAAACACATGCGTATTGCCCCTGCGGTTTTTTTAGAATTCTTTAAAGTGAAAGTGAAAGTTGCTCAGTCATGTCTGACTCTTTGTAACCCTATGGACTACAGAATTCTTTAAATTCAATTATTAATGCAAACACATTCTTGGCCTCATGTATATGAAACAACTACCAAGAGAATATCTGGGAAACGAGTCATTTTCAGGGAATATAGAAAGATTTTGAAGGGAGAATGACATTTAAAACGAGCTTTTCATGGTGGATGAGAGAAGTAGTATTTTGTTAATTCACTTTGTTTTATAATTTTTAATTTAAAATTTATAGTGCTTAAAAGATTTTTTTAAATGTGTCAAATAGTCATAGGAAACCAGCCTACCATTAGTTGGACATTGTGCTCAATAATCACATCTAATTATCAAAACTTAGTACATATCTTTTTTCTTTTTAAATTTTTTATTATTTTATTTATTTTTATTATTTATTTTGGTGGGATCTTAGTTACCCAACCAGGGACCAAACCTAGTCCCTATGCAGTAGAATCACAGAGTCTTAACTACTGGACCACAGGGAATTTCCTTTGATTTCTTTTTAAATATGGGGGGAAAAAAATCCAGATTTATTAAGAGACTTATTCAGCATTTACACATTCGAAGATTGAGACTATTTATACATTAATGGTTTGATAAAAGCAATAGTGACAATGCAAAGTATTTTTCAGTTCCATAAATTGTGCTACTTTTAATTAAAATGACAACTGTTAAAATAGGAAGGTCATAAACCATATGTTTGGGGTGTGTTTTCCCACCATCTATAGGCCATGATGGATTGGTGGATTACACCAACTCCTCTTCCACTTGAAGTACAGCACAAGCATCAGAAGCACTTCCTATTGCTTCTGTACATTCTTACAGTGAGGCAAAGACCAAAGCCACAGTACATGATAGCAACCCCTATGCCATCTTTGAGTCAACTGTATTGTTCCCATGGAATAGGAAGACTGTCTTTTGATTGCTGACTTATCTAAACCTATGCAAAAATTGTTTCTCTAGTTACTATTAAGAAAGAAGGAGGTAATGGAGTCAGATATAGCTACTATTGCTGATATCCTTAGAGTTGAAGATTGGCTGATGCCAAATGAGCATGAGATTTGTGAATTAAGAACTGAGTTCATAAAATAATATAATTTCCAGCTTTTGTTGAGGAGCATATCTAATTCTTTGATGACAAATACTGCTGCTGCTGTGTCACTTCAGTCGTGTCCGACTCTGTGCGACCCCACAGATGGCAGCCCACCAGGCTCCCCCGTCCCTGGGATTCTCCAGGCAAGAACAATGGAGTGGGTTATCATCTCCTTCTCCAGTGCATGAAAGTGAAAAGTGAGAATGAAGTTGCTCAGTCGTGTCCGACTCTTCGTGACCCCATGGACTGCAGCCTACCAGGCTCCTCTGTCCATGCGATTTTCCAGGCAAGAGTACTGGAGTGGGTTTCCATTGCCTTCTCCGGATGACAAAGACTATATCTTCAAATACTGTAACATTTTGAGGCTATGGTTCCTAAACAAGTCTAAAACCTAGTGGAATAGCTTCCATTATAATTTAAGGCTGTAGAATAATCCGCTTTGTCTGAATGCTCCATCACTGTGCCTACACCAGTAGTAGTCCTGTCCCCTTAATTCAGGGCACCCTGACCCCTTAGCCATGGGATTTCCTTCTAAAACCATGAAGATGGATTCTCTCCTGGAACCAAAGAAGAGACAGCCCTGTCCTTGAAGATTTTGCCCTCTGGGTCTTCTTTAATTAAAAGATTAAACATCCACCCAGGAAGGAAATTGGGTATCTTAGCTTTTTTCCATTTCTTAGAACCTGTAGACCTAAACACAAGTCTTAACATTGCCAGCTACTAACCAGAGCCATTGATTAAGTTGCTTAAACTCTCTTGAGGTTTATGGTCCTTATTTTAAAGAATGAACAATAATACCTCTAAGAAATTTTTTTTAGAATAAAGCAAAATCTCTATAGGATGAACTTCATAGAAAGTCGATATTATTGTTAAAGCAAATTATGTATAGAGAAATAACTTAAACAAGATGAATCTTGAACTGCCATCCTCCTTCGAATGTTATGAACATTTCTGACATGGAAAATTCATGAGAGAAATTCCCAGACTTTTCTTTAATAAGCCTTCACTGCTGGTATAGCAGCACTATTAAGATAAGTATCAATGACAGAGGAGAACAACAACAAAAGCCTAGATTTTGAAAGATTTATTTAAATTCTAGTTCTTATCTTTACACTTGACTCTCTAGATCAGTTAGATTCATTGAAAAAAGGTAAAACTATTGTCCAATGGCTTTTTAGGACTCTACACAGAGAACATTTTCCCCATGTGTGCTCAGAGATATTTCAACTGCAGGCAGTACAGTGTTCATTGATCGAGTAGAGTATAAGAGAAACAATAGGTTATTGTTTCAGAAAGAAAAAATTATAAGTTCTACTCTTCCCTATATTAGCTGTGTGATACAGGACACGTCTCTTTTCTTTTTCTGAGTCTTAATTGTAGCATCTGTGGTGAAAGATTAATGACCTCATGTACCATCTACCTCAGAAAAAATGACAAAGCAGATGAAATTGTGTAAGTTGGAAAGCACAGTAAAGTCATTTATTTGGAAACCACCTAATTAAAAAAAAAAAGTCAGAATCCTAAAAAGCAAAAGCAGAAGAAAGAGGTGAGATTTTAAATATATCCCTCTTCACAAACCATGAAGAGATTCAGTGAAATATATTGACCTGAACTTTTTGTTTTTCATGCTATAATCACTCTTTTAGATAATTTTTAAAACACAGTAGGTTAAGTTGCCCTCTAGACAGAATATTTGACTTCAGTATCTAAACTGTAAATTTATTTATTTTTTCTCAGTTTTACATTAAATGCAATTTTGTTTAGTTATCAAGTGCTCTGTGGAATTTGATTTTGAACAGCTTTTTTTCCCAGAAAATGAAAAATCCTCTGTAAGTTCTGGCTGGGAAACAATCACATATCTGCATGGAATGATTCATTCAGAATAGGCCCACATTGGTCTACCCAGTCACTGAAATTAACCTGATGTCCACTTCCGAAGCCAGACTTACTCAGCCATGGATAGATAGTTACCTAGAATATTAGATCTGTTTGATGTTTATTTGATGAGGAAAGATGATTTTCTGCATGGACTCCCTACATGTTCTTTGATCGTTTTTGTCATTTGACAATAGAATATTTTCAAGTTCAGTAAAGCGAGGTGAATGCATTATACTACAACATAACTATTTTCAGCAACTATACTATTGCAAGATGAAAATGTTTTTTCACATATATTACAGTAACTTGATTAGAAAGAAGACAGTTGATTTAGAAATAAGGTTAAAGGAACATATTTCTGGATCAAATAAAGAGAAATTCTGCCAAAAAGTATAAAGTAAAGTGAGATGATGCTAAAGTATCATTTAGAAGATTTAAAACAGTGAGTTGAGGGGAGAAATCCTCCTATAAAGTCATGTTAAGAAATAGTGGAAAAAAGAAAGTCCCTTTAAGTGAAAGTTTCTCAAGATTAAATATGTATGTTGAATTATAAGAGAAACCATAATTCTGTTTGTCTCAGACTTGCGATCAAGACCACCATCAAGGCATAATCAATCATTTGAATAGAAATCAGAAAACCGAAGTGCAATATCTTAATAATTTATATTTCAAAGTTTACCACAAAATTTCTACCTACAATAATTGTATCACCTTAGGCCCTTCCTACTCAGGGTCCACTACTTAACTCTAGCTTTGCATTGGAGGAAGTCATTAGACCCTTGGGATAATGACTGGCCTTATGACTCATATAATACTTTAAAATAAAATATGCAAGCTGGATTAATGTATTAGGAAGATCAGATAAGCATAGTTTGTACATGTAATATCAAATTATTTTTGTTACAGTAAGTATATGACAACATTAATTATATTCTTAAACATTACTTTGAAATAATGCAAGATTTGGAGGAAGCTGGAAAAAAATGTACATGGAGATATCATGCATGATTCAAACAACTTCTTCCAGTGATAACATATTGTATACCTATTGCACAATATTAAAACTAGGACGTTGATTAAAACTGGGAAATTGACATGGGTACAATTCACAGAATTTATTTAGATTTCACCATTTTCACAAGCATTCATTTATGTGATTATATGATTCTAAACAATTCTATCAAATGTAGAGCTCCATGTAATCACAAGCACAATCAAGGCATAGAATTGTTCCATCAATACAAGACTCTTGCTACCTACCTATTTGTCTCTATCTATCTATCTATCTATTGATCATCTTTGTATCTATTGCTACTTATAGTTTCTATGGTTGCTTTGTTTTAGAAAGTATCACTTATATTCTAATGGGAGGGAAGTTGTGCTCTCCAAAATTGTTGAAAATAAATTTAAACAGAAAAAATTGGTACTGCAAACATTAATAATATGTTCTCAATTGTCTTTTCTTTTTATTCATGGATGAAACACTAGAATAAGGTGAAGTCATTCTAAGCAGTGTGATTAAAGACTTATACTCATCACTTAAAGACACCATACCAGTAGGCAGCCAGATCAGTAAATCTTGTCCAATTTTTAACAGCAGGTAGACTATTCTTTGGAAGGAGAGAAAACTTGTACTGTCAGGTGAATCCAATAAACTGAAGTTTGGAAGGAATTAGGACTCTGTGGGTATGCTCAAAAGCTCATTCAAGTTTCTTGTTTTCCTAAGATTATTATGCTCCTAATGTTATGAAATGTACTTCTAGCTTATAGAGATATTGCAAAAAACTTCAAGATACTAGGATGCGGTTTCATGTTTAATTTTTTGTTTGGAAGGCTTCCAAACTGTTTTTGAAAATGTGTATGAATTATTTCAGTCATGGGGTGTTCTCTGGTGTTGACTATATTCATACCACTGACCACTTTTTACACTTAAGTTTTTACTATTTTGCACCCCCTCCACTATGAGAAGTGGGGGACAGGCAATTATAAGGGGAAACAAAAACAAAAAGTCTCTGGGATGCCTTCTGAATACTACAATACATAAATAGATATGCCATGCCAAAAATTAAAGCTAAAACTATTCACAGATTACTTGAAAATTTCTAAAAGTTGAGAATTATATCAGTAGCTTCTATACAAAATCATACAGAATAACTGCTTTCAATTATGCCTGCAAAATATGCTCAGAGATTTTCAGAACTCACACTAATTAGAGTGCATTCAAAGTAGTCTTTAAAAAAGAGATTGGGATTTATTCAAGACCTTAATAATTTAATCCTATCAATTTACGATTTTGACATTTGTTTCAAGAATAAAATGCATCTAATGCTGTCTGTCTACTTTGTAAAATTTCCTTAGACACACAGTGATATAACACCCCTTAAATATGAAATTATAATGATAAATGTGGCATTCTCTCATGAGATTTAAAAAAAATGGCATCTGATTATCTGATCCTGACATTTCAGTCTTCATCTACCTTATCCTTTGCAGCAGTAAGCATTTTTCAACTCTTGTTTCTGAAACAATTCCTTCTCTTAATTTATGCAAACTCATTTCCTAATTTTGTTATTGTTATTGTCTGCCTGTTTTCTCCTTTGCTCTAAAGGCCACTTACTGATCAGTCAGTCTTCTTTTCTAAATCTCAGTCCAGTTTAATCCAGTCCTATTCTGTACTCTGCCCTATATTTTCCTTTAGAGACATTCACACTTATCTCTTTAAGGGCCATGTGTGCACGCATGAGTCCTACAGTTATATTTGATCTCACTTTTGAATGATGCTCCTGTGTGGCATTTTACTACTTTCTTACTTTCATTTCTCCTTGGTGTTTCAGTAGCATGCCGAGCTTAATAAGTTCATAATGATTTATTGATTTGCTGCTATCCTAAAATCTATTTCTCCTCTTATGATGTACATGCCATATGTATTTATTTCTATCTTTAGTATGGCTATCTTAGTTTAAGCCACTATTATCTCTTACCATCCTAATGTATTGCAAAAGCTTACTAATTTGCTTTTTCTCCGTGCCCTTTTACATTCTAAAAAACAATTGTCAGAAGGATATGTGCATATTTTTAGTGATTTCCCTTTGCTCTTAAATAAAATTCCTTTAACATGGCAGTTATGGATTGACTGGTGTCCCTCCCCACCCACACACACACAAAAAAAGATATTTTAAGTCCTAATCTCCAGTACCTTAAAGTGTAACCATATTTATAAATAGAGTCATTACAAATATAATTAATTGGGTTGATCATACTGTATAGGGTAGGTCCCTATTCCAATTTTACTGATTTCCTTATGTATGTTGGCTATGTGATAAGACAGAATCTCACAGAAAGAACACTATGTACAGACTCAGGCAAAGATGCATCTACAAGACAAAAGACAACACATAATTCTAGCCACAACCAGAAGCTAGGGGCCTCCCAGGTGGCTCAGTGGTAAAGAATCCACCTGCCAGTGCAGGAGATGCAGATTTGATCCTTGGGTCAGGAAGATCCTCTGGAGGAGGAAAGGGCAACCCATTCCAGTATACTTGCCAAGAAATTCCTACGGACAGAGGAGCCTGGAGGGCTACCGTCCTTGGGGTCACAGAGTCAGAAATCACTGAGTGACTGAACGTGCATGCATGCAAACAGGAAAAAAATAAAAGTGGCTAAGCAATAAACAATGCTTTTTTTTCTAATCTAATATGGTCAGTAAGATATACTGTATTGCCATGAATTTTCTGTTCTGCAGAAATGTCTTAGATCCTCTCACATATAAATTCAGCCTGTTATTTTTAGTTAGCTATTAAGTAATAGTTAACTTCACAAAAGTTATCTTTAGCATGAAAGGAAGATTTCACATTTCACGAAACATCGTATAATCGGAGACCTATAGTATTTACAGATTTGTTTACAGACATGATCTTTCTCAAAAAGTTCTGGAATCTCACACACTGCCTGTAACCACCCACATCTTTTTACCAGCTCTGTCACTACGTCTACACTTTGGGGAAATAAAAAATCAATAACTGAGCCTATAACCCAGTGCAGTTCAAACTCGGTTCAAACTTATAGATCAACTCATTTTAAGGAAGGTTGGTGATGTTATTCAATGATAAGCCTTAGTCTATTTTATAGAAATAGCTAAAAGTTTGTGTCACAATGATTTTTCTAAGGATTAAATGAAATTATGTGTATAAACTTCTTAGCATAATCCTTCTTCACAATAAGCACATAATACATAGTACATTGTTTATTCTTCTCAAACTTGTAGCATGTGCTCCTAGGATAAACAACTCTTTGTTATATATATAGAAAGTTCAAGGAAAAAATAAGGCATTTCTTTCTAGAGCATCAGTTTTTCCTGATGGTAGATGATGTAAAATGTTAACTATATATTAAATTAGACCATAGTGTGCATCATACCATAGTGTGTACCATAGCAAAAAATTTACATTTTTAAGCACAATGATTTGTGGATTTTAGTGATAGCTGGGTAGTATACAGAGAACAGAGATTTTAAAGGTTAAATACCTCAATTCACCATGCAAAAGGCAAAGAACTATGGCAAAGCTTTTATCATATATGTTATATATTGTGTATGCATAACATTATATACTATATAGCTGTCTTGAAAGACTCTAGTGACTTAAAGTATTTTGAAAAGCCTAGAATTAAACCTGTCACATAGTAGACACTTTAAAATATTAGATATTATTGCTCTTTAACAAATTTTTGGGATAAGATTCTACATATTTATAAAAATTAAAGTTTTAAAAATACAGCCATATATTGTTCTAATTGTTTACTGCTGGGAATATACTCTCTTCACCACTGAAGAGGCTTTTTAAATAAAAAACATTCTTGTTCCTCCATTTACTTTAATATATCTAGGTCATGTAGGAGGTTGTTGCTACATGGACCTTTAATCCTCTGGAGTGGAGAAACAAACAAGCAAAAAAAATAAAAAATTAGGGGTTTTCAGAGTTGTTTAATAACAATGGTAAAATATGAATGCTTTGTTACCTAAAACTGATTAACTTTTCTTTTAATGTGTCTGAAGCTTTGCCAAGATTTAAAATGAGCTCTTGAATTTTATTTTGTTTAAAGGATTTGATATCACAGCTTTATTTTTTAAAAGTTTAGGGCCTCTTTATCAAATTAATGTTTTTGGCATGATATGTGCTTGAAGATTCAAAAACCAGTTCATTAGCAATACCTACCTCAAGTCTCTCAGAGTATTCATATCCTGAACATCACTTGAAAAGGTTGCTTGGCCATCTTATAAAGAACATAAATCCAAGTTAAAAGATCCCCTTGGTATCTGTTCATTCTTTCAGTTTCAGGCAGTTTGTTCTGTTAGAAACACCAGCCCTGAGACAAAAGACTTGGGAAGGATGGTCACAGCTTTTTGAGCTCTCACTCCCAGAAATTAAATTACCCATGAAATAAGTAAAAAAGTCTACTCTTTCCCAAGGGGTTGTCATTGTTAAATGACACAATGTATTTCATGAGTTCCAAAATGTGATAAAAATGAAAGCTATTCAGTACACAAATATTTGGTGAAATCTACTATGGGGAGAGCCTGGGGGGAAATACAGACACGATTTATGGTTTCATCCAATTTGTGGGCTACTATAGTAGGTAACAGTCAATGAAAACTTAGGTTACATGTTGCAAAATGAGGTAGCCTGAAGAATGTAGTGACAAGTTACAATATTGTAACACTACATTTAGTGTGTAAAATTTGACTGTTTTTCAAATTGATTTTATGTTTTTACACATTGCTTTCAATTATGCAAAAAACTACAATGATAAATATTGAAAAAAGAGAACATAATAAAACCAAAATATTAACACTTAATGTCTTTAGAAGAGTGCCTAGATTTTGAGGGCTTCCCTCATAGCTCAGTTGGTAAAGAATCTCCAGTGCAGGAGACCCAGGTTGGATTCCTGGGTCGGGAAGATCCCCTGGAGAAGGAAATGGCAATCCACTCCAGTATTCTTGCCTGGAGAATCCCATGGATGGAGGAACCTGGCAGGCTACAGTCCATGGAGTCGCAAGAGTTGGACACGACTTAGCAACTAAAGAGAGAGAGTGAGAAAATAACAGTCTAGTACTAATCCTCTCCTCCTTCCTGACATTTCATTAGGCATACCTTCTAGGAGACAGACACATGGGTGAATAACCCACTGAGTAGACTTTCTGCCTTGGAAAAAAGAAAAAGAGAAAAAAAATAAGGTAGGTTTAATGGCATTTATGCTGGAATTTGAAGGAAAGATGGGATTTGCAGATGAATAGATGTTGGTGGTGTGGGCATATTTCTTCAAGGATTGACAAGGTAGGTATATCCTAAGTCAGAGTTCTGCAAAAACTTGCCAAGGAAACCTGCACAAGGACCCAGACTCAAAACCTGATAGCGAAGGAGTTTTTCCTACATGTCTTTGTTTTTCTTTCTTTAATAATATTTTATTTTAAGATTTCAGAAATGGTCCCTTTACTTGTCCTCTGCTGTTTCATTCTTACCTCTATCTAAGCTGACATAGAACAGCAATACAGGCAAAAACAATAAAAAAAAAAAAAATGCAAAAAAAAAAAAAGAACAGCAATACACAGCTTGAGGGGAGAGGCAAAATATAATTGTGTTAAAGGATAGACAATGATGCATTTACCAGAACACCAGAGGAAAATGGTTCTTTTGAGAAAATAAATGGACTTTCCGATATTTAAGTGATATATATTCATTATAGAACATTGGGAAACCACAGAAACTTTTTAAATGATCTAATTTTCTATTAATTATACTTTTAAATACATTTTTATCTTTATCTCAGCTCTATATATTATATAATATTATTCACTTTATTTTATAGATGAGAAAACTGAATGATGGAATGGTTAAGCTCAGGCTCCTCTATAGTGATAACTGGAGCTGAAACTGACTGAAGAAGTAAGAGTAGAAACATGAACCATATGTTCTGTGACCATAGAGGATGGTCACATCCTCTACAGAGCATTCATAATACGGTGAGTGTGCAATGAGGGTTTGATAAATGAATATCAAACCTCTTTCATGATATAAGAATGTAATTCCCGAGAGTAGAAAAGCTTGGGCTTTTAGTCAACCAGAATTGGTTCTAATCACTGTTTCCTGAGTTTGAAGTGAAGTGAAGTGAAGTTGTTCAGTCGTGTCCAACTCTTTGCCACCCCATGGACTGTAGCCTGGCAGGCTCCTCTGTCCATGGAATTTTCCAGGCAAGAGTACCGGAGCAGATTGCCATTTCCTTCTCCAGGGGATCTTACCGACCTAGGGATTGAATCCAGGTCTCCTGTGCTGCAGCAGACTCTTTCCTGTCTGAGTTGCCAGGGAAGCCCTTCCTGAGTTTGCAAGATTTCAACTTTAAGATCAAGCTTCAACTTTTTCAATCTAATGACATGATGATACTAGACAGAAAGTAGGGTTGTGAGGAGTCTGTAAATCCACAGCAGCAATATCTGTGCATATAACTCAGTAAATGGTAGATTTTGCTATTGACAAGCCTACCACTTGAGGCCAATTTTATTCTTTTTCTCATTGACTTGCAATGCAGTATCTCTGGGGTACTGCTCTATTAAATCTATCCAAAACACCTCATATTATATAAGCAGGTAATGTGTAAAATCATTGTAATGAAAGAATCCCTCTGAAATTATTTGAGTGCATGTCAGATTCTTTTGCTGGCAGATCAATAATTAATATTTGAATAGCATTTTACAGTTAGCAAATAATCAGTGAGAGTGGAAGTTGATAATAGCTAATAAGGCACAATCCACAGAGGATACTTTAGACCTTGGATTACTTCACTCAGAATCATATAGTAACTCTGGGCAAAGTCTAAGAGAATTATATCAACGTTCATAAAATTAGTCTACAGAGAAATATATTTTTATCACCTGGAGTTAAATAAAGTGAAAGTGAATAAAAACAATGACTATTATTACCAATTATTTACCAGATGGAATACATTCAGATTGATTTTAAGAGCAATAGGAAGCTAGGAAAATAATGAGAATAAAATGAGTTCAGATATAGGTAGAATGAAAATATGACCTGTGATATGGGTGTGTGCATGCGTGCTTAATCTCTTCAGTCCTGTCCGACCCTCTGCGACCCCATGGCCCTCCAGGCTCCTCTGTCCATGGGATTCTCCAGCCAAGAATACTGGAGTGGGCTACCATTCCTTCTCCAGTGATAAAGTATGAAGTGAGTGAAGTGAAGTTGCTCAGTTGTGTCCAACTCTTTGCCACCCCAAAGACTGTAGCCTACCCGGCTCCTCCATCCATGGGATTTTCCAGGCAAGAGAACTGAAGTGGGTTGCCATTTCATTCTCCGGTGATATAGGAAGGATGCATATCTATCTATCTATCATTAACTATGAATCAATCATCTCTCCATATGCATTTTCCATGCACAAGACATCCACTAGGGTGAGGATTTCACTTTGCAAGATTATGTTGCAAATAAGCACTGTGCTTCTTTTTTAGAGGATATCATTTTTCCCTCCTAACCATTCGTCTGAAATAGTGGTTTACAAACTTTAATGAACCTCCCCATCCTCTGGGGTGCTTGTTAAAGTGCAGATTGCTGAGGCCAACGACAGTTTCAGATGCGGTAAGTATCAGATAGGGCCCGAGAATCGGCACTTCTAACTAGTTTCCAAAGGTAACCATGCTGCCGCTCCTGGTAGCACACTGTGAGAACTAGTAAAAGCTGGGCATTGAAGCATGTAAATTGTCATGTGCCTAATCAATCGCCAGCCCAGGATTGATGCTCGGGACTGGTGCAGCGAGATTTCCCGGGGGGGAGGGAGGAGGGAAGGGGGACCCGGAGGGGAAGCATATGTAAACCCATGGTGACATCATGACAATGTATGGCAAAAACAATAAAAAAAAAAAAAAGCCTCATTGAGGCTCAAAACCACGTCTCCTCCAAAGTCTTTTGATCACTGCTGTCCCTCTTAAAGCCTTCCTTCTATGATGTCTTTTTTTTTTGTACATTACCAATTAAATTAATCACATTACAGAGTGACAAAGGAGAACACAAGAAAGTGTATGCAATTGAGAATAAATATTTGTTTGGACTTAGCCATAAGTAGCTCTTCCTCATGGACAAGTTTTTTTTTTTTTTTCTTTCTCACTAAGGATTTTTTTTTTTCTCCCTGAGGTTGTATCTTATTTTCTTATTTGAAATATATCCCTCAGTTTCTTCATTTTGCTTGATTCTCTGTGTTGGTTTCTCTGCATTAGATAGCACAGTCATCTCTCTGTCTTGAAGGAGTAGCCTCCTGGTAAAAGGAATCTTATTGTTCAACCCTGTCCTAGCTTCTGCTTGTCTCTAAAACCTTTGAATTGTCCAAGCAGTCTATTATATTTTGAAGAGTTCCTAGTAGTTGAGGGTGTGCCAAAGCCTGGCAGTGTCCCAAAGAGGAGGATCTCAGTCAGCACCCAGATTTGGGCTAATTGGATATATGTAAAAATGCTCTTCTGGGTTTTATTGGAGCTTTGGATTATAGCAGAGGGGAGAATGAAGATAGAGGGAGGGAGTCAGAGGGGAAAAAAAGATTCCACCCTCCCAACATTAGCAAGGCAGAAGGAGGCAGAAACTCAGAATATAAATCACCCATAGCCAATAGGTAACCTGCTCAATTCAAACTCAGAACTGCTCAGTTCGCAAAGGAACTGTTCTCCAGTTCCTCTAACTAGAATACAGAGTAGAGTTGAGAGGTTGCACAGTTCACTACCACCTCTGAATTCTATAGTCTTAATTATTTCAGATTGCCTAATCTGTCAATGTTGAAGCTAAGTTTCCTGAAGACTTACATGTTAAAGATGATTTTAACAATTTGTTAGCTATAGTAAGGCCTATTATGTGCCAGGTATCATATAAGACACATCTAATATAATTTCATTCTCACATTCACAGAGAAGCCTCTCTGGTTGACCCTAATGAAAGCAACTTCTTCCAGTTCATTCTCTTGCTTATTACCATACTGTATTCTCCAAGGTATTTGTCACTCTTTAACACATAATGCTTATTACAAGTCTACTTATGTCTCTGCTTTGAACAGAGGCTTAATGAAATCAAAGCTCTTATTTGGCATAATTTTTATCTCCACAGCTAGCATATTTGCCCTGGAATACACTAATAGACAAGTAAACATTTGTTGAATAGATGTAAGTAAGTAAGTAAGTGTCAGTCACACAGTCACGTCTGACTCTTTGCAACCCCAAGGACTGCAGCCCACCAGGCTCCTCTGTCATGAGATTTTCCAGGCAAAGATACTGGAGTAGGTTGCCATTTCCTTCTCCAGGAGATCTGCCCAATCCGGGGATCAAACCCAAGTCTCCTACACTGCAGGCAGATTCTTGACTGCCTGAGCTACAAGGGAAGCTCAGAAGGTGTATTATTCTCTTTGTGATGATATGACTACTTCAACTAACAGAATTAAGACATTATCTTAATGATACACCAATTCAGACTTATTTTTCCATTTGACCCCCAATGGCCAAGGGAGGAGCCTCTAGATCTTCACAGAGCCAATAAAGCAAAACCTCATATCCAACAACATGGTCCTTAATGATGCTCTGTATCCTCCTTATTCTCTTTTCATGAGCACCAAAATTCTAACCAATGACAATTGAACAACAAGGGTTTGAACTAAATGGGACCATTCATACATGATTTTTTTTTTTTCATGAGATACATATTGCAGTACTACACAACCCAGGTTTGGTTCAATCAATTGATATGGAACTATAACTATGGAGGGCAAACTATAGTCCCATTATGTAAATATACACGTGATTTTTTTCTACACATAATTAAATGTCTCATATTTTGAAGAAATTTGCCTAAAAATAGAGGTTATGACACTAAATTATCCCTGAAGTTTTTAGGAAGATTTTGAATTTGATACCAACTTTTAACTGTCAGTCTTCTACTAACAGAGTAATAAAAAATAGTTCTCAACCTCAGGAGACTTATCATTAACCTACTAACCTGAATGGGCAGTGTAATGTTTCTGCCTCTGTCACTTACTACTGGCATGATCTCAGCCATTTAAATTATATACAACTTAGTCTCTTTATCTGTAAAATACCACTGAAAACATACAGCTCATCTTATGTTCTAATAATTGTATAAGATGAGGCATATAGAGTTTTAACACAATCTATACTTGATTTTTGGAAGTTCAACTATAAATGTCTTTTGATTTTAAGAATAAGGCATCTGTAACTTATTTTTATGAAATAAGTAAGCCCACTCTTATTCATCTCATTTCATTTTTTTAAGAAACAATAATAATACAAAGATAATGATGATAAAGAAATGAATAGTTTTTTCAAGGTGAAAATGTTTTTTAAATCCAGGATTCAAATTCAGGTGTTAATCCCTCCTTTATAGCAAGATAGATACTTCCTTCACTTTACTCCTCATGGTACTTTGGATAGCGAAGCTGTTCTTGGTAAACGCATTTTAGCTTGAATTCATGACTAAGTAAAACCTGATAGAGATCCCCAAAGGCTGTTGATTTTGCCTGGCTTTCTTTAATTACAATGATCACATGGAACAATATTGGTTAATGTCATTCATTCTGGGTTGCAATTAACTTAATCTCAAATATATTTCAGTTTTTAGTGGGCTTTTGATCTAAAGATGTTAGTTTGTTCAGGTCATATAAATACTCATTGATCTGACACATAACTGGTGACATTTATAATGAAGTCATTCTCTTCTATTAGCTCTACTTGCATTATGGTTTCTGATACAGTGGGCAAGAGTGTCATTTGACTCTCAGACTCACACTTCTGCCTCATCAGTCACATGCCAGTCTAACTCCAACCTGGGCCCTAAATCTCTGGTGTCATTAAAAAGCTGAAAACTTCAGAGGGCAGATTTGCAGCTGTGATGTATAATACAGAAGAGTTCATGAGAAAACAAAAAGAAGTTGGTAAGAGCAGATGTTAATCTATTTTATATTTGAAAAGAAAATGACTTCATTAAGACAACGTGCTATTGGGACAAAGTGTACTTTATTTTCAAACAAATAAACATATTTTCTGAATAAATCTCCTTGATATAATAATTATTTTTGACATTTCTGACTAATGTCTTTTATTGTAATAATGAACATGCTAGGGAAAATCAGCATCATGAATTCATGAATGCAACTTATTTTACTCTCAATGGGAAGGTGAGACTCCAGTAGAGTCAGCAAATATTTACCAGCTATGTATGATATGCAAGTACTGTGATAGATTTAGGGCAGAGTTCCTCCAGCTCAGCATTATTGGAATTTTGAGCAAGATAATTCTAAGTGGCTGTATCGTATATTGCTGACTATTTAGTATTATCCATGTTCTCTACCCATTAGAAGCCAATTTTGCCTCATCCTATGGTAACTACAACCAAAAATGCCTATAGACATTGCTCTGGGGGAAATCTTGCTCACAGTGAGGAACCATTAATTTAAAGTGTATAGGGATTAATCAGACAATGCTTGCTCTAAACACATGTATCAATTTATCTAGAAGTGTACATAAATAGAAAAACTATTCATCTGTTTGCGTTTTCATACTGTTCATGGAGTTCTCAAGGCAAGAATACTGAAGTGATTTGTCATTCCTGTCTCTGGTGGACCACATTTTGTCAGATTATTTTCAACAGTACATGAATCATGAAATTCCAGATGTCCAAGCTGGTTTTAGAAACGGCAAAGGAACCAGAGATCAAATTGCCAGCATCCACTGGATTATTGAGAAAGCAACAGAGTTCCAGAATAACATCTATTGTGCTTTATTGATTATGCCAAAGCCTTTGACTATGTGGCTCACCACAAACTGTGGAAAATTATTAAAGAGATGGGAATAACAGACCACCTGTCCTACCTCTTGAGAAATCTGTATGCAGGTCAGGAAGCAACAGTTAGAACAGGACATGGAACAACAGGCTGGTTCCAAACCAGGAAAAGAGTACATCAAGGCTGTATATTGTCACCCTGCTTATTTAACTTATATGCAGAGTACATAATGTGGAATACCAGGCTGGATAAAGCACAAGCTAGAATCAAGATTGCTGGGAGAAATACCAATAACCTCAGGTATGCAGATGTCACCACCCTTATAGCAGAAAGCAAAAAAGAGCCAAAGAGCCTCTTGATGAAAGTGAAAGAGGAGAGAGAAAAAGTTGGCTTAAAGCTCAACATTCAGAAAACTAAGACCATGGAATCCAGTTCCATCACTTCATGGCAAATAGATGGGGAAACAGTGGAAACAGTGACAGATTATTTTTGGGGGGGGGACTCCAAAATCACTGTGGATGGTGACTGCAGTCCCAAAATTAAAAGATGCTCACTCCTTGAAAGAAAAACAATGACCAACCTAGATAGCATATAAAAAAAGCAGAGACATTAATCTGCAAACAAAGTTCCATCTAGTCAAGGCTGTGGTTTTCCCAGTAGTCATGAGTGGATCTGAGAGTTGGACTATAAAGAAAGCTGAGTACCGAAGAATTGATGCTTTTGAACTGTGGTGTTGGAGAAGACTCCTGAGAGTCCCTTGAACTGCACTGAGATCCAACGAGTTCATCTTAAAGGAAATCAGCCCTGAATATTCATTGGAAGGACTTATGCTAAAGTTGAAACTCCAATACTTTGGCCACCTGATGTGAAGAACTGACTCATTATTAAAGATCTTGATGCTGAGACAGATTGAAGCTAGGAGAAGGGGATGGCAGAGGATGAGATGAGATTGTTGGATGACATGACCGACTCAATAAGACATGAGTTTGAGTACACTCTGGGAGCTGGTGACGGACAGGCAAGCCTGGTGTGCTGCAGTCCATGCAGTCTCAAAGAGTTGGACAAAGCTGAGTGACTGAACCTAATTGAACTCTGCATATAAGTTAAACATGCAGGGTGACAATATACAACCTTGACATTCTCCTTTCCCAATTTGGAACCAGACTATCATCCCATGTCCAGTTCTTACTGTTGCTTCTGGACCTGCATACTGATTTCTAAGAAGGCAGGTCAGGTGGGCTGATATTCTCATCTCTTGCAGAATTTTCCAGCTTGTTGTGATCCACATAGTCAAAGGCTTTGGCTTAATCAGTAAAGCAAAAGTAGATGTTTTTCTGGAACTCTCTTGCCACCATATGTTATATTATTGGTAAATTTCTAGGAAAGTAAAATTAAATACATAGCTCTAAAATTTACTTCCTTCAGTGGTGCTGGAGTAAAGTAACAGTGATCATATAGTGAGGAACCAGATCTAGGAAATCTGGAAGGCTTCCTAGAGGAGGTAGCACTTCATATGAAAGTTTATTTATAAGAAGAGTTAACCAATCAGACTATAGATAACATGGATTAGCACCCAAGTGTAAGATGTCAGGGTGGGCTCAGTTGTAAAATGTTCAGTGTTAGCAAACTCTGTATCATAGACAGTTTTTTCAAAGATCTGGCCAGCAAGATGATATTGTAGTTCAGTTCAGTTCAGTTGCTCAGTCATGTCTGACTCTTTGCAACACCATGGACTACAGCATGCCAGGCTTCCCTGTCCATAACCAACTCCTTGTGTTTACTCAAACTCATGTCCATTCAGTCGGTGATGTCATCCATCCATCTCATCCTCTGTCATCCCCTTCTCCTCCTGCCTTCAATCTTTCCCAGGATCAGAGTCTTTTCCAACGAGTCAGTTCTTCACATCAGGTAGCCAAAGTATTGGAGTTTCAGCTTCAGCATCAGTCCTTCCAATGAATATTTAGGGCTGATTTCCTTTAAGATGGACTGGTTGGGTCTCTGTGCAGTCCAAGGGACTCTCAAGAGTCTTCTCCAACACCACAGTTCAAAAGCATCAATTCTTTGGCACTCAGCTTTCTTTATAGTCCAACTTTCACATCCATACATGATTACTGGGAAAACCATAGCCTTGACTAGATGTACCTTTGTTTGCAAAGTAATATCTCTGCTTTTTAACATGCTGTTTACGTTCATAGGTTGAATATTGTGCTACAAATCTTATGCTAAATATGTTTTTTAAATTATTTTTCATTCTACATGGTGACTTACCAGGTAGAGATTTCTGTCTCTATTTTGAAGGCAATGAATGTGAAGCCCAGAGAAGTGACTTGCCCAGGGTTTTGAAGTGTTAAAGCTTAAATAATACTCAAACCTATACCATGCAATTTGACTTTTGGTATGCCACACTGAGGAGAGTGGTCTCTTACCCCATTCACTCCCATGTAGTAATTTAACCACAACTATTTGCACTGTTCATTTTGGTGATTTGATTTCACAAAAAAAATCCAAGGCAAAGAGATAGTTCCAAAAGGGAGAACTGTAGCTTGAACACCATTATCTTAAAGGAAGACAGAAAAGGATTTGGAGTTTGCCTGGAGGATGCCTGGCTATCTTTAATATTAGAAGATAGTCATGCAGCCAGCAAATCCTAGAGAATTCACAGGACATGTTTGTCACAAGCTCATCTTACTCTCTGACTTTAATGATTCTGTGTATCCAAAATCTGCCATGAGAAGACTCTTGATAAATTCTTGTGTTTTCCCATGGCACATAGCATAAGCTGCAGAAGGCTTTGCACACATCAGGAAGTCATCTACAATCTAACTCCTACCTGTCTTTGAACTTCAATTCCCCTCTTGCGTCTTACACTTTATATGTGTAATATCTGTATTTTCTCCAGTGTGGGCTTCTGTGGTGGCTCAGTCAGTAAAGAATCCATCTGCAGCGAGGGTGACCTGTGTTCAATCCTTGGGTTGGGAAGATCCCTTGGGGAAGGGAATGGCTACCCACTACAGTATTCTGGCCTGGAGAATTCCATGGACAGTGGAGCCTGGAAAGCTATAGTTCGTGGGGTCAGCAAGAGTCAGACGTGGCTGAGCAACCTTCACTTTTCCTTTCTCCCATATGTAATACTCATGCAAATCTCTGCTCATCAAAAAAGTTTTTCTTTAACTGGGATGTCCTATATAATTTTTTGCCTTAGAAAACATTCATTCTTCATTCAGTTTCATGCTAAACCCTATCCCAACTATGACACCTTCCCCATTTATCCTCTAGCAACAATCAAGTACATAATAGCTTTTTTTTTTTAGCAGAGACAATAGTACTTCTGAAACCAATTTTTGTACATTCAAATTTTCAGCAGACAAATGAATATACTTTGGGTAATGGAAACCAGTTTCTCACTGTCAAGAGTAGGGAGTTAAAAATATGGAAAGGACCAAGGACAGCAACACTGTGGCATTTCACTGGGATTGGAGTTATCAACATTATCTGTTGGTTTTGTTTTATTTTTTTAAATTTATTGGAGCATAATTGATTTACAATGTTGTGTTTGTTTCAGATGTATACAAAATTGAATCAGTTATATATGTATGTATATACATTTTATTTCATCTTTGAAGTTAGCATAAATACAATGAATGACTCATAGTATATGGTTATGTGATTCATTTTATGTACCCAATTGGTTATCCCACAGTACCCAGATATCTAAACATTATTCTAGATGTTTCTGATGTTTTTGACTTGAGGCTAACATTTAAATCAAAAGACTTAAAATAAAAACCATATTATCTTCTCTAATATAGTTTGGCCTCATACAGTCAGTCGAAGGAAAAAAAGACTGACTCTCAGAAAGAATGAATTCTGCTCATAGATGGCCTTAAGACTTGAAAGGCAACATCAGCCTGAGAGGGTAACAGGCAGGAAGGCCAGGGGTCTCCAAACGGAGGAAATAGGCTGCAAGTGTCAGACATTTTTATATCTCTCTTAAGTGGCAGGAGGAAACAAAACTTCTCTATACAAATTTAAAAAAGGTTTCTCTTAAAATACTGTGTTGCATAATGACACCTGGTTCCACCTGAAGTTAACTATTTTCAAACCTTGAGCTAACCAATGGATTCTTCTTATGGAAATGTTTGTCTTAAGCTATGTTAATGTACTATGTTAATTTACCCCAAACTCTGTCTTCAAGTAGGTTCAGCCTAATGGCTCAGAACTGACTTGACAAACCAGTATGTTATACTCAGACATCGTTCCCCTAATTTATGTAAACAAAACTATTTTTATGGTAATCTGCCTTTCTACAAGATTCAAGTCAATTGTTTCATGGCCGAGGATGACTCATCTGGTGCCATGATTATTCCAAAATACATGTTATGGATGAGGGGCCCGGTGCCATTCTGAGTTTTAAGACATTCCTTTCTTTCATTAACAGACTGCTAGTGACAGGGGAGCCTGGTGGGCTGCCGTCCAAGGGGTCGCACAGAGTTGGACACGACTGAAGCGACTTAGCAGCAGCAGCAGAGCTGAATGACTCTATAACATTCAGCTAAACGTTAGAAGGGGAGTACTCTTTTTGCCTCCTTCTGATGCCTATGTCAGAAGCTTTCTCTATCTCCTTTATACTTTAATAAAACTTTATTACACAAAAGCGCTGAGTGATCAAGCCTTGTCTCTGGCCCCAGATTGAATTCTTCGCCTCTGGAAGCCAAGATTCCTAGCATCTTGTCATGGTTCAGCAACAATCTTTCAAACCCTTCCCTGTGTCTTCAGTCTGCTGGCCAACCCTACAGATTTTGAACTTTCCAACTTCCATAACTGTTTGAGTGAATTTCTTAAAATCAATCAATTGATCAAACTTCATCCCCCTTCTCTCTCTCTCTCCCTCCCTCCGTCCCTCTCAACTTCCTCTCTCTTCTCTCTTCCAACTTCCTACTAATTTTCTTTCTCTGAAGAACCTGGACCAATACATGAATTTGTTTAAAAAATTAATTGATAAGGTTCTACCGCTGCCTATACTGGCTCTCTTCTGTCCACAAATAAAGAATAATATGTACAACTGAATCATCTTTAGAAATTATACTAATAGAAGATGGTTATCATAGGCAAAGCTTTTTATTGGTAATTACTTCTACAAGCAAACAATTAATGTTCAAATGTCCCCAAACTCCACTCTCCCTAGGAAGACATATATATTTTCATATATTTCACTTCCTCTATTAATTATCATTTGAAAACTGACAGAATCAGAATATCTGGGATCTCCTATAAGCTCTGCCAACTAGGAGCTGGAAGACCTTGTGCAAAATCACTCAACCTCTTTGACCCTCAGTTTCCTCATTTGTGATTTGTATGCCCTAAGGTGACTTGACATTGCCTACTTATATGAAAGAAGTTTAAATGGGATAAAAGCATGATTTAGACAAAGAGACATAAGGCTTGAATTTAGGCTTGTTAACTTGATGGTCATCTCTAAAAAACATCTTCACCTCACTGTCTATTATCTCCCTCATCTATAAATGAAGATAATTGCATTTGCCTCTCTGTGTTGTTATTTGAATAGTATGGTGCTGCAGATATAGCTCAGGCTTGAAATGGAACACTCAGGAATACAGTTGAACTGTTCTTGGGTCTAGACGGAGAGTATCAGGCTGCTGCCCAGACTGTCATGACAATTTGCTTCCCATATGTAACCCTGATTAAACCATATTTATTATTATTAAACTTTTGAGGGATAGAAGTGTTATAAGCCCCTTAAGGAAACTGCCAAGTAAAAACCACATAAGGGAAAGTTAAATAAGTAAGGAAGACTTTATTCAAAGCTACTGCAAGAGGAGAGAGATGACAGAACTCAGTCTGAGTTCAAAATGGTGAGTTTTAAGGGCTGGAATCACAAGGCAATTTTTTTTCTTTTCTTTTTTTTTCGCTTTTTGGTGTTACTGGAAGGAGAAATGAATGTTCTAATACCTTCCTGGCAGGAGGTTGTTTTAGAACTCCAAGCAAGGTGCCAACTGAAGTTCAACACCTAACCTCTAACCTTCCAGGGAAGCTGGGAGATTGGGACATGATCTTCCTTGATGATCATATTTCAAGGGGATGTTGCCCTGGCCCTTAAAAAAGACATTCTTGGATTGTGAATCTGGCAAGAGGTTTTCTGAAAGATTTTCATCTCAAAGAGGCAGAACAAAATGGGCAGTTCCAAGTTTTCTAAAGTAAATTATCTAAGAAAAGAGAAGACAGGATCTAGAATCTTGTCCAAAGTTTACTCAAGCTGAGGAAACAGTAGGACCATCTTGGTAAATATGTACATCATAAGACATCCTCAGTGCAGCTGAGCTATTATGAGTAATATAATGATCATTATCTTCACTGTATGTTTTTCCACTTGCAGTTTGGCTTTATACACTTTCTCAAAGGGAGGCTCTTAACTGTCTAAAAATATTTATTTTCTTGTGTTTCAAAAAAGAAATGCCTTTCGTCTCATGAGGTCGATGATTCATTATATTAGTTGTCTCTTTTCTCACTTAAAAAAGACTTTTTTTCATTGCACTTTACACTTAAAAGGAATTCAACATTAAAGTTTGAAACTTTCCCTCACATTAGTCTTATCTGCTCTAATTAAAACAAGATTAGCTGACATTCACAAGCCATTTAGAAAATGTATAACTGTATTCTGAGAACATATCTAATTATATAGACAACATGGGAAATTGCAAAAAGATACTGAAATTTACCCTAATATTTTCTTACACTATTGTCTTCAAAGCTTCATTAATGAATGGTTAATAACCATAGTCTCTGTGAATGAGAATCTCGCTATCTTTCATCTTTTTTAAAAATGTATTTAGTTTTAGTTGGAGGCTAATTACTTTACAGCATTATAGTGATTTTTGCTATACACTGATATGAATCAGTCATGGGTTTACATGTCTTCCCCATCCTGAGCCCCCCTCCCACCTCCCTCCCCAACCCCTCATTTCAATTTTTTTAACTGAACAGCAGAGCTTCCTAAAAAACATGCACGCAATTAAAATGGAGGTGTCAGTAGAGAGAATCAACACCATGAGAAAGTGTTTCGTGTTGGGATGCTCTTACAAACTTACATGATTTCAGTTAATCTGCATGGCTACACAGTTGACTGAATATATTATTCGCATTTCACAGTCAAGAAATTTGAAGCTCAGTGATGTTCAATAACCTAACCAAGCACAGTAGTCTAGTAAATAAACAAGAATCAAATCTCTGACCCTCATCTGTGATCTGTAATTTCCATATACTTATCATTAAGAGGTGGGTACAGAAGAGGATGTGGTAAGTCATTTTGGAAAATCATATTAAATACCAGAATATACATTTTTATTTGGCGTATGGAAATACATTTATAATACAAGTGGTAGAAAATAAAGTTCTAAATGTAAAGTCCAAAATAAAAATGATTTCCATTTGAAGGTCAAGTAATCTCATTGAAGAAAATGAGAGAATCTTGTTTTGTTGGGAGACATTTACTTTTCTGTAAAGGATAAGGATTACAAAATATAAAGACTCTCATCTATTCTCTAAAGCTTGCTTGCCATTCCATTTTGGAAGAAGTGGTACAATTTTTAAAAACATACATAAAGATCACCACGCAGAGACCACGTAGAGAAAGATAATGAACACTGGATGTGATGGTCGGCAACTTGGGACACAGGCACGGACGTTTCAGATCTTGGAGAGATGGTGAAAAAGAAGACAGTCAACAGGAAGAACCTCTAATCTCTCCGCTATAAGCTTCAGGCTCCTTTAGGGAGATGGGGAAGAGACTGAGAATGTGAGAATCCTGCCTCTTCCTAGAACACACTAGAGCAGACCCCTACCACTAACAATAATCTAAATGATCTTGGAAGCAGATTATTCTCGTCTCTGATAAGAAAACAGCTTTTTTTTTTTTTTAACACCTTGCTTTAACCTGGTGAGCCCTATATTTGATTAAATCGACAGAACTGTGAAATAATAAGCTTATGTTGTTCAAACCGCTAATTTTTGTGGAGATTTGTTAGGAAGTTATAGAAAACTAATATACCACATTCACCTTAGTCATCTCTGAATTCATTCTCCCACTAGTTCAAGATACCTTTAAAAGATGTTTCCTGAATTTGTTTATATTTGCTGTGTTAGGTGATGCTTTTCATTTCTTATTTCCTCTTCTCAGTTAAATGACACCTTCCTCAGAGATGACACAGATTGATCCACTGGGGTTGATACATTGTTGCTGTTTGGTCACTAAGTTATGTCTGACTCTTTTGCGACCCCATGGACTGTAGTCTGCCAGGGTCCTCTGTCAGTGGAATTTCACAGGCAAGAATCTGGAATGGGTTGCCACTTCAGAGATCGCATTCAAGTTCGATCCTGCATTGCAGGTCAACGCTCTACTGCTGAGCAACTAAGTGGCACAAAATTTCTCTATCACTCTTGGATTTTTCAAGACGGTGAAAATCAGTGGATTTAGGTTCCCAGTGTCTATGTGTATAAACACAGGTATAACTGTGACTATTTCTTCTTCAAAATGAAGATACAATGTATGCCAAGTACCTACATCCCTGTGATAGGTGTGGTGCATGGTATGTATAGCATGACTACTGATGACCACACTGCACATGGCCCTAGAAACCCTGCTCCTTAAAGTGGGGAAGTCTCACTGTGAATATGGCAAGCAAAACATTTTAAACCAGCAACCACAATAACTCCTCATGTCATCTAATTGTAAAAAATGATTGTTGAAAACAGGCTGCATTTGCACTACTTCCACATTCTGACACTAACAAATTGTTTCCTACATAATTGAAAAGTGATTCTTCACCGAATTACCCATTAACTGTGCTATTTTCTTTAGACTGCTCACAAAATAAATAAAGCTAGAGTTTGAGAAAGAGTGATAATAAATTCTGTCACTCTCTCAGGCTTTAAATGATGGATTCCTGTTGGGTGTGATTGTGGATTCAAGGCACTAAATGCTGTCTCGGGCATTTCATCTGACCTTGTGTTAAATGCAGATAGAAAGTAGGCAATATCAAGGTGTCTATTTCCCCCAAATAAAAGGAGAGGTATAAAAGAGAAGATAACTGTGTTGAATATCAGAACTGAATGACCCTATGAAATAAATGTATATTTCAGTCAAGATTTTATGGAAATGGAAATCTGAGAGGATATCTATTTTCTACTACGCAATAAATGCTTAGAATATACAAAAAATGACAGATTGCCCTGAGCAGACTTGGAGCAATAATTGTGTGCATGCATAATTACCAAGCTAAAGAGAAAATTTTAACTAAAAATGAAATTTCAAAGACAAATGACTTTCTGCCCTACTAGAACTATCTTCAATAATTTCCGAAATTTGATAAACTCCAAGAATGGATTTAATGAAGTCAGTGTTACTAACCCCAAAATAGGCATGTTCAAGTAAAGAATAACTTGATGATTTCTTTGATGTTTGGTTAACTCTTAGATTTCTAGCTTTTGCTTTCTTTCACATTTCAACTTTTTAGGGTTTTATCATAGTTTTTCATTACTAGTTAGAAAATCATAAAATGACATCTAATATCTTAGTAGTCACTCAAAAAAATGCTCTAATATATTCATATTTATACAATACCTAAATTTGAGGTATAAATACCTAAATTAATCAGTATTATAAATCTTCTATTTTGTAATTCAAGAAATTTAAATATCCATAATTTAAATTACCCATTTCATAAGTGGGACCTGGGATCTGACTTCCTCTATTCCCTACAAATCAAATATTATGAAACATTTAGTCAAACACATTCACATTAATGAAATGCAAACAAGAATGTAAAACTGTGCAGGCCAAACATGTCTCTTGGCCAGATTCTGCCCTCAGTCTACAAGTTTGCAATCTCTGATTTATGAGTTTCTTTAACAAAGCTTTTAAAGTAATAAAATATCAGTTGGGAAGAATTGAACTACATAGAAATTAACTGCAGACTTTTCAGTAAATGGTTAACTGAAACAAATTTTATAGTGATGGCATCTACTAGTAGAGCTATAATTAAAATGAAATTCTAGTAGATTTTAGCTATTATTCAAAATGAAGTACTTTGTAAAATCACATTATAGTTAAGGAAAATATTTCTATTATGGTAAGCACAGCTTCCTGGCTCTCATATTTAATAATGCATTAGAAACACTGTTTCCATGAAAGCTTTATTTGCAAAATTTTTCATTTTCAAATTTTATTGCCATTTTGGTAGCAAAAGAGTAATATAGTCATTTTTATATGTCATAACCTTTTTTTTCTCCTTGAATATAAAAATCTTATCAAAGTACAATTAAAAGTAGAATAAGATTTTTTATTTAATTTTGATATCAGTGTGTTCTCGCTTCTTTCACAGGATCAACAAGGATTTGCATTCTGGAGTAAAACTGCCTTAACTGCCAGGGTCAGTGAAGCGGATGAGTGGCTTTGCCCAGACAAGGCACTTGATGACCAACTTAATTACCTAAATTCACTAACCCCCGTTTTGTCATCTAAGATAGAGATAATGACACTCTTCTATTGCGGGCAAAACGTGTTCACAATTCCCAGGAAATAAAAATAGAATCTGGATAATAAAGTCTAACCTTCCCCCCCCCCCCTTTGAACTTAGTCCATTTCACTGCTTGTAGGGGTCGCATGCAGCGGCCTCTCAGACCAGAGTTCCTCTTGTGAAAAGGACACACCTCAGCTTCCTTGCTCTTCTGGGGTCACACCGCTATCCAAGATGGTGGCAGCGGGCTGTGTGCAGAGAGGCTGCACCCGGCACTTCCAGCTGGGGCATCTGCGCCATCTGTGCCAGGCATGCGAGAACTCCGCCCTCAGAGAAGCTGTCAAGCAGCCCCGCCCACCACCAGTCTGGGAGCCCTGTGCTCGGGAGCTCAAGCTCCCAGCTCTGTGTTCTTTCATCACAGATAAAACTTCCCTTGGCTTCGGAACTGAACTTGGTCTCTTATTGGCTCCAAAGACACCAGACAGAGGATTCTCCTTGAGGGTGGACTTGAGAATACTGGTAAAATTTTCTTAAGTCTAGCTCTCTATATTAAATACTTTAACACCAGTTGTGTCACAAAAAGTAATGCTTGTCACAGAAAAATAACTAACGAAGGTTGTTGGTTTTTAGTCGCTCAGTCGTTTCCAACTCTTTTGTGACCCATGGACTGTGGTCCACCAGGAGCCTCTGTCCTTGGGATTCTCCAGGCGAGAATACTAGAGTGGTTGCCAAGCCCTCTTCCGTGGGATCTTCCTGCCCCAGGGATCAAACTTGCATCTCCCGCTAGGCAAGTGGGTTCTTACACTGAGCCACTGGGGAATCCTTAACAAATGTTAATTCATATGATTATTTGCTATATTCCAGATAAGTAGTAAAATCTTCTTGGATAAGTTGCCTTCTGTTTTCCGATGAGAGAGTAATAAAAAATTATTGTGTAGATAAATGAATAAGAAAATACTCAGAGAAAAAGTGTGGGTTTTAAAAATCCGAATAAAATATTTAGTTTATAAGGTTTTTGTTTTCAAAATCTCAAGAGAAATGATAATAGCTTTCTACATCACTTGAAGAATCTGTTACCTGAATCATTTTCAACATTTTGTTTTAAACTGAGTGAAATTGCATGACGACGTCTGTGATAATTATGGTAGATGCGTTTAAAGACACAACTTGTTAAGTCTTTTTTACTTTGTTATGAAAAAATTTTAACATATTAAAAAAAAATAGACTAGTATTACAAACACCCAAGTGCTTGTTACTTACACAGTTGCCCATCATTGTTTCCAAGGGTTGGTTCTAGGACCTTCTCAGATACCAAAATCCCAGATGCTTGTCTCTTATCATAGAGTAAAATGGCACAGTATTTATATGTAACATATATACATTCTCCATATACTTTAAATCCTCTCTAGATTACTTATAATACCTAATACAAAGTAAGTGCTATGTGAGTAGTTAGAAATACAAGGCAAATGATGTATAAATAGTACAGTTGCCTTCTAGAGTGTGTCAGACTCAAGTTTTACTTTTCTGGAATTTTTTCAAATTTTTTTTCTGAATTTTTCTGATAAGTTGTTTGTTGAAAATGTGGATATAGATTCCTTGAATAGGGAGGTTTGCTGTATTTCTAAGTGCTAACATTTTGCATATTTGCTGTGTCTCTTGTTAGTTTGCTAAAATGCTTTCAAGTAGAGACATCATGCAATTTTATCCCTCATATAGTAATAAATAATTTAAAAAGCAAATAGTGAGTTTTGATTTTATGTTAATGTGTATGCTCAGGCCAGTCACAAGGTAAATAGCTAGTTTGTGAGCAATCACATGAAAATTGCACAGTACCAGCTGACAGTGTATTGTATGTGCATGCTCATTCAGTCGTGTCTGACTCTTTGCAACGCCAGGTACTGTAGCCCACTAGACACCTCTATCCATGGAATTTCCAGGCAAGAATACTGGAGTGGGTTGCCAGTTCCTACTCCAGGGGATCATCTTGACCCAGGGATTGAACACGCATCTCTTGTGACTTCTGCATTGACAAGCAGATTCTTTACCACTGGGCCACCTGGGAAGCTCTGACAGTGTCAACCACAAATTTATCAGGATTATCACACGTATGCCATGTCCATTGTCTGTGTAATTGTTATATGTAATGCCATGAGACAAGACTACTTCTATTGATATTTTATCCCATTTTATTTTAAAAGCGAAGTTAGCCATTTTATTTGAAATTATGATAAATGTAGTCATAATTCGCACTATGAGAAACCTTCCTTATTTTATTCTTTTCACTTTAACAAGGAGATTTTGTTAAGTGTTGTACCTACTGTATTTTTTTTTACTGTATTCAAAAATTTACCTATATTTAAGAAAGCAGTAAATTTAAAATTATTGAAAGAGTATACAGCATGAAGCTGTCTGTGACCTGACCACTTCCATTCAATTTATGTCTGTTTTTGCATACAGACAGAAACATTCCTGTTATGAGTTTATCATCATACCTGTCAGGGATAGACTAAAAATTGAAATGATGTTAGGTATTTGCAAAAAATAGCTTTACACAATAAAGTCCTATTTACAGCACGGGGAACTATATTCAACATCCTATGATAAATCATAATGGAAAAGAATAGAAAAAAGAATAGATAGATAGATAGATAACTGAATCGCTTTTCTGTATGGCAGAAATTAGCCCAACACTGTAAATCAACTATACTTCAACTTTAGAAAAGAAAAAGAGTTCAAATATAGGTCATTGGTTACAAAGTTGCTTCTAAGGCAATACGAACACCTGAAAGATGATGTGTAAAAGAACTTTTGGGCATATTAAATTTTTTTAAGTTACAGAATATTTAGATAATAAAAAATTTGGCATACTTATCCAAACTAGCACATATTGAACACTGTACTCAACAAGTACAGAACGACATTATTTTAAGACATTCATGGACTATTTACCAATATTGACCATATGCCAAGCTATTAAAAAAAGGCTAAACTTACCTTGACGGATAGAAGTTATACAATATATATTTTCTAACTATAATATTTTCTAGATAAGCTAGAAGTCAGTAATTAAAGGGAATCTACAAAATATCCAGCTGATTATAAATAAAGTAATCAAATACTTAATAATCCATTGGTCAAAGAAGAAATTAAAATTTAAGATAAAAATTATTTTGAAATGAATGGTAATGAAAATATAACATGAAAACTAGAGGAATATACATTCATCTTACTCCTATTTTGAGAACTGACTCAAAAAACTATCTCATTACTAAGAAAAAAAAATTGCTAACATCAATTAGCAATAGCAGTTTTTACATGACATGCAATGACTGAAGAAAGTAATAAAAATTAAAACTATTGTTAAAATATGCAGATAGATACAGACCCTTTAGTTTGTTTGGAAGGTTAGCCCATTTCAGTCTTCCTTTCTTAACAATATGTCAGCTATGAAATCATCTGTTGCTACCTACTAGATTGCCTACTTTATGTAAGAAATTCAATAAGTATTTGTTGAATTAGTATAGTGCCATAAAACAAACATTTTCCCAAAATTATGTTAGTTTTCAGAGTTTTTATGTATATCTTTGCCTATTATATTTCCTGACCTTTGACAGCTCTTCTATTTGTAATTGAAAAATCACTCTTTCTTCAAAAGCCTCACCTCAAATGTCATCCCTTGATCTTTCTACAGTATGGTGCATGTAGCTCTTGAGATAAAGGGAATTATAAACATGCAAATCCTTACTGTCATTATGTGCCAAATGACTCAACCCATATTTTTACATAGAAAAACTAGCACTGAAAATGTCAGCGTTCATTTATTACTAAATTCATTACCCTCAAATTCTTATGTTTTCACATCAACATCATTATATTATGATTTTAGCTATTTTTCTTTCTTATTTTATGGATAATTGTTTTGAAATTTTGTTGTTTTCTGCCAAGTATCAACATGAATCAGCCTTAGGTATACATATGTCCCTTCCCTCTTGAACCTCTCTCCCATCTCCCATCCCATCTCACCCCTCTAGATTGTTAAAGAGTGCCTGTTTGAGTTCCCTGAGTCATACAGCAAAGTCTCCCTGGCTAGCCTATGTTACATATGGTATTGTAAGTTTCCATGTTACTCTCTCCATACAACTTACCTTCTCCTTCCTCACCTCCCTACTGTGTCCCTAAGTCTGTTCTCTATGTCTGTTTTTCCACCGCTGCCCTGCAAATAAATTCTTCAGCTCCATCCTAGATTCCATATATATGAGTTAGAATATGATATTTATCTTTCTCTTTCTGACTTACTTCATTCTGTAGAATAGGCTCTAGGTTTATCCACCTCATTAGAACTGACTCAAATGTAATATTCCATTGTACATAAGTACCACAGCTTTATTCATTCATCTGTTGATGGGCATCTAGGTTGCTTCCATGTTCTAGCTATTGCAAATAGTGCTGCAGTGAATATTGGAGTACATGTTTCTTTTTCAATTTTGGCTTCCTCAGGGTATGTGCCTTGTAGTGGGACATATGGTGGTTTTATTCCTAGTTTTTTATGGAATCTCCATACCCTCTTCCTTCGTGGCTGTATCAGTTTACATCCCCACCAGCAATCAAGAGGGTTGCCTTTTTTCCACACTCTCTCCAGCATTTATTGTTTGTAGGCTTTTTGATGATGGTCATTCTGACCGGTGTGGTGTGGGTAATTCATTGTAGTTTTGATTTGCATTTCCCTAATAATGAGTGATGTTGAGCATTTTTCCTGTGTTTATTAGTCATCTATATATCTTCTTTGAAGAAATGTCTGCTTAGGTTTTTTTCTTGCTTTTTAATCGGGTTGTTTTTCTGGTATTGAGTTGTATGATCTGCTTATATATTTTGGAAATACATTCTTCATTTTTTCCTTTGCTAATATTCTTATTCTTCTCTTTATTTTAGCAATAATATGTATGATCTTTCAGTGTACCTAGAGCAATGTGGCATATACTATACGTGACGTGTATGGCTTCACTCAAATCATCTTCATTCTTCTTTTCCTTCGTCACCATAGAACAGAATGTGCTTCCCTGGTGCCTCAGACAGTAGAGAAACTGCCTGCAAGGCAGAAGACCTGGGTCCGATCCTTGGGTCAGAAAGATCCCCTGGAGAAGGGAATGGCAACCCACTCCAGTATTCTTGCCTAGAAAATTCCATAAACAGAGGAGACTGGTGGGCTGCAGTCCATGGGGTTGTGAAGAGTCTGATACAACTGAGCCACTAACATATAGAAAAGAATACCCCAGAAATCCCAATAATTTGCCATCACAATATAATAAGAATATCAGTTTGTAGAGACCAATTTGTAAAATTAAATTTACCAGTACATATGTCTAGCATCAGCTTCAAGTATAGTTTAAACACACTTGAAAAAATTTCACTAGCTAAACCTCATATAGCTGTAAGGTTTGTATAATTTCACTAACTAAACCTTATTACTGATTTGTACTCTGAATCTTTATTCACATAAGTTAGGGTCCTTGTTCCGTTTCTCTGGGAGGGTGACTTAAGCTAAGGGTCTCAGATTTCTCTCAGTTGAAAAGTATTAAAAGTTTAAAAATAATTAAAATTACAGTCCTATTTCAGTTTCCTTAATTATATAATAATAGTATAAAATCTTGTTGTTTGTTGTTGTTTTTGTTTAGTAGCCAAATCATGTCCCACTCTTTCCAACCCCATAGACTGTAGCCTACTAGACTTCTCTATCCATGGGATTTCCCAGACAAGAATACTGGAGTGAGTTGCCATTTCCTTTTCCAGGGGATCTTTCTGACCCAGGGATTGAACCCACATCTCCTACACTGTAGGCAGATTCTTTACCACTCAACCACCAAGAAAGCTCTATAAAATCTTGAGTAGCCACCAATAAGATTGATGATCTAAGAACAAAGATCAGATTTACCTTCTCATCTGATAGGGAAAAAAAAGGACTAAACTTCTAAAATAAACTCTGTGATACAGGACATACATGTTGTATAAAGAGTCCTACTCTCAAAAACAAGAAGCGAGAACATGAGGAACATGATTATGGTAATAAGATGTCAAGACAGCTTTCCCAAATAAGCAAAAGAACTTTGCAAAATCTCAAATAGCATTGAAAAATGTTGGAGAATAAATCGATGTAGCTGTTCTTGTTAAGAAATGCAAGCACAACTTTTCCGGTAAGCGGCCTGAGGTGACCCCTAAAAATGGTACGCTATTCACTCGACCCAGAAAACCCCACAAAATCATGCAAATCAAGAGGTTCAAATCTTCGCGTTCACTTTAAGAACACTCGTGAAACTGCCCAGGCCATAAAGGGTATGCATATCCGAAAAGCCACCAAGTATCTGAAGGATGTCACTTTAAAGAAGCAATGTGTGCCATTCCGTCGTTACAATGGTGGAGTTGGGAGGTGTGCACAGGCCAAACAGTGGGGCTGAACGCAGGGTCGGTGGCCCAAAAAGAGTGCTGAATTTTTACTACATATGCTCAAAAATGCAGAGAGTAATGCTGAACTTAAGGGCTTAGATGTAGATTCTCTGGTCATTGAGCACATTCAAGTGAACAAAGCCCCCAAGATGCAGCGCAGGACTTACAGAGCCCATGGTCGGATTAACCCCTACATGAGCTCTCCCTGCCACATTGAGATGATCCTTACTGAAAAAGAACAGATTGTTCCTAAACCAGAAGAGGAGGTTGCACAGAAGAAAAAGATATCCCAGAAGAAACTGAAGAAACAGAAACTCATGGCCCGGGAATAAATGCTGCAAAAAATAAATGCAAATAAAAGTAAAAAAAAAAAAAATGCAAGCACAATTATGAATGTTAAAAGAAGTACTGTAGCCTCTCTGTGGCATGTAATTCAAAGGAAACATTAAATTTCCATCATTGATATGACCTGTTTTTGTTATAATGTTCTAATCCTGAAACTTTTATTAGGGTGGTGCTTCCCATGCTGTGATGCTGTAATTAGCCACTACTCTGAAGACAGTCCAGGGGCCTCCCTGGTGGGTCAGATGATAAAGAATCTGCCTGCAATGCAGGAGACCCCAGTTCAAAGACTCCAGGAAGATCCCCTGGAGAAGGGAATGGCAACCCACTTCAGTATTTTTGCCTTGAGAACTCCATGGACAGAGGAGCCTGGTGTGCTACAGTCCATGATATTGCAAAGAATCAGAAATGACAGAGCTACTAATACTTTTACTTTCTATTGATGGTCTAAGTCCTAACCCACCTTTAAAATTTCAGTCCCTTTTCAGGCGCTGTCATTCTGGGCTACTCTAAGAAGGCCATAAATTCTAACAGTGAGGAGAATTATTCTTCATTTTCTCTCTCAAAGTATTATTAACAACTGAAGATTTTTAAAAGCCTTTATTCCCTAGTATATCCAGGCAGACCATTTTATTATTTCAGACTTTGACTAAAATTTTATTGCCATGGTACTTCTGGAACGAAACAAGATAAGAAAAAAATGTATTATTCTTCAGCTTTTATATTCTTCTGTCCAGTTTAATAACATGGTGTAAGAAAAAGGTCTATCCTTTCACAAAAAGCTTTTTTAAAATATCTTTGAATTGCTCAATTCAATGAGAAGGGAATGATAAAATTTTCTTGCCAACACACACACACATACATATATATATATATGTTAATATATTAACATTCTGTATTTGGCACCTCTTATATGCCAGAAAGTGTTCTAAGTGCTAGTTTAAAAATGAATATATTGTATTAAATGTCTGGGTACAAACAGAAAACAGAATCCAGACACAAATTTGAAACTGGAAGATTTCACATTTTAAAAATTACAATAAGTCCCCCACATAGGAGCCCTCAAGTTGTAAACTTTTAAAAGAAGCTAACAGGCATTCCACCAACATCAGGCATAAGTGAAATTGCAGCTTGCACTCTATCTCCTATTGCTGACAACCCTTTAGCTCTACCATCTCTCACCTCTTCTCTCTCCTGAAATCAGTAACTCTTCTGGCCTCTTCACTTGATTCCAGCCCCTATATGTCAGGGCTGTTTTGTACTTTTCAAGGTAATGTTGTTATTCTGTCTCTAAGTCATGTCTAACTCTTTGAGACCCTATGGACAGCAGCATACCAGGCTTCCCTGTCCTTCACTATCTCCCAGAGTTTACTCAAACTCATATCTATTGAGTCAGTGATGCCATGCAGTCATCTCATTTTTTTGTCACCCCCTTTTCTTCCTCCTCTCAATCTTTTCCAGCATCAAGGTCTTTTCCAATAAATTGGCCATTTGCATCCAGTGTCCAAAGTATTGGAGCTTCAGATTCAGCATCAGTCCTTCCAGTGAATATTCAAGGTTGATTTGCTTGTACTGTAAGATTAAAAATGTTTTCTTTTCTTTTTTTTATTTATTTATTTTTATTGGTTTTGCCATACAATGACATGATATCACCATGGGTTTACATATGCTCCCCCTCCAGGACCCCCCTCCCTCCTCCCTCCCCCCAAGGAAATCTCGTTGCACCAGCCCCGAGCATCAATCCTGGGCTGGCGATTGATTAGACATATGGTAATTAACATGTTTCAATGCCATTCTCCCATATCATCCCACCCTTTCCCTCATCCACAGAGTCCACAAGTCTATTCCATACATCTGCGTTCCTTTTGCTATCTCGCATGCTGGGTTCTCGTTACCGTCTTTCTAAACTCCATATATATGCGTTAATATACTGTATTGTTGTTTTTGCTTCTGGCTTACTTCACTCTGAATAATGGGCTCCAGTTTCGTCCATCTGAGTAGAACTGATTCAAATGAATTTTTTTTTTTAATGCTGAGTAATATTCCATTGTGTATATGTACCACAGCTTTCTTATCCATTCATCAGTTGATGGGCATCTAGGTTGTTTCCATGTCCTGGCTATTGTAAACAATGCAGCGATGAACATTGGGGTACACGTGGCTCTTTCACTTCTGGTTTCCTCGGTGTGTATGCCAAGCAGTGGGATTGCTGGGTCACATGGCAGATCTATTTGCAGTTTTTTAAGGATTCTCCACACTGTTTTCCATTTTCTTTATTTTTGTTTTTGTTTTGTATGCATTATTGGTATGAAAAGTATTATAAACATATTAAATTATAGTGCTTTAGAGCTGACTGTGTTAGTTGGGCATCTTGGCTAACAAATCGGACTTAACAAAACATTCTCTAAATGGAAATTCATATTTAGGGGACTTACTCTATTAACTATAACAGGGAATTGGAGTAACAAGGTATTGACTCATAGATAAGAGAGGGCTTCCCAGATGGCCCTAGTGGTAAAGAACCCACCTGCCAATGCAGGAGACAAAAGAGATGCAGGTTCAGTCCCTGAGTTGGGAAGATCCCCTGGAGGAGAGAATAGCAACCCATTCCAGTATACTTGCTCCCATGGACAGAGGAGCCTGGTGGGCTATAGCCCATAGGGTCTCAAAGAGTCAGACACGACTGAAGTGACTTAGAGCACACACACACACACACACACAGACACACATACACGCAAGTAAAGAGACCACTAAACGTTATAGGAATAGTGAATAAGGAGCAATCTCTAGTCCTCGGGTGTTTTGTCTCAATGTATACCCCACCCCCAAGTTTGTGATCCAAACCTTGCTGGACGTCACAGCTGTGGTCCCCTAGATGGCAGAGAGGCCACTAAACTGCCATCTGAGTGACCTGGAGCATGCCTTCTAGGGTTCCAGAGAAAGCTTCATGGGTGGCAACCCCCAAGAGGCTGCTAAACCAAGTCAAAGGAGTTGCCCATAAGGTGACCAATCTCGTTATGGTTTATTCGAGAATGTCCTAATTATATATAGAAAGTCCCATATTCCATGGGTCTCCTCAATCTTGAGTGAATCATTATGGATGGTTTTCTGGGAAAACTTTCTTACCATAAGTTGTTGTTGGTCCCTATGGGTTACAGGGGCTGAGCACTGGAGAAGGGCATGCATTTGCAGAGCCTGATTCTGCCAGAGCTGTCCATGCAGGCACTGGGCACTGGGGAGCCATGTGCTACAGGGGCAGAAGGCTGGAGAAGCTTCTGATGTTGCAGGAGCCAGGCACCAGAGTATGTCTGCTTTAGCAGCCCACCTATCGTCCACAGCAAAACAGTAAGCTAATCCTTGTCCTACTGCCATGTCTTTCCAGTACTCGCTACTAACAAAGTTCAAAATCCAGCCAACTTGCAAAGAAGAAAGTATTTGAAGGGTATAGAACAGTTGTTATATCATAAGCAGAAAGGGTGTAATTGAAACTGAGAGGCATTAAACCCATTACCAGTACATCATAAATGTTCTTTTCGAGTCTAGAACACTTAGTCTAATCCTGAAGGTGCTATCTACTAAGTTACAGGTTCTAAGAATAGCATCCTAGAATGTGAGTTTACTCAAGAATTTTTTTTTCTTTCCTGCCTTTATTTATTTCATTCTACATTAAAAAATTTTCTTAATGTTATTGATGTTTAATTGACATACAACATTATATCATATTCTGGAAAACAGCAAAATGATTTGATATTTGTATATATTGCAAAATGATTACCACAAAAATTCTAATTAGCATCCCTTACTATACATAATTGCAATTTTTTTTCTTGTTGTGATATGTTAACTCTTAAGATCAATTCTCTTAGCAACTATTAAATACAGCATTATTAATTTTATTTGTCATGCTATGCATTATATTACAAGACTTTCTTATTTTATAACTAGAAGTTTGTATCTTTTGATCCCCTTTACCCATTTGATCCATGACCACTCTTCCTCTGACAACCACCAATCGGTTCTCTACATTTATGACCTTATTTTTGACTTCCATATATAACCAAGATCATATGCATTTATCTTTCTTTTATCTGACCTATTTCACTTAGCATAATGCCCTCAATGTCCACCTATGGTGTAACAAATGGCAAGATTTCTTTCTTTTTTTATAATAATAATATATAATACATATTATTTATATATATGTAAAATTTATCCATCCATTGATGGATTTTTATTTTTATTTGTTTATAAATTTATTCATTTTAATTGGAAACTAATTACTTTACAATATTGTAGTGGTTTTGCCATACATTGACATGAATCAGCCATGGGTATACATGTGTTCCCCATCCTGAACCCCCCTCCCACATCCCTCCCCATCCCATCCCTCTGGGTTATCCCAGTGCACGAGCCCCGAGCACCCTGTATCATGCACTGAACCTGGACTGGCGATCCATTTCACATATGATAATATGCATGTTTCAATGCCATTCTCCCAAATCATCCCACCCTCATCCTCTCCCACAG
The DNA here is from genome assembly GCA_007570785.1 of Antilocapra americana. Taxonomy (NCBI): domain Eukaryota; kingdom Metazoa; phylum Chordata; class Mammalia; order Artiodactyla; family Antilocapridae; genus Antilocapra; species Antilocapra americana. The sequence continues at coordinate 5,733,869 of ML660778.1, read as the reverse complement.
AGTCCAAAAGACTATTCTATACATCTGTGTCTCTTTTGCTGTCTCACATATAGGGTGATTGTTACTATCTTTCTAAATTCCATATATGTATGTCAGTATATTGTATTGATGTTTTTTCTTTTTTTAAAATTTTATTTTCTTTACATTATCATGTTGGTTTTGCCATACATTGACATGAATCCACCATGAGTATACATGTGTTTGATGTTTTTCTTTCTGGCTTACTTCAGTCTGTATAACAGGCTCGTTTCATCCACCTCATTAGAACTGATTCAAATTTTTTCTTTTTAATGGCTGAGTAATACTGCATTGTGTATATGTACCACAGCTTTCTTATCCATTTGTCTGCTGATGGACATCTAGGTTGCTTTTGCTTCCATGCCCTGGCTATTATAAACAGTGTAAACTGTTTCCATATCTTTGCTATTATAAGCATTGTTACAGTGAACACGAGGTTGCGTATATATTTTTGAGTGAGTTTTTTCATTTTTCTTTAGATATTTAGATAAATGCCCAGAAGTGGAATTGCCAGGTTTTATATATATATATATGGGTTTCCCTGGTAGCTCCAATAGTAAAGAATCTGCCTGCAATGCAGGAGACCTGGGTTCAATGCCTGGACTGGGAAGATCCCCTCGAGGAGAGCATGGCTTCCTGCCCCAGTATTCTTGCCTGGAAAATCCCCATGGTCAGAGGAGCCTGGTGGGCTACAGGTCATGGGGTCACAAAGCGTCAGACACAACTAAGAGACTAACACACACACACATGCAAAAATGTGTGTATGCGTGTGTGTGTATATATATATATATATATATATATATATATATATACATATAATAGTTTCTGTTTATTTTTTTGAGGTATGGTGACTGCATCAATTTATATTCTCACCAACAGAGAACAAGGATTTCCTTTTCTCCACATCCTTATCACCACTTGTTATTTCTTATATTTTTGAAAATAGCCATTCTGATAGGTGTGAAACAGACCTTGGTTTTAAAGTTTTGAATGCTAAAAGTAATTATGGTTTTACCAAGACTCTGATTTAAGTGTGCAGACAAAAATTATGGCTGATAGCTCCCATAATTTCAGTGAGTACTGTCTTAACCCCAGAAAGAAACACCTGAGCAGAAACATGTATTAACATTTATTAGTATGATTTATACTTTACAGGTCATGGAATAAAGAGAATTTTATTTTATTTCTAATCAAGAGTCCAGCACTATCAATATTTCATTTAACAGCTTTTCTTTATCTGTCTTAATATTTCAGTTAATTATTTCAGACAAGTCAAAGTTAATCACCTACTCTTTAAATTGGTCTTATCTTCATGGTTATTGCTGTCTCTGACCACAACCAAAATAAATGTCCAAACCACGATGTAGAATATAGGTCAAACTTTTATTTCATGTATTATATTCTTATTTTCTGTTTCTAAGTAAGATAAAGCATCTTATAAGGATACAATGATCCCATCAACTAAAAAAAAAAAAAAAACTAGATAAAACCCAATTCATCAACTCTTGATGGCATCTGAGACCTGCTGAATAAATAGCTAGAAGTCAGAAGAATGATGCAAGAAGAGAAGGGTGAGGAGATCAGCAGCATTTCTCAGAAGGCATTTTGTGATTCTGGGTGCGGGACTGGAAACCACCCAGCTGAGAAGTACTGCTGGGGAATTAAGAAACCAGCAGAGCTATTGCAATCTTAAAGCACTGGAGTGATACAACTGGAGAGCTGAGAGGTCTTGAGCATTAAGTTCCCTACCCTAACATGGTTATATGTAAATCCTGAAGCTTTACAGAGTGAAAAGAAAAAAGAAACCTACTAAAAAAAAAAAAAAACTTAAATTAATCTCTGTTAGAAGCTAGGGTTGCAGTTACCCTTGGAGGTGAGAGAGTTTGGAAGGGGCTTGCATATTTATGGTAAGGTTCTGTTTCTTGAACTGCGTGATTTTTGCAAGCTTTATTCATTATGTGAAAATTTATTAAGCTATATGCTTATTATTTGTGTAAGTTTCTATAGTATATTTCATATATATATATACATACATGAAGAGATACATATACAAGAAGCATGTTCATGCATAAATATAGAGACACGTAAATGTTTTAAATACATATCCATACATAAATGTTTTGGATGCATATTCATTTGCATGCGTATATACAGAACATGCATTTCTTCTATTATTCTTTCGTGTCAGTAAAAGTGTTTCCTCTTAATGTTAAAAATTGTTAAGTATGGAAAATTCAAGATTTTTACAGTATAAGTCATTTGGGGGAGAGATATTCACTAAATCGGTTAACTTCAGTGTCTCAGTCATGTCTGACTCTTTGCGACCCCATGGACTGCAGCACAACACTCCGGGCTTCCCTGTCTATCCCAGCTCTCAGCACTTGCTCAAACTCATGTCTGAATCGGTGATGCCATTCAACAATCTCACCTTCTGTCGTCTCCTCCTCCTCCTGCCATCAGTATTTCCTAGCGTCAGGGTCTTTTCCAGTGAGTCAGTTTCTTTTTCATCAGATGGCCAAAGTATTGGAGCTTCAGCTTCAGCAATGAATATTGAGGACTGATTTCTTTATGATGGACTCGTTGGATCTCCCTGCAGCCCAAGGGATCCTCAAGAGTCTTTTCCAACACCACAGTTTAAAAGCATCAGTTCTGTGGCCCTCAGCTTTCTTTATAGTCCAACTCTCATATCTGCACATGACTACCTGAATAACCAAAGCTTTGACTAGACTAAATATTATATATTCATATAAAAACAACTATGAATAAGAGGATTGTTATGAAATAAAATGTATAACAACAATCCTATCAGTAGTAAGTACAGCTTCTTTGGCATTGTTGACTCAAACACGAATTTTGAAAGAAGTCATAGAAGCATTCGTTGTTTTTGTTGCTCAGTCATATTCAACTCTTAGTGACTTATGGACTGCAGCACACCAGGTTTCCCTGTCCTTCACCAACTCATGGAGTTTGTTCATGTCCGTTGAGTCAATGATGCCATTCAACCATCTCATTCTCTGTCATCCCCTTTTCCTGCTGCCTTCAATCTTTTCCAGCATCAGGGTCTTATCTACACATAAAAGCTTAGATATTATCAAAGTTCAAATGGGAATATTCCTCATTTCTAAGCCCTAAAGAACATTTCCTAACACAGTAGAGTTCCAAAGTTATATCTGAAGGAAAGGGCACCACATACATAAACCATTTTTAATGGGAATTGTTTAGGCACCATTCATATGATTATACATAACCGTGTGTTGTATATTTTTAAGTGAAAATAGACTCAGGCAAATTATAGATAAGGGTCACAGTCATATTACTACTAACAAAATTTTGTGACACTCAGATATAAAAAATAACAACACAAGTTATCATCTTTACTGTACCTTCCTTTATTTATTTCCTTTTCTCATACATTTACATGAACTTGAAAAAATCTAATAATATTTTGCATTGTGAATCATATTTAAATGACCAATATCAATAAATTGGACTATGTTCTTATTGTCAATGAGTTCTCTAGTATTCATTTTTTTTCGCTAAAATATACCTAACATCTATTGACTCTTTACTATGTGCCAGGTAGTGTTTTATATACTTTATGTTCATTAAATTATTTTATCTGCAGAAAAAAATACAAACAGTATGTCATAGCTTCTCATATAATTTTGTGTAAATAAATGCAGAAATCAAATGACAAAGACATGGGGACATCCGATATTTGTTAAATAACTATTAAGTGGAGGTATAGGGATTCTAGGGAGGCAATCTCCTCCAGATTCTCTTACCCTGTGTTCATACTGCTTCTCAAATTTAAGCCAATTTGGTTTCAAATAACAATGAAAGCTAAATTAACTTATATGCAGCAAGCTTCACATTATACTCTTCTTATTTTCACCCAGAAGGTTTTCAAATGATTTCAGTACTTTGGTTTCAATCTTCATTTAGGGAAGTGCTTCTCAGAATTCAAAAGAACATATATTTGGATTTTTTTTTCCTTTTCCTAAATTCTATCCCTACTATGGACTGACCTGGTGGCTCAGCTGGTAAAGAATCCACCTGCAATGCAGGAGACCTGGGTTCAATCCCTGGGTTGGGAAGATCCCCTGGAGAAGGGAAAGGCTACCCACTCCAGTATTCTGGCTTGGAGAACTCCATGGGGTCACAAAGAGTCGGACACAACTGAGTAAATTTCACTTCATCCCTACTATGGGACTTTACAGTGACATTCATCCACAGTGTTCTCTTGATTTTAAAACAAAGCAAACAGAAAATTTAACTGAAGATTTACTAGACAATAGGAACAGTGAAGACATAAAAGTACTGTAGTTTATAAAAAAAAAAAAAAAAGGAAAGAAAGGAAAAGAAAGTTGAATCTCCACCTGATAAACTTTTTCCCCTAAAGCAGGTCAGAAACTATAATTAATTCAGTGGAGTGATTAAAGTATAGTTATTATATGTGCTGTGTAGTGTACATTTTCAAATAAAAAAATGAATTTTTATTTCAAACTTACTGATGGAACATCAAAATTTTGGTTGAGTCTTCTTAGATCCAAATGGTAATTATTGTGATTCTCTGGAATAATGTAGGGAAAGAAGTTGGTGTTCAAAAAAATACCAGGTGGGTTGTTCTTGGAAAGTTGAAATTAGAGAAAGGGTATCACAAGGAATATAGTAAAAAAAAAAAAAAAAAAGAAAAAGTATGTAAAAAAAAAAAAAAAAAAAAAAAAAAAAAAAAGTGACAAGCTTTGGAAATATAGCAACTAAAAATGAACCAAACAATTTAATTTCTTGGGCCCTTATTGGCTCCATCAATGAATATATGATTCCAGTGCCCTTCAATAAAGCTTTGTGCAAAGGGCAACTGTGTGCACGTATCTTTGAGATGGAGATAGAAAGATGCAAGACAATAATTTGCTTAAGAGTGGACTAGTAGCATTGGTTGTGGACTTTCAGATTTCTTGGAAACTCCCTCAGGGTCCCAGGAAACATTGGCTACCTGAAGGGTTTAGCAGAAAATGTAGAGTTGCAAGACAAGTGGACAATATACTTCCTGGACTAGTTAGAAGGGTCTTCAAGAAACCCTGAAGCTTCCTAATGTTCTCACAGTTGTGAGAGTTCAAGAAATGTTTGCCATATTATTACCTGCTACACACAGTGAGCATAAGTATGTTTCTAAACCCTGCTAGATGTATATATATGCTCTGACTCCACAATCTCAAGTTACAAAGTTAAAAAAAAAAAAAAACAGAAAAGAAAAGAAAATAGGCAAAGTCACTACCTGAAATCAGATCATGAAAGCAGTAAATTGAACTCCTAACATCAAGGCCCCATCTGCCTCAGATCTTTGGCAAGTGACTAAATCTAGGGGAAACTGAATCCATTATTGACCTAGGAAATGGACTCCCCACCAAGAATGAGTAAGCAGGCTTCTTGCAGAGAAAGCAACTAAGCCTGGCAGGCATTTAACTTATCTCCTCCCTAAGCAGCTGAAACAATAAAGCAATAATGTCCAGCTCACTGCCCTGCAGAGAGGAAGAAGGCGTAAAATCATTTTGAACAAAGTCAAACAAAATTAGAAAACTGAAGAGGAAGTAGAGCAATATCTGAGTGACCACTATTCTTAGGGTAAGAACTTTTAAAACATTATATCTCATATTTCTTCTTAATAATTTTGTAAGAAGGAAAACCCCTTACATATCACTACCCATATTTTTAAAGTCAGAAAGATGAGATTCCAAGAGTTTAAGGAAATTGGCCATATCTTCAAGAGCTCATAAGTAGCAGATTTTGGATTCATAACATACTCTCTTCTCCCATGGGCTATGGGAGAAATCTGGTGTTTATTTGAACGCAAAGCCATAATCACTAGGAAAGCATGAAGTACATATTTACTTTCTTCCACGGATGAACAGGATATTTCAAAAGAATAAACACTTGTAGAATGTGGGGAATTTTCTCAAGAAGTTTCCTATCTAGGTGTTCTTAGAGAGATGAAATGGCTTTCTAAACACGGTGGCTGCCTTGATTCCTCTTCAATGTGCTCAATCAGATTTTTAAAACTGTACCTCATTTTTCAGTTCTTCCTGGTGGGAAGTGTGCCCTGCTCTGAACTAGTTTGCTATAGGTAGAAACTGGAAGCGAAAGACATTTTAAAAGCATTTTTGAGAGGAAATTGGTATTATATTTGTTGTTGTTGTTGTTCAGTAACTAAGTTGTGTCTGACTTTTTGTGACCCCATGGACTGCAGCCTGCCAGGCTCCTTGATCTAGGAGGTTTCACAGGCAAGAGTACTGGAGTTGGTTGCCATTTCATTCTCCAGAGGATCTTCCTAACTCAGGAATTGAACCTGTGTCTCCTGCACTGGTAGGCAGATTCTTTACTACTGAGCCACCAGGGAAACCCAATATTATATAGAATTAACTTTCAATTCTCCACATATATTGAGCTGATGATACTTATGCCTCTACAAATCTATCCCAAGTACAGCTCATATGCATACATTATAATATATGTGGAAGGATTTGTATTGCATTTTCCATATTAAAACAAGAAATCTGAAAACAATCTAAATGTTTATTCAATAGAAGAATTGTGGTATATGCCTTGTATAATAGGTATGTAATACAATACACACCTTCTAGAATGGCTAGACATTTTCAAAGGTTTTAAAAAAGCATTGGGAAACTTTTGGAAATTTCTTTTAAAGATGAATGTATATCTAGTTCTACTTTATGGCTTAGTCATTTCATTCAGAAATTTACCTAAGCCAAATGAAACAAAAAGTCCATTTAAAAAGTTTACATAAATAATAATAGGAGTTTTATTCATTGTAGTCAAAAGCTAAGCAATCTAAACAAAATACAGCATATATCTCTGATGGAATGCTATATGACAATAAAAATGAATGAAGTGATAATACTTCCTTGGATGTGTCTGAAAATTCATATATTGAGTTAAAGAAACCAATCATGAGACTTTCTCCTACTGGTCCAGTGGTTCAGACTGTGCTTCCAATGCAGGGGACATGGATTTGATTCCTGGTCAAGGAATAAAGATCCTACATGCTGCGTGACCAAAAAAATAAAAATTAAAATAATAAATTAAAAAAGTAAAGAAGCCAGTTGCAAAAGTGTATATTATGTACGATCTTATTTGCACGATTTTTTCCATCCAACCAGGTTTATTAAAGATAACAAAATTCTATATATATGGTGACTGAAACTTGCTGCTTCAAAGCATGATACTTTTCTTAAATACTATTTTGATACACAGAGTTTCAAAAGGCAGTCCACTCTAAAATTAATAGAAGAATACTCAATGCATATTACATGAATGGTCTAATTACTAGAACTCCTATTTGTATAAGTCCTGGAAAATGCAAATGAATGTAAAGAGACAAAAAGCAGATCAGCTGAGAGTAAGGTAGGAGGGCTGCAGTCTTGGCTCAAAGACAACAGACTCCTACTTTTCTTACAATATCTTTAAAGGCTTCTTTGAATAAATGCTGCTTAATTTGCTGTATTACCTTAGGACCATTTCCAGAGGCTTTAAATTGTTTTTTCCTTTCCAAGTAATTTTCACCTCTTTCACTGGAAAGTGGCTATGCATGGTTCCTTATGCTATCAGGACAAAAATTCGATTTTGGGGGTGGGTTAAATATTATTTTAGCAGAATTAGCTGACTTTTTGTAAACAATAAAAACTCTTAACAGATTGCTAGGATATTTTCAGATAATTTTCAGCTATTTCACCAAGAAAGCTGTATTGAGTTCTTCTCCAGTGCCCCGTATATCCACATTGAAGAAACAATTTAATTCATTTACTAGAATTTTAGCTGCTATTTTCTTTTCTTTTTTCACTTTGCAATATGGGGTTTACTAACTAGAGATTTAAATTTAATCTTGTTTAAAAAAATTAAAATCAAATATACTGTATTTGTACACCTCCTCTGTACCATTCCTTACATACTTACAAGGCTACCTCATCTGGGTTACAATGTTATTTTTTTACATAACATTTGACTGATCTTGACTCCAGAAGACCATCTTTAGCAGCATACTGTCCATCAATAATTTATTGTTCATTCCAATTCAATTTGAGCACACTGTAGTCCATGATAGAATGCTCATTGAATATTTGCTTTGTTCATTTGCTTTCAATGAACAAAGCAAAGTTCATTTGCTTTGCACTGAACACATCACTGTATTCATATACATATTAGTTTAATTCAAAAGACTTGTACCCATGAAAAATTTTACTGACTATGCTGCTTACACTGACAGAAACTAAATTGACTGTCATTTATTCTTTGATTTTGTTTAGCAGAGATTAAAGTTTCAGTTTAAATATGTACATGTGGAAAACACATTAGTTGGAAAAACTATAAATATGGAAAATCTATAATAGTTCTCATTTTTAAATGTATGGTTCATAAAATTAAAAAAATATGATAACTACTGCCTAAGTGGATACAGTGGCAGACAGTTTTGTATCCATGTGGATAATGCAATTAAGACCTCAAGATGGGTTAAAGACTTAAAGGGAATTCCTGAAAACATAGACTTTTTGAAGAAAACATAGGCAGTGTGCACTTTGACATCCATCTTAGCAATATCTTTTGGATTTGTCTCCTCAGGGGATGAAAAAAAGGTAACAATAAACAAATGGGACCAAATCAAGCTAAAACGATTTTGCATAATGAAGGAAACCGTCAACAGAATGAAAAGACAACCTACTGAATTGACGAAGATATATACAAATGATGTGTCTGCTGCTGCTGCTAAAGTCGCTTCAGTTGTGTCGAACTCTGTGCGACCCCATAGACGGCAGCCCACCAGGCTCCCCCATCCCTGAGATTCTCCAGGCAAGAACACTGGAGTGGGTTGCCATTTCCTTCTCCAATGCATGAAAGTGAAAAGTGAAAGTGAAGTCTCTCAATTGTGTCGGACTCTTAGTGACCCCATGGACTACAGCCTACCAAGCTCCTCCGTCCATGGGATTTTCCAGGCAAGAGTACTGGAGTGGGGTGCCATCACCTGGTAAGGGGTTAGCAGCTAACATATAAAGACTCAATACAAATCAATATCAAAAAAGCAAACAATTAGATTTTTTAAAATGGGCAGAGGACCTGTATAACCATTTTTCCAGAGAAGACATACATATGGCCGATAGGTGTAAGAAAAGATGCTCAATGTTATTAAACATCAGAGAAACGCAAATCAAAACAACAATGCGATATCACTCTTCACACCCATCAGAATCATTATCATCAGAATGTGAAGAAATTACAGTTGTTGGCCGAGACATGGAGAAAAGGGAACCCTAGTACACTATTGGTGGGAGTGTGGAAAACAGTGTGAAGCAGCCACTGTGGAAAACAGTGTGAAGTTTCCTCAAAAAATTAAAAATACAATTTCCATCAGTTCCATTCAGTTCAGTCACTCAGTCATGTCCGACTCCTTGCGACTCCAAGAATCGCAGCACGCCAGGCTTCCCTGTCCATCACCAACTCCCGGAGTCCACCCAAACCCATGTCCATTGAGTTGGCCATACAATCCAGCAAATCCAGTTCTGGGTATTCAACCAAAGAAAACAAAAGCACTAAATTGAAAAGATGTATGCATCCCAATGTTCATATAATTGTTTACAATAGTCATGATACGGAATCAACATAAGCAACCAAAGAAAGACGAATGAATAAGAAGATTGTATGTATATATAGTAATATAATGTTATATTACTCAGCCATAAAGAACAAATGAAATTTTTTCTTGCCATCTGTGACCTGGAAGGTATTATGTTAAGTGAAATATCAGATGTAAAGAGACAAATACTCTATGTTTTCACTTATAGGCGAAAACTAGAAATTGAAACAGAAACAAAAACTAGTAGTTGCCTGAGGGGAGGAAATATGGGGATGGGAAAAATAATTCAGAGGTACACACTACTAGTTATAACATAAATAAGACATGGGGATGCAATGTACAGCACAGGGACTATATTCAATATTTTATAATAACTTTGCATCATATGAAATCTATGAAAATGTTAAATCACTATGTCGTGCACCTGAAACTAATATAATATTATAGATCAGCTATACTTCACCAAAGGAAAAAAAAAAAGAATTGGTGCAGAGTTCAGAGAATAAATGAAGGACTTGTTATCATAAAATTTTAGAATTTAGAAATGATTGATACCTTTTATTGAGCAAAATTTTCCAAGCAAGGGGCTAGCAAAAACCTATATGGTTCGTGTAGGATAATGACCTTAATTTGCACAAGCATGGGGGGAATTAAATTTTACTTAATTTTTTGCAGATGATTAAACTAAGTCCATGAGAGGCTAAGAACCTTGTCTAAATAACACAAAGCTGAAATGCATTCCATGTAGCAGAGACTAAGAATGGCAGAAAATAGGTTCAAGAGAATGGATTTCATTTAAGGTATCAAAATCCTACATCTTGAGCAATGTGAAATCCATTTGAAGAAGATATGCATTTGTGTGTGTTTTTATCATTTTATATACAAAATTCATGAGTATCAATATTTAGTGTTGTGTAGGTTAGGTATTTATATATACATATGTATAGCATATGTATGGCATGTTTACATATATACATATATATGTGTGTGTACCATGTGTATGGCATAGGTAGGGCATATTTATGGCATATGTATGGCATGGGGCTTCACTTGTGGCTCAGCTGGTAAAGAATCCTCCTGCAATGCGGGAGACCTGGGTTAGATCCCTGGGTTGGGAAGAAACCCTGGAGAAGGGAAAAGCTACTCACTCCAGTATTCTGGCCTGGAGAATTCTATGGACTGTATAGTGCATGGGGTTGCAGAGAGTCGGACACGACTGAGCTACTTTCACTTTATGTATGGCGTGCCTTAAAAGATATAGTTACGGATGCATTAAAGGGGACCAAAAAAATGTGAAAAGTGCAAATAAAGACTCCGAGAACAATGAAACAAAGCGAGTTTTTTATATCTAATTATTAGTGAATTAAGCGACAGCATTAACTCCTTACTGAATAAGAATTGGTTATAATATTCAGGCTGACAGCTACTAGAAATCACAAAACTTAAGCAGTGTTTGAGTTGTCAAAATTTGTTTCTGCCAGTTCACAGAAAACTTTTCTGAATCAAATCCTATGTAAACTGGCATATATTTTTATGTGTGAAATTACTAAAAGCTTAAAACCAATAGTGTACAGTTTTGTAAATATAATAGTGACAATGATCTCTGTAGACAAATGTCAGTGAGATAACTGATATGTATTAGAGAGTTAACTTGTTGTTTGTGAACTGAATGGTTCCTGAAAATTAAAGTGATAGTCACACCTGACTCTGAGATCACAAGGACTGTGGACCACCACGTCTTCTGTCTGTGGAATTCTCCAGGCAAGAATACTGGAGTAGATCGAGTAGGAAATACATTTCTTATTCCAAGGGATCTTCCGGACCTAGGGATCAAACCCAAGTCTCTTGCATTGGAGGCAGATTCTTCACTGTCTGAGCCACCAGGGAATAGTGATTTCTAAATAAACTATTTATGTGGCTCAGAGGGTGAAGAATCTGCCCACAGTTCAGGAGATCTGGGTTCAATCCCTGGGTCAGGAAGATCCTCTTTCCAACTCAACCCACTCCAGTATTCTTGCCTAGAGAATTCCATGGAGAGAAGAGCCTAGTGGGCTACATTCCATGGGGTCTCAGAGAGTCAGTTGTGACTATCATTTTATCATTTTCATAAACCCTCAGTTCCACAAACACTGAGTTAACTTGTGACCCATGGGGTCGCAAAGAGTCGGACATTACTGAGCGACTAACACTTTTCTTTTCAGTTTCAATTTCATATTCTGTTTAAGGATGCCTCCTCTATTCAGATGGAGAAACACAGAAATATGTTACCAGAGTCAGGGATTCTGAATCACAAGCATGACCTGCTGTATAAGAGTTCTTGTTACAAGGTAAATCAAAGGGAATGCCCCCTCCCCTTTTCTGGAATATCTACCTCAAAAGAAAGAACTAGATCATTCCTTCCTACAAGCAACACTTAATTTATTAGCAAAAAAACCATGAGATTCTTTCATCAGCTTGCATTTATTCCATATTATATAGTTCTGAATTTCCAATCTTGGTTGAATGGATGCTGCAAACCATAGACATGATGCCAAAACCTTTTTTCTGCTTATCATCAATTCACAGGATAGTTTTTAACTCTCAGGTAATTTCACATTTTTAAAACTTCTGTCACCATTTTTGAAATGTATGCAAATAACAGCTGGGCTATTATTTTAATGTACATTGAAGCACACCCAACTCATTTCTATGAAAGAAAACACCACGGAAATGTTGGCATCCTAGCTTGTACCCTTGTTTCCTGTCTATTATCTTAAAACCATACAGAGCTATTGGAGGGAGAAATTTGCAGTTATATTGTCATTTTGTCATCACTTTTCCAATTATGGGAGAAAAAATTTAGGTGAATTATCATCAGAAATGAAGGCTTATACTAGATGTGCCAACAGAAGCAATTTTTGGATTATTTTATATTAATGGCAACCCACTCCAGTATTCTTGTCTGGAGAATGCCAGGGATGGGGGAGCCTGGTGGGCTGCCATCTATGGGGTCGCACAGAGTCGGGCACAACTGAAGCAACTTAGAAGCAGCAGCAGCATATGGCTGTCATTAGCTGCAACAGGAGCTATCCGTGGAGGTCTCCTATTTCTACAGAAAAATAATGCAGACATTTGAAAGTGCATAATTCTAGGATCATAAGTTATTAAAAGGATAATCACAAAATTATAATTTTTTATTCATTTTTGAATATATATCATATGATACTCTCAGGCAAGAAATTAAAAAAAGTATTCTCAGTGATAGCTTTCTATGAGTATTTAATGTATCCTAAATTCTGTCACTAGAGTTACTTGGAATAATCTGATGACAAATATTTTTGAGCATCTTCATGGCACCCTACTCTAGTATTCTTGCCTAGAGAATTCCATGGAGAGAGGAGCCTGGCGGTCTACAGTCCATGCAGAGTTGGACATGAATGAGCATCCAGTGGTTGGGCAGAGTTGGACACGAAGAGTGACTGAGCACAGCACACATATTAACATCAATGTAGGGATCTGAATACTTTCTACACTATGAACATACAAAGCATTATCTCACCATTCAAGGAAGCAAAATCCAAAAGCTCCATGAGTATCTATTTGCTGAGTTACAAGATTTAAGATACACAACTTTAATAACTCCAATGTAGAGGTAATAACTAGAAAAGGGGATAATCATTAATTCCCTTTTATATAGGAAGGACAAAAGGAAGACAATACTGAGGTGAGATATATTGCTGGACATGGTCAAGTAGGGCATAATCAGTTGTTGGGCAGATTAGGAAAATTGAAGCAAAAACCACTGAAGCTTTGGGACTGGATTTCGTATCTCTTTCAGGGAAGGAAATGTAGCACAGGAAGGGGACACCATGAGAGTTCAGAAATGCTCTAACCTGTAGCTTGCATGTATGGAACTGAAGTTATAGACCCATTATGCATGGGAAACAAAGAGTAATAAGTGCTTTTGTCAGCTTGTAGTTTTCCCAATTAGCAATGCTAAATTTAGACCCAGGGATCGCACCCTGGTCTCCAGCATCACAGGCAGACTCTTTACCATCTGTGCCACCAGGAAAGTCCAGTTTTTTGATATAAATCATCAAATATTTCCCCTAGTCAAAAAATAGCCTCCTTAGTATTGCCAGGTAAAGAAATGAAAATTTTAAACTAATTTTTTTACCTTTTCATATATTTCCTTCCTTTTCCATAGTCTCTTACACATTAAACAAATGCACTTATTGCCCCAGGAAAAGGTTGACTGAGTCTAATAAAGAAATTACTTCAGTTTTCAACTTCAGTGTCTATTTTAAGCCCTTTATACAAATGGCAGTGCTTTTGATATCCTATTTTTATTTGGTGTGGTTTTTGTGTACGTGTGCTTTGATTATAATTATTTTTTAACTTCATTTATTTTTGATTGGAGGATAATTGCTTTACACTATTGGGTTGGTCTCTGCCATATATCAACATGAATCAGCCATAGGCATACATATGTCCCCTCTCTTGTACCTCCCTCACATCTCACCCCTCTAGGTTGTCACACAGCACCAGATTTGAGCTCTCTGCATCTTAAGCAAATTTTCACCAGCTACCTAATTTTACATATGATTAGGTATATGTTTCATTGTTAGTTGTATTTATTTTTAATTAAAAAAGCAGAGCATACATATTGAGATGAAAGTCAGAAAGTCTCAAGCTGTGTGATTCTCATACATAAAGTTGTGAAGAATCCCTTATAATAAGAAGTATCATTTTTTCACCAAAAAGAAAAAGGTGTTTCACTTGCAGGTATATTGACAGAGTGAGACTCAGAGTGAGTTTGATGAGAATTTAGAGAGGGAATCTCTATAAGAATTACAATTTCCTGCTTTGATTCACTTAAATCCAAAGAGACATGGCCCAGCATATGCATGAAAATTCATAGATAAATTTGAAAGTATCCTCAACATATAAGTCTTCTGTCTTGTTTATAATGTAAGACCTCGAGAGAATGAAATTTTGGCTACATAAGGTGACACAATCACAATATTTGAATGAAATGCTTAGGGAATAATATCTAGGTGATCCGGCAGTTCTGAACACAGTACAGGAAATCATATTAAACTTCTCCACGTCTGCCATAAGATTGCAGAGATGGTGGTTGTGCTGGAAAGTAACAGTGTTATTCGTTCAGACATGTCCAGCTCTTTGCGACGGCACCGACTATAGCCCACCAGGCTCCACTGTCATTGGAATTCTCCAGGAAAGAATACTGAAGTGGGTAGCCATTCCCTTTTCCAGAGGATCTTCCCGACTCAGGGATTGAATCCAGGTTAGTGTCTGAGCAACCAGGTTCTGAAGTGATGTGATAAATGACGATAATGGTAACATCTCCAGGCATATCTAAATTCTTAACATCTACTTTTAAATCTCTGTAATCACTCTCTAGAGAGTAAACTTTTATTATCTTTATTTACAAGTGAAGGAATTTTGTCAGAGGGAGGTTGAAAAACACCTTATAAATTGTAGAATCTTTGAATTTATAATAAGACTCAATGTCAAGAAATTTCTAATAGATGGTCATGAAAGAGATAGGATTATCAGTAACAGATGAAGCAGAACAGCAAGGTTTTCAGAGTTTCAGCAAAAAGTCTGGAAGATCAAAGATATTACATGCAACAAAGACCTCATGGATGATTTATCATAACCAACAGGGAAAACAAAAATAGTTGGCTAAGTCTACTCAATGGTCAGTCTATGTGATGTTTCACTAAAATAAACCAGCAATGCCAGATATTTGATATTTGATAAATATTTTATATTTTAAATAACAAAGACACATTTATCACTATAAATTCTTATCCATAATGCTCCTAGGAATCATTCAGAAAAAATCTAGAAGAGCAACAAGCACTATTTTAAATGTTAATACTTGCTAGGCTAAAGAGAAAAGTAAAACAATGTATAAATGAATGATCTCACATTGCACTTAAATCTTCTGACCTACTATTGGCATGTATAATTGACATGTCCCATAAGTAACTTGCTATTAATTTACCTACTAATCACTTAGTAATTAAACATATGATTCCACATATACACAATAAATTTCTGAACATGAAATTCTATTCATGCCTCCAGAAATCAGAGCTGTAAATATTTGCAACTGGCTTTTCACCTTTTGTATTGCCACGCATTTAACTCATTTTTCCTTCTGAATAAAAACAGGCTCCTTGATGCCCTCACAATGGCAAGCGCTCCATTTTCCTAGCCTGCTCCTGTGTCAAGCACAAAATTCTGTACCTTTTGAGGTTTTTCCTCTCTGTTACTCTCCTTAGTCACATACAAAGTGGGTGTTGAACAATACGTCTTTGTTGGTGTCAGAGAAATTCCCTTAGTCTTTTCCTCCCTATAGAATATCGAGAGTTTAAAGCTCATTTTAAATCTCAGGCAGTCACAAAGTCACCAACTCTCTAGTTTCTCTCAAGAATAGTTCATGTTTTCCTTTTGTTGCTGTTTTTGGAATTGGAATATAACTGCCTTAAAATGTTATGTCAGTTTCTTCTGTATAACATTATGAAACAGCCATATATACACATTTATCCCCTCTCTCTTGAGCACCCCTTCATTCCACACTTCTAGATCATCAAAGAGCACCAAATTGAATCATTTGTGCTATACAGCTTTTATTTTTATATTAATATGTTGGATAGTTTTGAGCTCTGCCATCTTTATTGCTCTGAAGAGTCAAATTACATAATTTTCCTCTAAAGGGTATTATTTGTGTTTGTTCTAGTTAACAGTTAACTTGAATGAACTCAAACTGCCAGCTCTGTTTCTTGAGGAAAAGTTTAACTTTCACTGAAGTTCTTGGCATCTATATCACTCAGGGGCCAGTCAGAGATGTGGGCAGTGCAAATACACAGAATCTAGACTCTCCTCACTGGATCTCTTCTTCACTAAATTCCCTCTTTCCACTGGCTGTGGTTGCCCTTAAACTTTTCACTATTTCTTCATGTCAGAAAAGCTGTATTTTCTCTCAAATTCTAGCCATTTAATGCAGTGTTAAATCTGGCTTGTTCTCAAGCTAAAAGTCATTAAAGCTCTAGTATTACCCAATACTTCCTTATTCTTACAAACATTTCCTTCCAGATTCTGCTTATTTTCTGTATTCTCCCCTTGCGTGTGTGCTCAGTGGCTTTAGTTCTGTCCAACTCTTTGCAACCCCATGGACTATAGCCCACCAGACTCTTCTGTCCATGGGATTCTCCAGGCAAAAAATACTACAGTGGGTTGCCATGCCCTCCTCCAGGGGATTTTCCTGACCCAGGGATCAAAACCACATTTCCTGCATTGCAAGTGGATTCTTTACCCACTGAGCCACCTGGGAAGCCCAAGAGTACTTAACTATTGTATACAAGCTACCTGTTTGTCAGCTTGGACAAAGGTTTTCAGAGTAAAGCAGTCAGTCTGGTTTCTTCCAAGAGGTTCCTTATGCTCTTGTGACAATATAAATCTGATTGACCCAGAAAAAGATATCTTAAATATACCTTCATGAGTACATATCTTAGGCCAATGATATATAGATATTGTTGAATTTACTTTATATTTGCTGATGAAAATTTAATTGTGTCAATTAGTTAGAAAAAAGTGTTTGCAGTTTTCTACTCAAGGATTTAACCAACTGAAAAGGCAAAGCAATGGAGAAACAGACATAGAGAATAGACTAATGGACATGGAGAGAGAGGAGAAGAGGGTGAGATGTATGTAAAGAGAAACATGGAAACTTACATTACCATATATAAAATAGATAGACAACAGGAATTTGCTGTTTGGCTCAGAAAACTCAAATATGGGCTCTCTATCAACCTAGAGGGGTGGATGGGGAGGGAGATGGGAGGGAGCTTCAAGAGGGATGGGATATATGTATTCCTATGGCTGATTCATGTTGAGGTTTGACAGAAAACAGCAAAATTCTGTAAAGCAATTCTCCTTCAATAAAAATTAATTAATTCAATAAAAATTAATTAATTAATTCAATAAAATTAATTACTTAATTGTTTTTTAAAAAGCAAAGAAAGCACTTTAAGAGAAGATGGGCTTTAATGTTAACCCAGCAAGTGGTTCAACTAACATAGATACAAACATATTGAATGGGTTTGATTAAGCAACTTCCTAAAGGGAAATTCTAGCTTTCAGTTCTCTGGTGGTATTCAAACACTTATAGTTTAGAGGTCAGAGAAAAGAAAAACTTAGCACTCAGGCCAAGTCATCATACTCATCTTAGCAGCTGGAAATATGTGAACAAGTGCGGTGACATTTACAAATCCCTTGATTGCAAGGGATGATTAGGTGACCTTGGTGATCAGAGAAACTTCCCATGTTTCTTCTTAGCAACTGGAAGCCAAACAACCATGAGCTGTACAGTCTCTAGAGAAACACAAAGTGAAATAGAGGTGGGGCACACACAGCTTCACATTCCTCAGAAGAAAAGTGTTTATGTGAAAAAATAATAATAATTTAGTTAAACCTTTCACAATTTCTTTAAAAATTCCACAGCCAAGACTTTCAAGACATTGATTATTATGATATCACACTCTATTAAATGTTTTTTTCTGTAAATAGATGTAAATGATTTTGTAGTTCTAAGCAAGATATACACAACAGGAAGAAAGACACAACTTTAAGTTTAAAAACAAATTCCTATAATATGATTTGATAGTTAGAGACAGAGAACCCTGGCATTTCTCCCATTTGCTTTTCCAACCTAAGAGATATTCAGAGGCAACAGGGAATATTTTATTATTCCCAGCCTTTCTCCTCTGAGGATTTCTTATCAGTCAACTTTATCTTTTCCTTTGCTTTCCCCAATTTTCTATCACTTACCTATATAGGCTGTCTAAATGTGCTTTTAGGAAACCAAGTATTAGTCATCTAATTTTTGTTGTAAATGTAACCAGGTTCTTTTCACTTTTAGCAAATGTTTATATTTAAATCATTCTGATTGTGGAACAAAGAAGTCAGTTCAATTCTGGGATCCATTAAAACAGTAATGGTGAAAAGTATAGAAATATCAATACCTAGATACAACAATTCTAACACCGTTTTGTTAACTATACACAAGATCAAACCTGTTCACATGAAAAGCTGATCTCAACTGACTTCTTCACTCACAGAGATTTTGTCCTGTTGCTGTGAAGAGGAGGCAAGAGATAGATGTCAGCTCCACTAACTGGAAGACATGTGCCAGGAAGTAGATCCAAGAGGTGATGACCTAGACATCTCTCAGGAAGTTAACTGGACTGATTTTAATGTATCCATTGAAAATATTATAAGTTTGTAAGTTAAAGCAACAACAACAAAAAAAGAGTAGGAAGTGCCTTCTCGGATAGCCTGTTTGGTTTAATACCCTCACTCTACCACTTGATAGTTTCTGTGACCTGTGACAAATTGAGTATCCTCTCTCTTTGTCATAATTACCTCCTTTGGGATAATTCCAAATCAGGTGACTTAAATAAGGTCATAAATAAGCTTGTCTGTCATATACTGTTTATGGATTCACACATTTTTTCCCATTCTATCTTTTAATTAAGTTTATAATTAAACATGAAGCAGATGAGAAAAGAAGTCTTAAAGACTCTCCTAGTACTAAAAGAAATCCTCCCTGCCCCTGTTAGTGTATTCTTGGTCACATGGGGAAAGTCATACATTAGTGTTTTAATGAATATGCCAGATATTTCATTTGTGTGTTTTATTTTACTGAAATTTAATTACAGTTTATGTCATGGATCAGAAAATTGCCAGTTTTTCAGAGGCATAAAAGCCCAGAAACTATCAAAATTCATTTTATTTTTACTCATCTTTTTCATATATAGTTCCAAAACTGAAAGTTTGTTGTGAGTATATTTGTCCTGATGAATTTTAATAACAATATATAAATAAATAACTGCTCACCTGTAGTCATTAGCACAATAAGGTAATATAGTAAAAAAAAATAGAATTTATCCTGTTTCC
Organism: Antilocapra americana; assembly: GCA_007570785.1. Taxonomy (NCBI): domain Eukaryota; kingdom Metazoa; phylum Chordata; class Mammalia; order Artiodactyla; family Antilocapridae; genus Antilocapra; species Antilocapra americana. The sequence goes on along the minus strand of ML660778.1, from coordinate 5,714,239 downwards.
TCTGCTTATGGAATAGGTCAATAGATTTTCACTATTTCTAGTTTCTTCCTTAGGTACCCAAGTTTACCTTTAGGATATAGCATCGTTTAGAAAGGACAAAAAGTCAGATAGCTCTAGTTGTTAAGGTACCTGTATTGTAATCATGAATAAAGCCATACAATTAAAAAGTCAAAGCAACATAATAGGAAGTATAATGTGAGAGAATTTGAGCTAATTCCTTTTTGAGCCATGCTCAAAGACAGCCACCTTTAGATTTTCCATTTGTAATAACCTAATAAATCCACTTACTTTTTAAGCCAGTTTGAGCCTGGTTTTCCGATGCTTGCAATTGAAAGAATCTCTCATCCAGCTCAAATTTAATATGATTTCTTCAAATTTATTCTGAAACTGTCTTTAGAATTTTTATTCTTTCTTCATATGATTTCCAAGGATTTCAACAAGTTGAAGTCTAGACTTGTAAACTAGACCTTCAAGAGCATTTATAATCTGACTCTTGTTACTTTCCACAAAATGCTCTTTTATACAAAAGCTTTTCCTTGGCTTAACTTTTCTATCGACTCTTGCACATGGCAGAAACAACCCCAGCTCAACGTTTTGCACATGATCTTTCTCTGGATATTATTTTTTCTCTCAAATTCCAGCTCAAGTCTCCTTTTATGAACATCTCTAGGGTCTTAAGTCCACAATTAATCTTTTCTTTTCCTCCATGGCAGTAATATGTATGCATGATATTTATCAAGTTCTATTTCATATATATAATCACAGTTATCAAGGACTGTATAAATTTTGCCATTATTTTTCTCTCTTTCACCTAAAACAATTCTATGTACACAAAAAACCTTTTTTGAATTATTTAATTTGCATTTATATTTTAAATTAATTAATTAATTTTTTCTTTACATTATCATGTTGGTTTTGCCATACATTGACATGAATCCACCATGGGTATACATGTGTTCCCCTTCCAGAACCCCCCCTCCCACCTCCCTCCCTATTCCATCTCTCTGGGTCATCCTGAGGATTCATTTGAAATGCAAATTGGACTGTACATTTGACACTGCAATCAAATCATTTTCCAGAACTTCAAATAGTTCTCTTAAGTTTTGAGACAATGAAGTGTTTTTGTATTTTTTCCTCATTCAATAAATATTTATTAAGAATTTAGGGTGTTCAGTTGTTAGCAGTGCATCAAAGACTAGTGGGCAGAGTCTCTGTTTTCATGGTCTAGTAGAGAAAGTGTACAAAAATTAACATAAATCAGGAAAATAATTCAAGCAATTGATTAGTGGACAGGGAGACTATTTGTCTTCTTTGCTTAGGAAACATCTGTGTTTTCCTCTAGTACCAGTATTGTATCTGTTATATTATTTTTTATTTTAATTTTAACATAAAATATTAAAAGTTGCATTAAAGTAAATTGACTTGAATTTGGTAAACTTTCATTTGTACTCATGGCTTCTGCCATTGATTCATTCATGAGACCCATTTTCAGTAAATATCATGTATAACACAAAGCATATTCAAACACATGTTTATGGACAGCAAACTCTTTCTAGTTTTGATTATTAATAGCAGAAATTATTCAGTACTATTTATTGCTACATATTAAATGTCCCAGCCAACTTTGTCACAGATGATACCTTAGGCTTCAAGCAAATCTAAGGCTGGACTTCAAGGAGACTGAGATGAAGCTGATGGTGGAACTATACAGAAAAGAACCCCACATATATCATGCAAGTCTGTTAATGCTAAATTGCTAGGCCAAAGTAGAAACTCCAAAAGATCAGGCAAGGGCCACTAGTGAATTGTAAGCTGAACAATTCTCAGACATTTACACATTGCTAAAAATGTTTAAGTTCTGAGTAACCAGGATAAAGAGATCTCATTAAACACTCTGGTAATTCAGAAGATTCCTCATAAGGACTATGCCTCAGTAGTAGGGATAAACTGGCCCTAGAATAAGAGTCTTAAAAAATAATGAAAGCAGCAGTAATTAAGCTACCTACAAATATAATATTTAGCTACTACAAAGGTTCGTCTTGTCAAGGCTGATTTTTCTGGTGGTCATGTATGGATATGAGAGTTAGACTATAAAGAAAGCTGAGCACTGAAGAATTGATGCTTTTGAACTGTGATGTTGGAGAATACTCTTGAGAGTCCCTTGGATTGCAAAGAGATCCAACCAGTCCATCCTAAAGGAAATCAGTCTTGGGTGTTCATTGGAAGGACTGATGTTGAAGCTGAAACTCTGATACTTTGGCCACCTGATGCGAAGAGCTGACTCATTTGGAAAGACTCTGATGCTGGGTAAGATTGAGGCCAGGAGAAGGAGATGACAGAGGATGAGATGGTTGGATGGCATCACCAACTCAATGGACATGAGTTTGGGTGGGCTCCAGGAGTTGGTGTTGGACAGGGAGGCCTGGCATGCTGCAGCTCATGGGGTCACAAAGAGTCAGACACGACTGAGGGACTGAACTGAACTGAACTGAAAAAAACAATATATGACAATACTTAAAGAAAGAAGACCAAACTTACCACTGAACAACTCAAAGCTCACAAAGTTAAGCATTCAATCAAAATCCAGAAACATACATCAATTCAGTTAAGTTCATGGCGGCTGAGAGGAGCTACCCCATGCCCGAGGTCAGGGGCAGCAGCCAAGAGAGGCAACCTCATGTCCAAGGAGCTGCAGATGCCCAGGCACAGGAGGGCTGAGAGGAGCTATTCCATGTTCAAGGTCAGAAGGAGGAGCTGTGAAGAGATACCCTTCATCCAAGGTAAGAGAAACCCAAGAAAGACAGTAGGTGTTGCAAGAGGGTATCAGAGGGCAGACACACTGAAACGATAAAAACAAAAAACAAGCCAATCTGATCACACAGACCACAGCCTTATCTAACTAAATGAAACTATCCATGCCATGTGGGGCTACTGAAGATGGCTAGGTCATGATGGAGAGGTCTACTAGATTGTGGTTCACTGGAGAAGGGAATGGTAAACTGCTTCAGTATTCTTGCCTTAAGAACCCCATGAACAGTATGAAGAGGCAAAAGATAGGACACTGAAAGATGAACTCCTCAGGTCAGTAAGTGCCCAGTATGATACTGAAGATCAGTGGAAAAATAACTCCAGAAAGAATGAAGGGATGGAGCCAAAGCAAAAACAATATCCAGTTGTGGATGTGACTGGTGATAGAAGCAGGGTCTGATGCTGTAAAGAGCAACATGGCATAGGAACCTGGAATGTTAGGTCCATGAATCAGGGCAAATTGGAAGTGGTCAAACAGGAGATGGCAAGAGTGAATGTCAACATTCTAGGAATCAGCAAACTGAGATGGACCGGAATGGGTGAATTTAACTCAGATGACTATTATATCTACTACTGTGGGCAGAAATCCCTTAGAAGAAATGGAGTAACCATCATGGTCAACAAGAGTCCAAAATGCAGTACTTGGATACAATCTCTGTTTGTTTCCAAGGCAAGCCATTCAATGTCACAGTAATTCAAGACTATGCCCCAACCAGTAACACTGAAGAAGCTGAAGTTGAACAGTTCTATGAAGACCTACAAGACCTTTTAGAAATGACAACCAAAAGAGATGTCCTTTTCATTATAGGGAACTAGAATGTGAAGGCAGGAAGTCACTAAACACCTGGAGTAACAGGCAAATTTGGCCTTGGAGTACAGAATGAAGCAGGACAAAGGTTAATAGAATTTTGGCAAGAGAATGCACTGGTCATAGCAAACACCTTATTCCAACAACACAAGAGAAGACTCCACACGTGGACATCACCAGATGGTCAACACTGAAATCAGATTATATTCTTTGCAGCCAAAGATGGAGAAGCTCTATACAGTCAGCAAAAACAAGACAGGGAGCTGACTGTGGCTCAGATCATGAACTCCTTATAGCCAACTTCAGACTTAAATTGAAGAAAGTACAGAAAACCAGTAGATCATTCAAGTATGACCTAAATCAAATCCCTTATGATTATACAGTGGAAATGACAAATAGATTTAAGGGACTAGATCTGATAGACAGAGTGTCTGATGAACTATGGACTAAAGTTCAAGACATTATACAGGAACAGGGATTAAGACCATCCCCATGGAAAAGAAATGCCAAAAAGCAAAATGACTGTCTGAGGAGGCCTTACAAATACCTGTGAAAAGAAGATAAGTGAAAAGCAAAGGAGAAAAGTAAAGATATTCCCATCTGAATCAGAGCTCTAAAGAATAGCAAGGAGAGATAAGAAGGCCTTCCTCAGCTATCAACGGAAAGAAATAGAGAAAAACAAAAGAATGGGCAGGCCTAGAGATATCTTCAAGAAAATTACAGATACCAAGTGAACATTTCATGCAAAGATGGGCTTGAAAAAGGACAGAGTTGGAATGCACCTAACAGAAACAGAAGATATTAAGAACACGTGGCAAGAATACACAGAAGAACTGTACAAAAAAGATCTTCACAACCCAGATAATCACAATGGTGTGATCACTTACCTAGAGCCAGACATCCTGGAATGTGAGGTCAAGTGGGCCTTAGAAAGCATCACTACGAACAAAGCTAGGGGAGGTGATGGAAATACAGTTGAGCTATTTCAAATCCTGAAAGATGATGCTGTGAAAGTGCTGCACTCAATATGCTAGCAAATTTGGAAAACTCAGCAATGTCCACAGAAATGGAAAAGGTCAGTTTTCATTCAAATCCCAAAGAAAGGTAATGCCAAAGAATGTTCAAACTACTACACAATTGCACTCATCTCACATGCTAGTCAAGTAATGCTCAAAATTCCCCAAGCCAGGCTTCAGCAATACATGAACCATGAACTTCCAGATGTTCAAGCTGGTTTTAGAAAAGGCAAAGGAACCATAGGTCAAATTGCCAACATCTGCTGGATCATCGAAAAAGGAAGAGAGTTCCAGAAAGACATCTATTTCTGCTTTATTCACTATGCCAAAGCCTTTGACTGTGTGGATCACAATAAACTGTGGAAAATTCTGAAAGAGATGGGAATACCAGACTCCCTGACCTGTATCTTGAGAAACCTGTACGCAGGTCAGGAAGCAACAGTTAGAATGGGACATGAAACAACAGATTGATTCCAAATAGGAAAAGGAGTACATCAACGCTGTATATTGTCACCCTGCTTATTTAACTTATATGCAGAGTACATAATGTGAAATACCAGGCTAGATAAAGTGCAAGCTGGAATCAAGATTGCCAGGAGAAATATCAATAACCTCAGATATGCAGATGACACCACCCTTATGGCAGAAAGTGAAGAGGAACTAAAAAGCCTCTTGATGAAAGTGAAAGAGAAGAGTTAAAAAAAATGGCTTAAAGCTCAACCTTCAGAAAACTAAGATCATGGCATCTGATCTCATCACTTCATGGCAAATAGATGAGGAAACAGTGGAAACAGTACCAGACTTTATTTTTTTCGGCTCCAAAATCACTGCAGATGGTGATTGCAGACATGAAATTAAAAGACACTTACTCGTTAGAAGGAAAGTTATGACCAAACTAGACAGCATATTGAAAACAGAGACATTACTTTGCCAACAAAGGTCTGTCTAGTCAAGGCTATGGTTTTTTCAGTGGTCATGTATGGATGTGAGAGTTGGATGGTTAAGAAAGCTGAGTGGCAAAGAATTGATGCTTTTGAACTGTGGTGTTGGAGAAGACTCTTTAGAGTCCCTTGGACTGCAGGAAGATCCAACCAGTCCATCCTAAAGGAGATCAGTCCTGGGTGTTCATTGGAAGGACTGATGTTGAAGCTGAAACTTCCATACTTTGGCCACCTCTTGTGAAGAGCTGACTCATTGGAAAAGACTTTAATGCTGGGAACAATTCGGGGCAGGAGGAGAAGGGGACGACAGAGGATGAGATGGCTGGATGGCATCACCGACTCAATGGCCATGGGTTTGGGTAGAATCTGGGAGTTGGCGATGGACAGTGAGGCCAGGCGTGCTGTAATTCATGGGGTCGCAAAGAGACAGACACGACTGAGCAACTGAACTGAACTGAGACTGCAGCATGCCAGGCCTCCCTGTCCATCACCAACTCCCAATGCTTACTCAAACACATGTTCACTGAGTTATGCATAGTAGTATGTATATATTAATTCCATATATAATCCTAACTTATCACTTTTCCCCATATTTCCCCTTTGATTACCATAAATTTTATTTTGAGATCTGTGTGTCTTTTTCTATTTTGTGTAAAGGTTCATTTGCATCATTCCTTTTGGTGTACACCTGAAACTATCACAACATTGTAAATCAACTTTACTCCAATACAATTAAAAATAAAAAAGCTAGAAACATGGAGAGGCAAAAATTTATGACCCAAAAGCAGATGGGAAAAATCAGACAAAAGAAGTTGGCTCATAAGTAAACTAGATGGTGAAATTATCAGATAATAAATTAAATACAACTATAATAAATATTGAATAATATTAGCATGATAAATATACTCATATAATTATATATAGGCAAAACAACAGCAAAAGGAAAGAAATGGAACACTTAAAATGGAAACATACAGTTACTGACATTGAAATTCCCTGGATAGGCTTAAAGACTCACTTGATACCACAGAAAACAACAAATAAATAGTGAATCTGATTTCCTAGCAATTTAAATGATGCATACTTGAACACATAAAAATCAAAGACAAAATGAAACAGACATAGTGACATGTGGGGGAAAAAATCTGTATACCATCTCTAATTGGAATCTACAAAGGAGGATGATGGAATAATTGAATAAATAATGACTGAAAAAAATTCAAAGTTAGTTGAAACATAGGGAACCAAAAGATATTATTTCTTGCACTATGAGACTCTGGGGTTTTTCTCTCTGTTTTGATTTTTCTTTACTTTTCTTTTTTTTTTTTTTTTTTTTCTCCAGGGCTCCTCCTGACATGCCATACCTCTCTCTAATCTGGCTTGAGAGTTCATCCCTTTAGATGTTTTGAATTCAGCTCTTTAGTTCGCTTTCCTTTTCAGGTTTAAATCCTGGCAGGTACTTCATGGTGGACTTATTCATGGGGAAGTTTTATAGCTTAAGTATCAAAAAACTCTCAATGATTTCATTCTGCCTGTCCAAATTCCCACATTTAGACATGGTCCTAGAATTTACCAAAACATAGTGGAGACACAAATTGTGAGTTTTGTGTTTTTCAGGTCACCACTTCTCAAGCTATAAAGCAATCTACACTGTTTTCCATTTTCTGTAGTAGAATACTAATGCCATTGGCAGGAAATGAGATCTTCTGCCAGACTGCAGAGGTCTTTTAACGTTAATAAGGCATTAGGACACTGGCCTCAGTGAAACCATTGAAGGATTCCACCTTTTGTGACTTGATAAATACAACCTAACTGAACTGGGTGCATTGATGTTATTTTCAAGATGAGGGATAGAGTAGCTTTATTGATTGACAATTTACTATTACTGATCTATAAACAGACTCTAAACCCAAACCAAATGAATTAAACACAGTAAGCAAATTTTGCATAGATCAGTTGAACCAAATTATCATTATCAACTGCTTATTGATAATATATTGTGACACAGCTTAAGTACCTACAGGACAATTTAAATTTTGTCACCATTTCCATGCATTTTAATTATTTTACAGAAACAAGTACATGTTATTCATTTAAATCAGTACTTATAGGAATTATTTTACTTTTTATAAACCAAAGGATCAATCTTCACTTAAAAAACACTTTGACTATACATATCCAAAGTTTTACATATGTTTATGTTATGTAATTTGTGCTTAGTCATATTGGACTCTTTGTGACCATGTGGAGTACAACCCACCGGTCTCCTCTGTTCATGAGATTTTCCAGGTAAAGATTCTGGAGTGAGTTCCATTTCCTTCTCCAGGGATCTTGCAGACCCAGGGACTGAACCTGTATCTCCTGAATTTGCAGGCAGGTTCTTTATGACTGAGCCACAGGCTTTATGGTATGATATATAATAGTCACACTAAATGTGTAGGAAATTATTAAATCTTTTTTGTTCTTCATTTTGCTGTGTTTGTGTTATAGATGAGAAAGTTAACACTCAAAAAGACTAGATAACTAATCTGAAATGGCACTGCTTACTAGAAGCAGTATAAATAGAGCGCCAAACTCAGTGACTTTTAGATAGTCCCACACTGCTGATACTGAGATAGCTGTTATCTTTAAGCATTTTGATCTAAAAGCAGATGTTTCTTTCTATGAAATCTCTTCATTCCTTTGGTTTTATGCCTAGCGTGACATGGCTGAGAACATCATGGAATCATTTTAATTTTTTTTTTTCCTGAATACTTTTAATGGCCTCTGTATGGTGTTAATGATGATTGCATGATGGAATGAGATTGGTGGGGGGGGGTTAGGATAAACCATATTTGCAGTTTCCAGGGTGATTTACTCAGTATTGCTGCTTCTTCCCTTTTCTGTATTGATATTCATGATACACATGTCAGAATCTCATTTTTGAGGCAAGACATTATTATACCAAGTCTATAGTGAGGAAGATTTGGGTTCTTTTCCTAGTCTGTCAGTTCAGTCACTCAGTTGTGTCAGACACTTTACGACCCCATGAACCACAACACGCCAGGCCTCCTTGTCCATCACCAACTCCCAGAGTCCACCCAAACCCACAGCCATCGAGTCGATGATGGCATTCAGCCATCTCATCCTCTGTCGTTCTCCTCCTGCCCTCAATCTTTCCCAGCATCAGGGTCTTTTCCAGTGAGTCAGCTCTTCGCATGAGGTGGCCAAAGTATGGGAGTTTCAGCTTCAACATCAGACCTCCAATGAACACCCAGGACTGATCTCCTTTAGGATGGACTGGTTGCATCTTTCTGCAAGGGACTCTTGCAGAGGGACTCTTCCAAGGGACTCTCAAGAGTCTTTTCCAACACCACAGTTCCAAAGCATCAATTCTTCGGCACTCAGTTCTCTTTATACTCCAACTCTCACATCCATACATGACCACTGGAGAAACCACTACCTTGACTATATGGACCTTTGTTGGCAAAGTAATGTCTCTGCTTTTTAATATACTATCTACTTTGGTCATAACTTTCCATCCAAGGAGTAAGCGTCTTTTAATTTCATGGCTGTAATCACCATCTGCACTGATTTTGGAGTCCAGAAAAATAAAATCAGCCACTGTTTACACTGTCTCCCCATCTATCTTCTATGAAGTGATGGGACCGGATGCCATGATCTTAGTTTTCTGAATGCTGAGCTTTAAGCCAACTCTCTCTCTCTCCTCTTTCACTTTCATCAAGAGGCTTTTTAGTTCCTCTTCAATTTCTGCCATAAGGGTGGTGTCATTTGCATATCTGAGATTATTGATACTTCTCCTGGCAATCTTGATTCCAGCTTGTGCTTCTTCCAGCCCAGCGTTTCTCATGATGTACTCTGCATATAAGTTAAATAAGCAGGGTGACAATATACAGCCTTGACATATTCCTTTTCCTATTTGGAACCAGTCTGTCGTTCCATGTAAGTTCTAACTGTTGCTTCCAGACTTGCATACATGTTTGTCAAGAGGCAGGTCAGGTGGTCTGGTATGCTCATTTCTTGAAGAATTTTCCACAGTTTATTGTGATCCACACAGTCAAAGGCTTTGGCATAGTCAATAAAGCAGAAATAGATGTTTTTCTGGAACTCTCTTGCTTTTTTGATGATCCAGCAGATGTTGGCAATTTGATCTTTGTTTCCTCTGCTTTTTCTAAAACCATCTTGAACATCTGGAAGTTCATGGTTCACGTATTGCTGAAACCTGGCTTGGAGAATTTTAAGCATTACTTTACTACCATGTGAGATGATACTTTTTCCATTCTTTTCCAGTTGTATTGGAATATTTTCCAATACTTTTCCTAGTGTTGGCACTTATTATAAATTCATAAGCTGAAGAATTATTAAAATGGGAGTAATAATATTTACCTCAATAAGGCCATTGTAAACCTTAATTGAATTTATATAGATAAATAATGTATTAGAAGTATTAGCCTAAACTATTTATTCAACAAATGAAGCCTGTTCTAATTACTTCCACCCATACACAAACTCATGAAATATTAAGACAAATATGTCTTGGTATATATTCATTCCTCTGTTTATATTGGCAAGTTGAATTTTATTAAGTTGCCTTATATATATTATATTGGGCTTGGCAAGCATTTATATTTTCCTATTTCATTCTTACATCAATGTCATTAGCTTGTGATAATTATATTAATTTCCCATACAAAGAAACTGATTACTGATTAAGTTATACAGCTTTTGCAGAGTTGCATAATAGGGGCTCCCCTTATGGCTCAGCTGGTAAAGAATCTGCCTGCAATATGAGAGACCTGGGTTTGATCCCTGGGTTGGGAAGATCCCCTGGATAAGGTAAAGGCTAACCACTCTGGTATTCTGGCCTGAAGAATTTCATTTTATGACTTCCCTGGTGTCTCAGATGGTAAAGTGTCTGTCTATAATACTGGAGATTCCGGTTCAATCCCTGGGTCGAGAAGATCTCCTGGAGAAGGAAATGGCAACCCACTCCAGTATTCTTGCCTGGAAAATCCCATGGAGGGTGGAACCCCGTAGGCTACCGTCCATGGAGTTGCAAAGAGTCGGACACGACTGAATGACTTCACTTTCACTTTCATAGTAGGTAATAGAGCTGAATTTAAAATACCAGTTGTGAAGACTAAGCCTTTTCCACAAGAACAGAGCCTCTTTATCCTCCTTAATAATCACCCCATACACCAAGCCAAAATCAGGCCATCATTCTGCCTCCATTCTCTGCCACATCCCTACATTTAAGAAATGACTGTCATGTTCACATTCTAAAATAATCTTGAATTATATGCCTTGTCACTGTGCTATGACTTATCATCTGAAACATCACAATAGTGTCTGTACCTATCTTTCTCTCTCATGTTCAGTTGCCTCAAATACACCTTCTATATTGCTACTGAGAAATGATTCTGAAGTCTAATATTATCATGAAAATCCCTTCTTCGAATTCTGTACTGTGTATAAAGTCCAAACACTTCAGCAAGTTACCTTCTGCAATAGGACTCCTACCTGTGCAGCCTTTCCTATCTCTTTCTAGTCAAACTTTGACAGAAACAGTTTCAAGAATATCTCACTGCTTCTACAGCTCACAATGCCAACCTTCTCTGATTTCTCTGATCACGTTAGTTTAGTCCTTCAGTCATATTCAACTCTTTGCGACCCCATAGAGTGCAGCACACCAGTCTTCCCTATTCATCACCAACACCCAGAGCCTACTCACACTACATGTCCATTGTGTTGGTGATGCCATCCAAACATCTCCTAAGAACTTGTCTGCTTCTCCTCCCACTTTCAATCATTCCCAGAATCGGGTCTTTTACATGAGTCAGTTCTTTGCATCAGATGGCCAAAGTATTGGAGTTTTGACTTCAGCATTAGTCCTTCCAGTGAACATTCAGTACTGATTTCTTTAGGATGGACTGGTTAAATCTCCTTGTAGTCCAAGAGACACTTAGGATTCCTCTCCAACACCACAGTTCAAAAGCATCAATTCTTCAGTGCTAATCTTTCTTTATAGTCCAACTCTCACATCCATACATGACTACTGGAAAAATCATAGTTTTGACTAGATGGACCTTTGTTGATAAAGTAGTGTCTCTGCTTTTTAATATGCTTTCTATGTTGGTCATAGCTTTCTTCCAAGCGTCTTTTACTTTCATGGCTGCAGTCACCATCTGCAGTGATTTTGAAGACGCCCAAAATAAAGTCTGTCATTGTTTTCATTGTTTCCCCATCTATTTGCCATAAAGTGATCAGACCAGATGCCATCATCTTAGTTTTCCGAATGTTGAGTTTTAAGCCAACTTTTTGTCTCTCCTCTTTCACTTTCATCAAGAGGCTCTTTAGTGTTTCTTTGCTTTCGGCCATAAGGGTGGTGTCATCTGCATATCTGAGGTTATTGATATTTCTCCCGGCAATCTTGATTCCAGCTTGTCCTTCATCCAGCCCAGGATTTTTCATGATGTACTCTGCATATAAGTTAAATAAGCAGGGTGAGTATATACAGCCTTGACGTACTCCTTTTCCTATTTGGAACAAGTCTGTTCCATGTCCAGTTCTAGCTGTTGTTTCCTGACCTGCATACAGGGCATACAGGTTTCTCAAGAGGTAAGTCAGATTGTCTGATATTCCCATCTCTTGAAGAATTTTCCACAGTTTGTCGTGATCCACACAGTCAAAGGTTTTGGCATAGTCAGTAAAGCAGAAGAAGATGTTTTTTCTGGAACTCTCTTGCTTTTTTGATGATCCAGCGAATGTTGGCAATTTGATCTCTGGTTCCTCCACCTTTTGTAAATCCAGCTTGAACATCCAGAAGTTCACGGTTGATGTACTGTTGAAGTCTTGCTTGGAAAATTTTGAGCATTACTTTGCTAGCATGGTAACGAGTGCAATTGTGCAGTAGTTTTAACATTCTTTGGCATTGCCTTTCTTTGGGATTGGAATGAAAACTGATGTTTTGCAGTCCTGTGGCCACTGCTGAATTTTCCAAATTTGCTGGCATACTGAGTGAAGCAATTTCACAACATCATCTTTCAGGATTTGAAGTAGCTCAACTGGAATTCCATCACCTTCATTAGCTTTATTTGTAGTGATGCTTCCTAAGGCCCACTTGACTTTGCATTCCAAGATATCTGGCTCTGGGTTGGTGATCATACCATCATGATTATCTGGGTCATGAAGATCTTTTTTGTATAGTTCTTTTGTGTATTCTTGCCACCTGTTCTTAATATCTTCTGCTTCTGTTAGGTCCATACCATTCCTGGCCTTTATTGTGCTCATTTTTGCATGAAATGTTCCCTTTGTATCTCTTAATTTTCTTGAAGAGATCTCTAGTCTTTGTTATTTTATTGTTTTCCTCTATTTCTTTGCATTGATGACTATTTTGTTGCATTGATCTTCTTTTAATCAAACTGCAGCAGGAAAGTCAATCACAGGATACATTTCTCCCTAATCCCTAGTGTCACAACCAAGGCTACTATCAAGGTTATACATAAGCATGTCTTGAATCCATGAAGAAAACTATTTGAAACTTAAAGTTAGTATATCATGTCAGATGTCTCACATTCAGAACACATGCATGAAGGCTTGTGAAATTATTATATTTGTTATAACAAAATATTAACATGAGAGGTGGGAGTTTAATTTCACTTTTGTTTATTGTTGTTTTACTTGATATTAATTATTAAAATATCATTGTGTTACTGAAAGAAATATAATATTGAAAAATATTATACAAAGCATATGTGAAATTCTAATAATCAAAATTGAAGTAATAAAGTCAAATAGTACTTGTGATTCACTGTGACAAAGAAGCTCCTGGATATGCCTTTATTCTTTCCGAAAAATAGTTCAACAGAGATGCTTTAGAGATGCCAGTCTGGACCATCTCACCTATGTCTTATAAATCTTCAAAATCTGCTCTTTAAACAAGGTTCATAATTGTTTTCTATTTGGGAACAAATTGATTAAAGAGCTTTGGTTATAAAAACTATATTCCATGAGTGAACCTGGATGAAACTAGAAGATACTTTGCTTAGTGATATAAGCTAGCCACAGAAAGGTTAATGATGCATGATCTTATTTATATGTGTAATCTAAAATAGTTAAACTCATAGAATCAGAGCGTAGAATGGTTGTCAGAGGCAGAAGGTGGGGGGAATGGGAAGATGTGGTCAAAGGATTTAAACTTTCAGTTATACAAGATGAATGAGTTCTAGAGACCTAATGTAAAGCATGGTAATAGAACATCTTAAATCTTCTCAATGTATAAACACCATGGCAACTATGTGATAGACAAGTTATTTAGTTTGACTGTAGTGATTTTTTCACCATGTATACACATATCAAAATATCAAGCTGTACACCTTAAATATACACAATTTTATAAGTCAAATACCTCTCAATAAGGTTGTTTAGAAAATGTAAACAAGACATTTAAAAACAAAAAAAGAATAAAAGTATTTTAAAACTCAGTTATTTTGTTTTACAATTATTAATTTGAGAAACCTAACTTAGCCTGTAAATTACATGGACTATACAATCTTCTCCTCACAAAAGTCATTCTCATGAGACAAAGGAAATTAAATGTGCATCATTTTATATTTATGTCTATCAAATTTAATATGTTTTCTTAATGCAAATTAATAGACATTTGTTGTTGTTGGACATGACTTTGAGCAAGCTCCGAGAGTTGATGATGGACAGGGAAGCCTGGAATGCAGCAGTCCATGGGGTCACAGAGTCGGACAAGACTGAGCAACTGAACTAAACTGTTGTTTAGTTGCTAAGTCATGCTCGACTCTGCATCCGCATAGACTGTAGCTTGCCAGCTCCTCTGTTCATGGGATTTTTCAGGCAAGATTACTGGAGTGGGTTGCCATTTCCTTCTCCAGGGGATCTTCCTGAGCCAGGGATCTAACTCTCATCTCATGCATCGGCAGGTGGATTCTTTACCACTGAACCACCAGGGAAGCCTAGTAGGCGTTATTGAGCACCTAATATTTTTCCACAAGTTTCATACCGGCCTCTAGGAGTGGAATATGATAAATGCTTTAGTGGGTTTGCCCTAACTAATGTGAAATTTATCTTTATCCTAATAGATGAGAATAAATTAAGAAACATTTGAAATAAAAACAAAACATTCCTGAAAATTTCTGAAATTGTGGATGGGGATGTTTAATGGATTTTCACACAAAAAAAATCTGAATATCCACATGTCAGTTTAATGGGAAAAAACCCTGTCAAATCTGATCCCAATTAGAAGTGACTGTTTCCACCCACTGAAAGAATTATAATTTTCATTCCTTCATCACAGCACAGCAGAAAATCTAGTGCACAAAAATAGATAGCATATTCAGGGAAAGGGAAAGGGAGAGATAGTGTCAGAGACAGACAGATAGACAGAAAGCAACAGCTCAGTGGTGACTGCCAGATTAGGAAGAGCAGCCAACAAATAGACCTTCCTAATGGAGTGGTTTCAGGTAAAGTTTAAGAAAACTCTTGAGTACAAGCTGACATAATGTCAGCAGCACAAGAATAGCATCATAGAGTTGATTTTCTAAGGCAAATATTATATGAGACACACAATAGAGTCAGTAGAACATGGACAGAAAGGAACTGATTAAGATGCTCTTGGGCCAAACAGACCAAAGAGTCCTGGCTCTTCAGGTGATATTGAAGCATGTGTTTATTGTTACTTTTCAATGCATCTGTGTGCATATCATTCAGTAGATAAATAAACATCTTTATATCATCTTCATTCTATAGTTCAATTAGTTTGCTTATTCCTAACAAATGTTTTTATTCTCTGTAAAAATCTCAACAGGTATAATAAATCTTAATATGGTTTGAATCTGCCTTATTAGCGTCAAGAACTGAATGAGATAAGCCAGGTAAACCAAACCTCTTAAATATGCTATCATAATATGATTAAATTCTTTATCTCTTAATGGGCTACATATTCCATTTTAGCTAAACAAATGCTTTTTCTATTAGATATAATTTGTTTAAAATTCTCTGGCTCTTAAAATCTCTATTCTCAGTGACTTTCCTATCAACTTTTTTAAGTTGGTTTGTCTCATATGAAGTTGTTCTATTTCTGAATTTCTATCTTTGTGGTAGGATAGCTAATACCTTCCTGTCCACACAGGGTAAGCTGGTTAAGACATATGTGCTTAGTTTATGAAATGGGATATGCCTTGTCATAGGCAGCTTGAGTGAAGCATCTTAAATTGGCATTCATGCAATTAAACAGCAGTCATTCCTTGCTTGAGGCAATATATGTCTTATTTTGCTTCCATTCTTGGTGGCCATCACTTCTTAGGGAAGCTTTCTGAGGAACGATGACCATTAATATAAATATGAAGTCAGAAAAAAGATGATCATGGAAAATCTCCATGCTGTGCCAGCATGCTCTGACAGACCTTTGTGATTTAGCATCCTTCTCTAGCAGTATGAATTATAATTAAATCATAGACATATGGAAGGCAGCTGAATGCCGTTTGAGCTGTCTACACAGCGAGGAGGAGGTATGAAAAAAAAAGAAATGAAAAAGTGTTTCTAAAGCCATCATCAGAAGGCGAAATGACAGGACAATGCTATGGGTGGATGCTAGTCAACTTTTGGTCCAGAGAGAATAGTGTCACAGGAGAATAGAGTCTTTCCAGGAGGTCATCATTCTGTCACCCCCTCCATCAATGATCATCCCGACAACAACCTCAACCTTTATGACCTCCACTACCTGATTTGTTTATTGGACTCAAAAGAACAAAGGATATACGTGTCGGAAAACCATACATAAGGCATCAACCTGGATTTCCAGGTGAATGCAATCCTGGGGTGAAAGTTTACAGCCACCTCTCTTAGGGAAGAGGTGATGATCTTCCACATTGTCTTCCTGGGAAGGAGGGACACTGGGTGGTGACAGGAATGATGGTGCCAGATAATGTGATGTGGCTACATGAAGCCTTGAACATCTCCTTCTTTGCTTTCTTCTATCTGGGAACAGAAATGACTGTTTACCAACCCACTTTGTCACCTGATTGATGAGTTGAATAAAGGGAGTCATAGAAATTTTTTGCCTCCCCAGTGCATACAAAAATATATCATCTTTATACTGTATTGTAGTCCATTAGGTGTGTAATAGCATTATGTCTAAAAACTGTACACAGTTTAATTAAAAAATATTTTATTGCTAAAAAATGCTAACCCTGAGCATTCAGTGAGTCATAATCTTTTTACAATAGTATCTTCAAAGATCACTGAACTCAGATTACCATAATGAATATAACAATGATGAATTTTGAGAATTGCTAGACTGTGTCACAGAGTTGTGAAGTGTGCAAACGCTGTTGGAAAAATGACAAGAATACATTTGCTCAATGTACAGTTGCCACAAACATTTAATTTGTAAACCACCCAATATCTGTGAAGTAAGACAAGGCAAAACACAATATGATCACTATGCCTATATACATTTATTATGTGATGATTTCTTTAAAGTCAGTGATCCCTGAAAGGCTGCAAATTCCTCTTTTGCAGTTCTCTGTCTCCAGCCATTTGCACCTTACCTGACACATAGCATAGACACTCAGTAATTATTTTCAGAAGACAAAATGTTACATAAATCAGTTTTATTCAGATATATAATTTTGTGGCCTCCTAATATTATATGCATAACTTTGTGGCCTCCTAATATTATTGTCAAATTCAGACTTGAATTGAAGAAAGTAGGGAAAATCACTAGACCATTCAGGTATGACCTAAATCTTATCCCTTACAATTATACAGTGGAAGTGACAAATAGATTCAAGGGATTAGATCTGACTGACAGAGTGCCTGAAGAACTATGGACAGAGGTTCATGACATTGTGCAGGAGGCAGGGATCAAGATCATCCCCAAAGAAAAGAAATCCAAAAAGGCACAATGGTTGTCTGAGGAGGCCTTACAAATAGCTGTGAATAGAAGAAAAGTGAAAGGCAAAGGAGAAAAGGAAAGATATACCCATCTGAATGCAGAGTTCCAAAGAATAGCAAGGAGAGATAAGAAAGCCTTCCTTAGTGATCAATGCAAAGAAATAGAGGAGAGGGGCAAAACTAAGATGGCGGAGGAATAGGACGGGGAGAACACTCTCTCCCCAATAAATATACCAAAAGAACTTTTAAAGGCCGAGCAAACTCCAAAAAACAGGAACTGAATGCTGGCAGAGGACATCGGGCATCTGGAGAGGTGACCCAGTGCCGACGTGAGGAGGTAGGACAAAAGAAAGAAAAGAAAAAAAAAAAAAAGTAGAGGGAGAGACAAAGAGCTGGGGACGGGTTCTGTCCCAGAAGGGGAGTCTGGAATAAAGAGGAAAAAAAAAAAAAAGAGGAGAAAGGTTTCTGAATACCAGGGAGCATTCTCTCTGGCAGATCTGCGGTGGATCTTGGAGAGCAATATAGCTGAGAGCAGAAGCAGATTAATAGCTAAGCCCTGCAAGGTTCGTCTCTGGCTACAAGGAACAGCCGAGAGCCGCAGCACAGCCGAAGCAGACTGCTCCTGCTCAGGGAGGGGCGGGCCGCGGGCTCAGGGAACGGAGCAGCCTGAGGGACCTAACCTTCCAGGAAAAGCTCCCTCTCCCGCCCAGGGCCCAGGTCGGTGCACAAAACAAAGGGCGGTGAGGAGTCAACAGAGAGGCTGGGCAGCTGCGGGCTGCTGACTGGCCCAACCCCCGCCTGAGAGCAGTGGGCATAACCCAGCCCCGGGGAGGCTAACCAAGACTTCTGGTGATTCTGGTCAGATCGGTGCTGTATACACCTTAGAAGGAGTGCTCAGCTGCACGCCGAGAAAACAGAGCGGCCGGGCCGGGGGAGAGGAGAAGCCCCACTCCCCAACTGTGCTGGGCGGACGACAGAGAGCCTGAGCAGAAGGGGCGGGGGAAGCCCTCTCACCAGGAGCAGGGCAAACTCCAAAATTAAATCTCTGCCGGTAGATCAGACTGCATAGAAAAGAGACTGTGGGACTGTGAGAAGGACAAGCCTAACCAAGAAGGCCTGCTTAGCTGCACGCTGAGAAAACAGAGCGGCTGGGCCGGGGGAGAGGAGAAGCCCCACTCCTCAACTGTGCTGGGCAGACGGACAGAGAGCCTGAGCAGAGGGGGCGGGGGAAGCCCTCTCACCAGGAGCCGGGCAAACTCCAAAGCGCTGAATAGACACTTAAAAGACCAGCAGACAGAAGACACTAGCAGAACAGCTTTGAAACAGACAGGAGAAGCAAATTAAAGACCTGCAGGTGGCGATAACTGCATAGAAAGGAGTCTATAAGTCTGTGAAAAGGAGAAGCCGGACCAGGGAATCATCTGAAATTCTACAGACCCTTCCCTTCACCGAATGCACCAGCACCAGAGAAAGCCTTCATTATAACTGTACTAGGAACATCTTTTAAATTTTTAAAACT